>LPNX010172337.1:0-93221 GCA_001517045.1 Pseudotsuga menziesii
GGTAATTCTTCATTGAACAGCATTTTGTACATCTCAGACATGATCGAATTGGCAAATTCGAACATGCTGATTTGTTTTGGTAAATCAGAAGAGCAAAGAGTACTTAGAAACTTCAACTCAGAGATATTGGAACATAGTAGCATATTAAGCAAATAAGTCTGGAACCTAAAAAACCGGACCTTGGGGAACTCGCTTAGCTGAAGATGGATTGTTTCAGCCAGGTATTCGTCTAAATTAAAATCTGGGGTTGACTGAGACTCAGAAACAGGGGAACTCATTCTCAACAAAAATCCGAGAACGACCTCGCCCACACGACAATCCTCATCTAGGCCTAGTACTTGACACACTAAAGAAATGACCAATTGAACTTCACTCTTGAAAATATGTACAGGGTAGGGCATGAATACACCATCTAAAGAGTGACCATGCTTTAAAACACTCAACAGGAATTTACAGCGGGTTTCGGCTTCGCACTTCTTGTACAATTCGACTAGGATTGACTCATTTATCACTTCACGACTATCTGGGTAATTTTCCGGCAAACTAAGGATTTCTCGGATGACCGCAGCATCGACTCTACACAATACTTTGGACGCAGAATGACTGACAATAATTCTTTGAGACGGAGAATAATTCACAGCACACCACTCTGCGAACTCTGGGAAATGGAGGGTTTGCTCAATAGCGAAATAGTACAAGAAAGACTTGCACACGTTCAACACATCGTTCCCTCGCGAATGGTAATGCCATAATCTCTCTTTGCTAATAGACACGCTTTCCATAGAGAGGCAGGGGGCGCATACATTCCTATCCTTGTCTACTAAGAATTCTTCTCTATCATCTATGACCTGACCCGACATTTGAGCTTCTTTTCCCTAATCCATTACTGAATTTCACACTGGTAACNGCAGGGGTCGCATACATTCCTATCCTTGTCTACTAAGAATTCTTCTCTATCATCTATGACCTGACCCGACATTTGAGCTTCTTTTCCCTAATCCATTACTGAATTTCACACTGGTAACTTTGAGAAGGGGAATTACAGAGTTACTGGGTTTCAGTTTTACCTGGTTTACTGTGGAGGCGTGTGCCCGGAGCGTGTTTGCACCTGACAAATAGAAGCTGAGCACTGACAAATGGAAGCCGACAGATAGACCAGTCCTTTTCACCCGTTCCCAACGAATAAAATAACAATGAGGTGGGTCAACGTTACTTTTATAGGCTGCTTTTATCCTTGGAGCCTACCACAATTCACCACGTGGATGATCATTTACTTTCCACAACCACCATCTACTATCAGCCGCGCGTCTTTCTCCTCCAAATTCATTACCAACCGTTGATCTATTCTTTGCAATTTTCTGGCCCTCGGATCGCATGCCACGTATCTTTTTCCGCCGGGCGTCTTGGCGATAAACACCGTGCAAGTCTCCCTCCCGGAATCGCTCATGATGGTAGATGTGACGTACTTCCCCTTCACCGTCGGATCAAACGCCACGTCCCACATTCCGCTGAGCCCTTTGACTTTAACCATCGTGCAACTCTGAGTCCCGGAATCATCCACATCCATCGATCTGACATACCTTTACCGGTGGGTCGTTGGATCATGTGGCGTTTACCAAATTCCGCTGGGTTCCTTTGCTTTAACCTTTGAGCAACTTTTATCAATGGAATTATTCCCAGCCGTCGATGCGATATGCCTTTAACCACGCACCGTCGGATCATCCGCCACGTACCCGATTCCACCGAGCAATTCGGGATTATCTACCGTGTACGTTCATCTTCCGGAATCCTTTCCAGCCGTTGATGTGATTTCTCGGCATTTGTCAACCGTCAGATCTGTCGACATCTCCCAATTCCGCTGGCAGCCTCGAACTTATCTCTCGCACAATTTCACCCCCCGGAAACCATAATGGTCGTCGATCCACTTCACCTTTGATCCTCGGCCGTCAGATTAATCACCACACAGACATTCCGCTGGACGCTTTTGGCTCATCCTCTGTGCAGGTTTCGATTACGGAATCAATCCCATGCATTGATGTGACCCGATTCCGCCCCTCCACTGTCAGATCGAGAGGAGTAGACATGATTCTGCCAGCCTCCATTTCCTTAACTAACTCGTGCTTTCACAAGGCGGATTTGATGTGAGTCGTGGATCTGCTTAGGACAACTTTATAACCTTTGATCTGTGCCACTGGTTGAAAGCCCGAACCTGTCTTATCCTCCTCGCATGTTTCGAAGAGCGGAGGGAATACCAGCCATTGATTTGCTCTCCTCTTTCATCACGGCCTAGGATCTTTACTAACTTGGCCGACCTTTTGGTTATCATTCCACCTTTACATTATATCCTTAAACCAAAGTATTTAAACAACATAATATTACCTCCACCATGGTCTTATTTCTGCTTTGCTAAATACAGGTGTTAACACAACCCAAGAAATTCAAATTTCAATGAGAGTGACTCAAAGCCAGTCCACCTAAATAAAATTCATGTGTGGACACATCATCCATGAAAAGGAATCAAAATTAATGAGGTGAGGTGTCACATAAGCCAGTGCATATTCCCAAAATAGTAATGGGGGGGTTACACAATGATTTACATAATTATTTACACAACTTTTGAGGTGTTAAGGCTAAAAATAGCCAGTGAGGAAACACTTGTGCAAATGGGAGTTACAATACCAAATGTAACCTTCACAAAGGAGTTACAAAACCACCAAAGGGGCTCAATAAACAAGTGGCACCCACCCAAACACCAAGGAGGCCCACTAAATCATGGATTAGGCTCAATAATAACAACATATGCTAAAGTAATCAAAATTTGGGTCTGTTGTACAATGTTTGGGTGATCATCATCTAATAAACCCACCAAAGCATAAATATGGACCAAGATAAACCAAACAAGTTCTAAAGTGCTAGGAATGTCCACATTCCCCCTCACATTATGTATCTAGGCCTCCCATACTCTTTTAGTGGTCCTCGATGTGCTACTTGTTTTCATCAATTAATTTTTTGCAAAATAATATTAATGTATCTAGGTCCTTAAAGACCCTTGTTCTGGCACCGTGTGCCACAATAATAAACAATTACAAATTACATGTGTATGGGGCTTAACACATGGGGTATTACATGCCTAGACTGAGGGTGAGAAGGACACCATATTTGTTGAACAAATCCAACACATCCACCAATAGGTCCATGCCATTTTGGAAAATTCCAATACCAAGTACAAGCAACAACATGACCAACACCATTTTCCATACAAGTACCAAGTGGGTGACAAGGTTTGGATTTGCAGAAATAGAGGCTCATAGGACCCCATCACAAGCTTCATCGAATTCGATATGGATAATACACCATCACTAAGGAATTCAGTGAGAACGCTTTTGATATCCCGATCACTTAATTTTGGTGCATGTCCTTACCTTACCAGATCTCCAACATCCCTTTTAGATTGAGATAGATGCTTCAGACTATGTTGTTGATGCATTCCTCACATAGCATGGATATCCATTCCCATATCACAGTGAGATACTTTTAGATACAGTCCACAAGTACCCCACCTATGAAAAGGAAATGTATTCCATTGTCCAATCCTACTGCTAATTGAAGCATTACATCCTAGTGTTGTTCAGGAGAATACAACCTTATAAACTAGGGTCTCTGGGGTTACCAATGTACTAAATTAACTTGCAGACAGTCATCCATTTCAGAATTTGAAATAGAAATAGGAATAAATTAGGCATACCTTGTTTATGACGGTCGATCCTATATTTTCTTCTTCACTTCAAATTTCTTCCACATCTTCCAGGGAATCTCCAACACCTGCAAAGAGCAAGACCTTTCCTGAAATATATTATATATTATATAGATGATCAATGAAACAATATGCTTGCAATGAAATAACAAAACAATTCATAAATCATAATACATAAGAGTGCAAAGACACAATATTGGAAGAAAGACTCTCTTTATTGATAAACAAGTGAGGTAAGATTACAACCAACATCTAAGACAAGTGCTCCTCTACTAGCCAAGGACACTGAGTTCTGCTGCTACAATATATCTAAAGGAAAACCACCAGCATAACTTTGTTCTCCAATTGATGATGTTTATACTCAACCCCTACCCTCTATTTATACATGAGGAAATAGAGAGGTTACAAAGGTTGAGATGGTAGGGGAAGTTGGGATAGTTATGATTAAGGCCCCAACTGTCCTTGACTAAACTTGTTTATATTTTTTAATTTTGTATTAAGGCATACACGACTATCAATACTAGCACGTCATGTATGATACATACACGACTTTCATAAAGGCAACCCTTGAATTTCAACCATGATCATATATACACGAGCTGCAGTGTCAATACTCTTGTATGACATGCGGGTTGCAATGGCAATTGTCGTGTATTCACCTCAATGGCCATACAAAAAATAGGTCTTCCTGGTAGGAGGATAATAAATCAAAGGTCATGCCCATCTATAGTGTTTTGTCCATTTCTATCCATTTTGTCATTTTGTGTACCAACACATTAAGTGTCAGTACTCAGACAGAGAAGTCTCATTTTACATGATAACAGATGCCCCCTAATGTCTGAGGTTAGAGGGAAGCAATGTTTGAAATACATTACAATCTTTAATCTTGGGGAACTTAGTTGCCAAGGCAGCAGGGAGGTACCTAAAACAGATACATATCAAATTCATATACAAAATCACATCTAAGGATGCCATGTTCAATAAAGCGAAACACTATCCCTATTACAATATTTGATTACATCATGTGATATGGGTAACAAGACCATGTATATTACAAAGGTGGATCGAAGCCACAATATACAATGACGAGTCTTCAAAATCTGGAAGTAGTGTTGTTGAACATAACACAATCTTGCACAACTTAGGTTATATAGATTTAACCTAAGTTCTTCAACCAAATCCAAAGGAACTAGTATAATCCCTACCATGTGAATAAATGAAGCTGAAGTTGAACATGGAAGGAGCTGAATAAAATGTCATAAAACAAGTGATGTTGACAACTGAAGCAAAGGATTTCACCAATAAGGGTAGTGAATCCTAAGGTACCATCGTCAAAACTCTAGGTCTTCATATTCAGATATGCTGATGAGAAAATGTGATGTGAGGAGGAAGGCAATGAATCCTTCAAGAGGTCACAAGAATGACTAGGAAGCTGGATGCAGGAAGGTAGACACAAGGAATTCTCAGAGAGGATAATGATGGGAATCAAGATAATAATCAAATGAAGGTACAGATCCTTGAATAGGGAGCACTACACAGAGATGACCCAAGGCATATTTTGACTTGCATATATGACAACTAAACTTATCTATCATGTAGGAGACATGATCAGATTCCCCATGTATAAAGGACAAGTGGAGGAGTAAAAACTTGAAGTAATGGTTGAGCTGAAAGTGTAAACTGAGACATGAGTATTCGAAAGTTCAGACTGCTTTGTTCAAGGATGACATGTTGCCACTATTTATAACCCAAAAAGAGTAATTCTTCCTTATATTTCCTGTTAAATTTTAACGAGTCCAAGAAATTCAACTCGAGTCTCTCTTCAGTTTTTACAAGCTTGAAGAGAGGAGAGAATAATGCTTGATATTCATTGATTAGTGGATTTTACGAGACCGAAATAGTACATGCTCGCTGGTGTTTTCATATTTTGAGAGTTTTAAAACTCTGAAGAAGACTCTAGGGGGGTTCTTTTTCACACAATTTAATCTCATGAGGTCGAAAAAGTATAAAACAATCCACAGAAGAACTCTCTTATTTCCCGGAGGACTAAGGTATACCTTTTTCGTACTTAGTCAACAAGGTCCGAAAAAGGGGTTAACTAATACCAGACTGACGCACCTTCAAAAGCGACAGAAATCCTGATTTTAACAAGTGTGAAGGAAGGCAATATCACTCGGAAAGATCCATTTGATTTCAAGAAATGGGGCTTACAACAGTAAACTCGGTGATTTGTTCTTTAGGTTTTGCGAGCATGAAAAAGACATAAAGTACGCTCGAAATATTTTTCATGTTCGGGTCCAGAGCACGAAAAAGAGAAAACTAATCTCATACCGGGTGTTCCTTTTTCGTAAGTTTAGTCCCTTGGGTCTGGAAAATTGATAAACCTATGTCTGAGTATACTCTTCTCAATTCCACAGAAAAGAGAGTATTCCTTTCGCATAAATAATCTACTTGGTCCGAGAAAGAGATAACTTACCACCAAAGTATATGCTCATTCACTTATTCTTAATGAGTCTAAACGAACAAGTTTACTCGGTAGCCTAGTCTGTTTTAAGGAGTCAGACCAAGGCCTAAAGAAACTCCATAAGTGTAGGGAGCCTTATAAATAGGGATAGCTTGGAAAAAGATGCAAAATGAGGCTCATTTTGTCATGAAAAACAACAAAGAAGGCTCCCGCAAACCTAACACAACTGCGGCATGGGTACCAAAAAGACATGATGTGTTCTAAAATAGGGTACCCATGAGAAGGAATCCCTATCCACGGAGGAACAATGATGTATACGAGGTAAAAGTGGTTTGAAACCATAGTCCATGGATGAAAAAATGATCCTAGGGTTAAATGACGGATAATGTATAAGTGCAAAGTCAGCAATGAGGACCAAATCCTACCCTATATGCATCGAAGAAGAAAAAAATTAAATGATCTCGGACCTGTTGCAGTTAGAAAAAAACCATGGTATTAGTCTATGAATAAAAAATTGATTTTAAACTATAGAAAATGGGTCAAAATTTTGAAAATTTTGCTATAAATAGTTGAAAAACCCAAAATAGACATACCATTTGGAAAATTACTAAACTTGGCAAGTTTTACCTCTGAACTTCAGCTAATCACCAAGGACAAACCGCTGGACCAAATCCAATTCCGCGAGTTGCAAGTTGGTTATCTCTCCTTTCTCCTTCTCTCTATCCCTTCAATTTTTTATTTTTGTGGAAAAAAATAAGGTTTTGTGCATGCCCTAGGAATATCATGTAGCATACGTGGGTCTTCTTTATAGAAGTCACGTATACACGTTTTATACACTAGTTTCTCCACTTCAACCTGTGTATGACCTACGTTGTGCTGAAAGCACAGTCGTGTATGTTGCACGACCTATGGAAAACTAAAAAATGGCCAAAANATACGCGTTTTATACACTAGTTTCTCCACTTCAACCTGTGTATGACCTACGTTGTGCTGAAAGCACAGTCGTGTATGTTGCACGACCTATGGAAAACTAAAAAATGGCCAAAATCAGAAGGAAATGATGGGTTCTAATGATTAAATGTGGTCATTGGAAAGGTACAAGATGGTTTTGGAGTGGAGAGAGAGAGAACATGAGGATATGGATCGAGAGGCAATGCATTATGCCACAACTTTGCATGCATTGTGACAATGTGGCTTGTTGAAATTCTAATGTACATCCAACATGAGGGCCAATGTCCATCTATTGGAGATGCTTATCGGTTATTGGGACCATGACCTTGGTATTTTTATCTACAAGGAGAAACATTGGAAATTACAGTAGAATACATGTATTTCATTACCAGTCTTTCCCATAGAGGCATGCTGGTAAACCTTGAGGACAATGGTAGGGGTGGTGACCCTATGAGTGTGCAAGATTACATCAATACTTACTGTCCACCAAGTACACAGAAGAAGGGGACATGCATCCCAATTTCACAAATATCTATCTTTCCATTACAGATGATGGTAAGCATGGTAACAAGATTTGTCGGTTCTTATTCATTACACTTGGCCACTCGGACTCATATGTAAGTTGCGGTGGAATGCATGCAAGGTACTATGTTTGACTGGTGTTCGGGTATGATCCCGATAATGAAAAAACAACTCTTTGATTGCAAGAGGGGACAAAGGAAGAACTTCGGTTATGCAAGCAGCTTGGTGTCATTCTTCTTCAAGAGACTTCCTACTCTCAGCCCTGCAGTACCACTGCCACCACTTTCCCCCTGCCAACCTAGACTTACTATATGGGGAGACATATTTCTCTGTCAAGGTGGCGGAGGTGGAATCCAAAGTGGTTATGATGATGATTTCTATCTTTGGTGGGACAGGCAAGTTTCTACTCTCGAGCAATTCCCATATGCCGGATTAGACTTCCAAGGAGACAATGAACTCGTCCTCCCACCAGGGGAGGCATGGGGAGAGAGAAGTAAATTTTATCTTTTTTTAAATTATTTAATTTTTATGAGTTTTCTTCATAGAGTTATATATACATATGTATATGAGCTTTGACCATTTTTAATATTGTACATGTAGATATTGGACCTGTACGCCCCGATGGGCACCCTAGGAAATTTTTGTGGCCCATACCAGGTGGGAATGAGAGCATGGTACGAGTTATCAAGGGGAAGCTGGCCAGGATAACCCAAGGTGTCCCTACACTATGGATAGAGTAGATCCCGATTATCATGCAGGAGTTTGTAGTGGGGGTTCCATCGACCTAAATACACCTTCTTAGAAGGGTAGCTAGGGTTATTCTTCACTATAGGGAGGCTGTAGAGGAAGACGCGACCGAGGAGGCTGAGGAACGGGTCTAGGATTAGACATATATGGATGATGACCCTATTTTTTTATATGGATACAGTTATGACAGGATTTATGGATCAAAACTCAATATATCTATGGACATACTTTATACACACACACACACACATATATATATATATATTATTGGTTATTGACATGTGTTTCAAATGCATATGCTATATTTATTTTACAAAGTGTGTGTTAAGTGCCAATCTAAGTGAAGCAAACATTCTTCTAAATCTGTAGTATCAAGAAGCACATGAATAGTTATTTTAAGGGATGGAATTTCACATTCAACCCGCACGACTGCTTCCACTCCGTGTACGAGTTGGAATGGTGAAAATACAGGAGCAATCTTTACATTAGTCTGGTATGCCCAAAGTGCAGGGTATAGCATAATGTGCCAATTTGACCGGCTTGCGTTAATGGTGTGCTTTAGAATGGTTTTCAAGGTTTTGTTAACTACCTCTACTTGTCCATTCGCTTGAGGGTAAAAGGAAGATGAATGATATTGCATAAAACCTAGCATAGTGGTCAGCTCGGTCATCATGCTATTCTTAAAGTGACTGCCATGATCAGTGACAATATTCTTTGGTATATCGAAACAAGTAATGATCTAGTTGAATATGAAGTAAGTTGTTGTTTCATCGTCATCTTTGAAGGTAGGCATTGCCTATGCTCACTTTGTGAAGTATTCCACATCGACAATGATATATTTGTGCCCCCCAGCCGAAACTATATTGCACGTCATGTAATCTACCCCCCACTTAGTGAAGGGCCCCGCCACGATAACAGGAAACAAAGGAGCAGGATGCAACCGCATTTTTCTGGTGTAGAGTAGGCATGGGTGACAATGCTTTATCACTTCCACACAATCTTTGAATATCGTGAGACAGAAATAACCAGCTCATAAAATATTTTGGGTCGTTGCTAACCCATTTAATGACCCCCACATGCTCTGCTATGGGAATCATTCAGGACAAGCTCTGCCTCCTCATGGGTGAGGCACCGATGCAAAATAGAATCTACCCCTCTTTGATATAAGGTATCACCGATGATCAGGTAGTTTTTAGCATTGACTCACAACTTGCGTTGATCTTCCCATGAGAAGGATGCGGGACACTTCAGAGTATGAAGATATACAAGAATATCTCCATACCAGGGATCAGAGGTAGAAATCAGAAAGATATACTCATATGGGAATGAGTCATCTTCCACCACTACATTTTCTTCCGTAGGAAATTCTGAGATTAGCTCTACAAAAACTAAGGATTTTTTGGATTTAGTAGATTGGAAATCCAAGTCAAACTCTTGGAGAATGACTACCCACTTGTTGATCTTTTTCCCCGATTATGTGTCAGGACAAAACATACAAAAACTGATTTACATCTACCACCATTGTGGTTGTCCTTAGTAAAATGTAGTGATGTAGCCTCTGAACAACATAGACAGCTGCTAATGCTAACTTCTCAATGTGGGAGTATCTGAGTTTCGGACCAGCTAATGCATGACTGAGATAATAGACAACATGATCTTGGAGCTTGTTGTCCTCCTGAACCAATAATACCCCTATAGTCGACTCTGACGCAACCATATGCAATATAAAATCTCAAGATTAATTGGGTGGACGTAATAAAGGAGCCGACGGTAAATCCTTTTTTAATGCCTCGAATGCGAGTTGTGCGGTTTCATCCCACGGAAATGTGGTGTCTTTCTTAAGAAAGCGCATGAAACCCTTAGTTTTATTGGCATAATTAACTATGAAATGCCAAAGGAAATTATATTTCCCTTGTAGGCTAGAAGTTTCCTGAGGGAACAAGGAGGAGGCAGATTTATAATAGCCTCTACTTTCAAAGGATCCACCTGTATTCCTCTATTTAACACAATAAACCCTGGTAGCCTCCCCGAATCAACGCAGAAAACACACTTGTGGGGATTCAATCGTATCTTATTATGTCTACATCATTCAAAGATCATGCGAAGGTGATCTGGATGGTCCCTCCTCTTGCGAGAATGGGGAGGTAGATCATCCAAGTACGGCTCGACAATATTCTTGATGTCGTGGAAGGCAAAGTTCATTGCCCGCTGAAAGGTAGCTCCGAAATTTTTCAAACCAAAGGGCATTTTCTTGTACTCGAAGGTCCCCCAAGGACAAATAAAAGTTTTTTTATTTTGGTCTTCTGACTTGATTTGGATTTGATTATACCCAGAAAAATTCATCCATAAATGAAAATACTTCGCTACAAGCACAAGAATCAATGATCTGATCGATGAAGGGCATGGGGTAGTTGTCCTTGGGACACGCTTTATTTAGTTCATGAAAATTAGTGCAAATGCATATGGTCCCTTGTTTTTTATCAACACGAACGGGATTGGATACACATTCCATCAGAGCAATTGGGTAAATGAACCCTACTTTCAACAACTTCTCCACCTCAGCCTTGACGGTTACCGCTTTTTGCGGTTTTACATGTTGAAGCTTTTGTCAAACAGGTTTAGCATCGGGGTAAGTATAGATTTCATGTTCTATAATAAATGGATCTATGCTTGGCATCTCCTCATATCACCCAGAAAACACGTCACGAAATTCCTTAAACAAGGCAGTATATATGGCAATATTCTCCAGAGAGAGGTTTGCACCAATATGCACATTTTCAACGATGTTGAGGTTTACAAAGATGTTGATTGGAATGGTAGCAGAGATATTTTTCCATTATCCCCTCGGCAAAAACTCCCTCCTTTGGTAAAGAATTAATCGGCAAATCAACATTCTTTGACAGTATCACATGAAACTCTTGATTCTCAATTCTACTCAACTCTGGAAGAAAGAAGGACCTATGGTGCAGATCTTCATAAGTCTTTTTAGGTCCAATCATAGCTTCCAGAATGGCTTCGTTTGAAGGCAAAACCATATCTAAACAACCAGTAGAATAAAAATATTTATCTGCCCAAACGGGAAGATAAGATTCATCTGACTCCTCGAAAACTGCAGAAGGAGTTGGTATAGAATCAGCAGTGGCATTAACAATGGCTTGGTAAGATACTTCCATTTTATATAAGGACACTTGAGGTTCATGACGGGAAGGAAGGACCCAAGGATCAGGTCTATCGAAAACCATGGCAATAGACTTCCCTACACTTGTAGAACCTAAGTAGTTGATAAGGGATAGGATATCAAATGTTCCCATCAATGATGCATACATTCCAACCCCCAAGCTCTCATTAGTTGGTTTGGACTGATCAATCAACTGTACAGTGGACTCATTTGTCTCCAAATGACCCTTCCAAGTAAAACTAAGTTGGTCAACAGTAACCAACTTCCCTTCATGCAGAAACACTACTACTCGAAGAATGGCCGAGGCGATCGCACACATAGCATAAGTCCAACTTCTCCTTAACAGAAATTTATAATCCAATGGGGCATTGATCACTTCTACTTCAACAGAAATTGCTTTCCCTGCCAGCCTTATTTCGAAAGCTAGTAGGATACCGTGTGGATGAAAAGATATTTCGTCGAAAGTAGTAAGCAGAGTGTTTGATGGAACTAGTTCTAGCGAACCTAGGGCTTTCCAACAAGACATCGACATTACACATGTGGAAGCACCTTCATCAACCACTGTACATCTGATTGTTTTACCTCCATTGACAATGTCAATTGACAAATCTACATGGTAAGGAAAGCAAATATTAGCTTCTGAAATATTGAATTTTGCCAGCATGCTCGATGAATCTGTGCTATCTAAGGTTGTCAAAAGGGCATCCCGCTAAGCAGGACAACTTTGTAACACCTCCAATGCCGACATTGCACAAGGAGTTTGAGCTAAGTCTTCAACTACGGAGTAGTTGGAAGAATCCCTAGAGTTAGGATTGTGAATGCTTTCTTAAAGACACCTTTCGGTATCTTAGGCATCGGATCAACAAGTTTTTCAATAGTGATAGGGTTAGAAGTTTAATCAGTAGACTTACCCTTCTCAGGAGCCTCCGATTCATAGTTCTTATTTCTTTTTTGGAGTAAATTACTAGATCATACCATGTTGATATAGAACCCAGACTGCTCAGGTTCTATGCATTTTTATGGTTTATGTTTTATGAGGGCTTAGATGGTTGGATTGATGATGGCCTAAATGGCCCAATCTGTCCAAGAATTATGTTAACAAGTTAAATTTTTCTTCCACAACTCTACTTTCCTTAACTTGCAAGATGTGGAAACGCCCTTCTGTAAATTCTATTCCCCGTAGATTTCCCTCCACAACTCTCCTTTCCGCATGCGAGATGTGGGATGTGGGATGTAGGATGCAGCTTCATGATCTCTATTTCCGCAACTAATTATTTCCGCAACGGTCTATTCCACATGTGGGATGCGGGATGCGGAATGCGGAATGTGGGACCGCCATTTCAATATTTTCCCTGATTCTGCAAACTCAATCTTCCACATCATTGATTTTTGCGGGTTGATTCTCAACCGTTGATCTGTTTCCAGATGCGGAACAGATTGTGACCGTCGATTTCCACTTTGATCTTTCTCCGCCGTTCGATCTCCTCTAAGATTTTTCTTCGTAGATCATCGAATGGATCACTGACATGATCAATTTCTCTATCATTGGGAAGTTAGAGAATTTACATAGACTTGAATAGATTGAACTTCGAGCTGGATGCTCCTGCATCGGTTAGGTAGCATAAATGGTCACGTTCTTTCATCAAATGTGTGGAACTATGGTCATGTTTCTCCTCTAAGGTGGAAGGGGACGTGACAGTATGGTATCAGAGCTGTTGGTTGTAGCACTAGGGCCTAAATGGGCCAAGTTGAATAGATTAAAATGGAAATGAACACCCATATTGTGATTTGACAGAGCTGTTGATTGCAGCATTGGTATAAATGTGTCGAGGCAATTGGTTGTAGAAAGAAAACTACAACAAGAAAGAGTGTTATTTAGCAGAATTGCTAAACTTAACCAACGCAACAAAATGCACCGTGATCATGATATGAATTCTAGTACGATCTTGACCGATCATGCCTGCAATAAGAAATCGGTATGTAATTTCTTTTGATTTATGAGATTGTCTAACAAATGATGTTGTTAACACATTTTCCATAGTCATAGTGCAGATTGAAAATTTGATCTTGGTCCGACCAAGAGGGTCAAAGAAGATCAGTGCCAAGAAGATTAACAACATGGATGATGCATAGGATCCCTATTGGCACGAGAAAGATGATATGGGGGGGGAAGCCAAGAGACCCACAAGAGGAAAAAAAGCCACTCCAATGCTGGATATGTGGAGGAACCCATTTACGTCGGATTTGTCAACATGGGGAAGGGTATCTAAGGCTAGCTTACAATGTCCAAGGTCATGGAACTGAAGCTGTTGGGAAGTGGGAACAGGAGAATTCCCCAGATGTTGTAGCTACTATAAGAATCCTGAGGGAAGAATTACAGGATTGCAAAGAAGAAAATAAAATATTGGTCAAGGCTTTGGTAGAGCAAAACCAGTTGACTACCGCCATGCTACAAAGTTTGGAAGATCTCCAAAAGCAGATAAACTCTGGGAATCCATTAATAGAGATATAAGGGAGTAGGAGAAACTCCCACAAGAATAATGAGAAGCTCAACCCAAGGAAGAAAGGTTTTAAACCTTCTCACCTCCTAAAGCAGCAAAGGCAGCTATCACAAGTTATGATTGAGACAGCTAGAGTGATGAGGGAAAAGCTAAAGGAACTGCTCAAATGTTGGGGATGTGAAGGACCCCATCTGCACAGGAATTGTACACTTGAGAATAAGAATGAGGGTAAAGTCCCTAGCACCCAAGAAGATGAAACTGTAGGTCAAGAAGCAGGGATCATTCCTAAAATTGGTGCAGTGTTAGAAGACCACCATGCAGGTCCTAACTCAACTTTGGTGGAGGTTGAGAGTGAGATCATTGAACAGACTATTTCTATTTTGATTGACCTTGGATTGACTCACATCTATATCACTCCTGGACTTGTTAAGATGTGCACCTTGAAGAAGTCAAAGTATAGAAGATCATGGTTATTCCAACTAGCCACTGAAATCAAGAAGAAGGTCAATGAGGTGGTAATTAAATTTCCATTGGTCATGGATGGGTTAGTCACCTGTGCAGATTTGAATGCTCTACCACTTTTGGATCATATAATGTCCTCACTGGAATGGATTGGTTGGAAGCACATAGAGCAAAGATTGATTGTTATAACAAGACTTTTGAGTGCTTGGATGGCGAAGGAAACCTAAGGGTTTTCAAAGGCTTTCCAGAAGTGATCTCTAGAGGGAATTCTTCAGCAATGCAGCTGAAGAAGTTCTATGGGAAAGGTTGCAGAGTGTATGCAACTCATGTTTTGGAGGCAGCAGAGTATGATACTCCTAGGTTGGAGGGATTTAATATGCTACACAAATTCATGAATGTTTTTCCTAATGAAATTACTGGGCTTCCTCCAAAGAGTGACATTAATTTTATCTTTGAGCTTATGCCTGGGACAGCACCAGTGTCCCAGACACCCTGTAAGATGAGCATACCATAAATCCTAGAGCTGAAATTTGCAGTTGTAGGAGTTGGGGGAAAAGAAGCATCTCAGGCCAAGTGTGTCCCCGTGGGGAGCACTATTTGGGGTTGAGAAGGAGAAAGATGATACACTTTGGTTGTGTATTGATTATAGACAATTAAGAAAGGTCACTGTGAAGGACAAGCATCCCTTGCCTAGAATTGATGAACTCTTTGATCAAATGAGAGGAGCAAAGGTATTTTCCAAGATTGACTTGGGATCTGATTACCATCAGGTAAGTATCAAAGATGAAGATGTTCATAGGACAACCTTCAGATCAAGGTATGGATCTTATGAGTTGGTAGTGGTACCATTTGTGAACCAACTATGTTTATATTCCTCAGGAATAATGTTTTCAGCAGGTACTTGGGAAAGTATGTTCTTGTTTTGGGTGTGAGTCCATGTCCCCTAGTTCCTTGTGGAAATCATACCCAGCTCGGGGGGTGGCGGAGATGCTGAGACATTAAGGAGCACACTAGATTATGGTTGGGTGGAACAGTGCAGCGACATAGCTAGTTGTGGGAAATATCCTTCTTAAGATAAGTGTTCTTGTGCATTTAACCCCTGCAACATATTTTCTTTGTAAATTATTCATGAACATGTGGAAGGCTTGAATCGGATGAATGTTGCTTGTTTTATGAGTTATGAACAACATGAATGAATTAAATGAATGTGTATTGCTTCTGTTGTAGATTGCTTTAGGCATCTATAAACGTTTTTACGTTCAATGCATTTTTATGGTTTATGTTTTATGAGGGATTAGATGGTCGGATTGATGATGGTCTAAATGGCCCAATCTGTCCAAGACTTCTGTAAATAGGTTAAATTTTCCTTCTGCGAGTCTTCTTTCCACAACTTGCGATATGAGGGATGTGGTATGTGGAAACTCCCTTCCATAAATTCCATTCCTCGCAGATTTTCCTCCTCAACTCTCCTTTCTACATGCGGGATGTGGGATGCAGGAATGCGGGATGCGGGATGCGGCTTCACGATCTCTATTTCCGCAACTAATTATTTCCACAATGGTCTATTCTTCATGTAAGATGCAGGATGTGGAATGCAGAATGTGGGATGCGGGATGCGGGATGCAGGACCGCCCTTTCCATATTTTCCCCGATTCCGCAAACTCAAGCTTTCACACCGTTGATTTTTGTGGGTTGATTCTTAGCCATTGATGTGTTTCCAAATGCGGAACAGATTGTGACCATCGATTTCCGCTGCGATATTTCTTTGTCGTTCGATCTCCTCTGATATTTTTCCTCGTAGATCGTCGAATAAATCACTGACAGGATCAATTTATCTATGTTGATGCATTTGTAACTTCAGAATGTATCCACTTGTATATTGCACCCCAATGTTTCTATTGGCAAGTATCTGTAATGTAATTAAGTCATGTCATTACCCAATGTTCCTATCAGGAGATTCAATAATGTAAACAAGTCGTGTAAATTCATAGAGTATAACCCTCCTTATTGATCAAGGGTTAAAGTCCCCGTAGTTGTGGGGCCTAAGGGTTATTAGACTCTCCCAGAGAAGTCGACCCTAGTGAGTTATTGTCAAGTTAGGAATTAGTATAAATAGAGAGGGAGCCTCTCTATTTGACATACATTCACTCACACTCAGTTGTAGTGCATAACTGAGAGAGAAAGAAGAAACTAGGACAAGAGAGAGAGACTACTGTTGTCGAGAGATCATCTTACTGTCTTTGGGTTTTACTTTTGGTGTTGATTCTATCTCTGAGGAAGTTGCAGTGTTTTCTCCTTTATGGTTTCCCCAAGGAAAATATTTGTGTTCATTGTCTCTTATGTTTGATTGTTGTGCTTGTTATTCTCTCAAATAAGATCCTAATATCATATAGCTTAAATGTTAAAAATCTAACATGGTATCAGAGCTAACCTGAGAAGAAGACACTATGCAGCTACTGAAGCTTGGGATTCCTACTTTTTCAATCTCTCTCCACAGATTTTTCGTAAAAGGAGGCTTGGCTGACTCTCCTCTCTAGGGCGCATCTTTCTATCGAAGCAAAATCTGATTCTGAGCATTTTCAGCTTTTGACCCGACACTACTGCAGGAAATTAGGGCTTTCCATAGAAGTGAAATTTTTTAGTGAGCCCGGGCCTGGATTGATCTCCTCCCCAAAATCGAAGTTTAGAGATCAAGATCTAAGTTTTTGGTTGGGTAAAACTCTGGGAAAGTCAAACTCTAATCTGCTCCTGAACCAGAAATTCAGCTCCAGATCCAGTTTTGACATATTAACCTGGTAAGATCTAAATATTTTGCATTTCCATTTGAGGTTCTCTGTTAAGATGTCTCATCATACCAAGCTTCATGAAAATATTGAGGGAGCTAATAACTTCCGAGCTTGGAAGTATAGGATCTCCCTAGTCCTGGAAGAAAATGAGTTCGACTCTTACATTAATGAAGAGGTTCTAGTTCCAGAGGGAGATGAGGCTAAGGCCTTACACAAGAAGAAATTGGTCATGGCTAAGAGGATTAGTGTTGATTCAATCAAGGATCACCTCATACCACAGGTGTCCTCTCTAAACACACCTAAATATATGTTTGATGCCCTGACCAAGTTATTTGAAGGGAAGAACATAAACTAGAATATGACTCTGAGAAACCAATTGAAGAATGTAAAGATCCAGAATGCGGAGACCATCCCGTCTTAATTTACAAGGGTCTCGCAGATCAAGGAACAGCTTGAAGCGGTAAATGAAGAAGTAGAGAATGCAGAAATTGTGTTGACCACCTTGAATGGTCTCCCTAGGGCATGGGACTCTTTCATTCAAGGGATCTGTGCCAGAAAGAAGCTAGTCAAGTTTAGTAGACTGTGGGAATAATGCTCACAAGAAGAAGCTCGAATAGTAGCTCAGGAAGAAAATATGGGAAATGAAGATCAAGATCTCATAGTACAATCCAAGAAGTGTTATACCAAAATCTTGTCACCATCATGTGATAAGATATTTGACATACCTACTTACCCTGAATCCCAGCTTTTGGAGTGGAAACTAAATGGTTTTTCATCAATATGTCATACAAATTCCCAGCACCGCGCATGCCCCTTTATCCAGGAGCGGTACCCCTGCTCACATCGCCTTTCATAGGTTGTCCACAAGCAGTGCCACCACCCATTGCCCTTGGTCCATAGGCGGTTATTACTAGAACCGCTCTATCATAGAAGGAGAAGCGCGGTACCCTGGGTAAAAAGGGAAAAAGAGAAGTTTCTCGAGGCTTCTAGATGATAAGCCTCATGTACTAACTTATCCCTACTGTTGTGGGTTGGTTGATCTCGAGATCCCTCATCATAGGACCTTAGAGGCCACCTCACCCACTAATTTCTCAACCATATCTATCCATTAAAGCCCTATAAATATGAGATCATACCCATGGTTGAGGGGAGAACATTGAAGGTATTGTTATGCCGTTGGATTGATTCTTGGCCCAAGATAATTTGGAGAGAGCATAGAGAGCTAGAGTCAGATATTTTGGGGATGAAGAGTTGGTTTCATGGAGATGCATGTCAACACTAAGGCTTGGCTGTAAACTTCTTCATATTTCTAATGCAAGTTGATTTCTCTCCCACATATGATGTTGTTGTTGTGATTTCACATATATATGTTGCTAGATTCCTTAGTCACTAGCATAGATTAGTAGATCATATTCTGGTTGCTTTGATTCGTTTCGTGTTGATATTTTTTGCAGGTACATAGGTGAACTGTCAAAGCCTTGTATTCCAAATATCTACACCGTCTAGGGAGAGTCTTCAACCTCTGTCCTCTATTTGTTCTGGATCTGAACCATTGAGACCAGCGGAACACCTTGCTGTCCGCAGGAGGTCAAATATTCCAGCTAACAAGAAGAGAAAAACAGAACATCACCAAGGTAAGCACTCTTATCCTAAAATATCTAACAAGAATCTACCTAAATTCAGATGCTTTACATGTGATGAAAGAGGACACTATGCTAGAGATTGTCCTAGGGACAAATCTCTCACAAGAAGAAGGGAAACAAGAAAATACATCATGCTCATGCTATAGAAGATGATGAGTCTTCCAAGAAGAGAATCAAACAAGACAGTGATGATTCTTCAAGTGATGAAGAATATGTTTTGATTTCTGATCTCACGGGAAACATCACACATGGAAGCAATGATTGGCTTATAGACAATGGGGCTTCCAAACACATGACAGGATTCAAAGAATCATTTGTGAAACTATCAAAACATGAATCACCCCACAAGGTGAAACTTGGGGATGATTACCAATATCCAATAAAAGGTAGTGGAGAATCCTCCTACAAATTAGACTATGGAAAGTCTATGAAAATGAAGGATGTCCTATTTGTACCAGGCCTAAAGAAGAACCTTCTCTCCATCTTTGCATTGGATACAAAAGGCATGAGGGTTGCATTTATAGATGGCCAAGTCCTCATGTGGCCAAAAGGAAAGACTATTGATGATGCAGTAGTAATTGGAGAACAAGAGGGAGGACTATACAAATTGAAGGGCCAACCAGAACAAGCTTTGGTTCATGACTCAGTAGAACCAAATCAACTGTGCCATAGAAGGCTTGCACATGTGCACTACAGGGCACTACCAATTACAAGCAAAGTTGTTGAAGGTCTTCCAGAAATGTAGGCAAAACATGAAGGTGTATGTAAAGGATGTGCGAAAGGAAAGAACACAAAGAAGACATTTCCAAGTAGCGAGAGCAAGGCAAAAGGAATCTTGGAAATCATCCACTTAGATGTATGCGGTCCAATGTCATCTAGTTCTCTAAGCGAGTATGTATATTATGTTTCTTTCATTGATGATTTTTCTAGGATGACATGGATATAATTCATGAAGAACAAGGATGAAGTATTCAGCAAATTCAAAGAATTCAAAACCTTGATCAAGAACCACACAGAGAAGAAGATCAAGATATTTTGATCAAATAATGGTGGAGAATTCACATCAAATGAATTCAAAGAATTATGCAAAGATTCATGGATTAAGGGGGAGTTGACCACTCCATATAATCAACAACAGAATGGGGTTGCAAAAAGAAAGAATAGGAAAATCATGGAAGCAGCAAGGGAAATGCTTCATGATCAAGACCTTCATATGAATCTATGGGTAGAAGCTACCAGGACAGCTGTGTATGTACAGAACCATACTCCATATAAAGTACTCGAGAACAAGACACCTGAAGAAGTATTTTCCAGCAAGAAACTAGAAGTCATTCATCTCAGAATATTTGGTTGTCCGGTGTACATACACATTCCAAAAGAAAAGAAGACAAAGTTAGATCCTTCAGGAAAGAAGGGTATATTTGTGGGATACTCTGAGAGCTCGAAGGCTTACAGAATATACTTCCAGGATTCAAGAAGAACGACATCAGAAGAGATGTAACGTTTGACAAAGACTCAGCTTACATCAAGTCCAGAAAAATACCTGTTGAAGACTCTGAAGAATCGGAAGTACCCAGAATCCATAATACAACTATGATCGAAGCAACTGCAAAAGAAGATCAAGAAATGGAAGAACCTCAGGAACCGATAGATACACGTCAAGAGAAGAATCCTCACAAGAGGAAACCTGCATGGGTACGAGAGGCTATCCAAGGTGCAGAAAGATACGGGGCTCCAGAAGAGATACACAAAGAGAGGAAAAGAACAAGGTCCTGCTCCAGTTATGTAGCCCTATTATGTGACTTCATTGATAAAGAACCTTCCAACTATGAAGAAGCGGCAGAAAAGAAAGAATGGAAGGATGCTATGATCGAAGAGTATCAATCGATCATGAATAATGATGTTTGGGATGTTATCCCAAGACCAGAAGGGAAGTTTGTTGTAACTTCCAAGTGGATCTACAAGATCAAGCATGCTGCAGATGGTAGCATAGAGAAATATAAAGAAATATTTGTGGCTCGTGGCTTCTCCCATAAACAAGGAATAGATTATGAAGAGACTTTTGCACCTGTAGCCAGATACACTTCCATCATATCAGTACTTGCTCTGGCTGCAGTAATGAAATGGAAGATACACCAGATGGATGTCAAGACTACTTTCTTGAATGGTGTAGTGGAAGAGGAAGTGTATGTGGAGCAGCCACTCAGTTTTGAGACACATGACAAGGAGACTCATGTTTGTAAATTGAATAAAGTCCTGTACGGTTTGAAACAGGCACCCAAGACATGGTATGGCAGAATTGAAAGCTTCCTATCTAGTTTGGGCTTTACCAAGAGTAAAGCGGATTCCAACCTTTATTACAATATTGAAGAAGGGAACCGAGTGATACTCCTACTATATGTAGATGATCTATTTGTGACAGGTGAGGATGGGTTGATTGCTGATACGAAGAGGAAGCTTACTGCCGAGTTCAAAATGAAGTACTTGGGTATGATGCATTACTTTCTAGGCATGGAGGTGTGGCAGAATGCAGATGGAATCTCCCTGAGACAAGGGAAGTATGCAGTAGAGATCCTGAAGAGGTTCGAGATGATGGACTGCAAGGCCATGACCACACCTATGGCATTGAACCTAAAGCTATTGAGTGATGCTTCATCAAAATTGGTTGATGCTATGATGCATCGTCAGATGATTGGGTCCTTAATGTACCTGACGAATATGAGACCCGATATTTGCTTTGTTGTGAGCACATTGAGCCAGTTCCTGACAGATCTGAGACATGTTCACTTGATTGCTGCAAAGCATATTCTGAGGTACCTGAAGGGTACAATTGATTATGGGCTCAAGTATGAGGTGAATCAAAAGATTAACCTGGAAGGTTATGTGGTTTCAGATTGGGCAGGAAGTGCCATTGATAAGAAGAGCACTTCAGGGTGTTGCTTCAGTATGGGATCAGGTATGATCTCGTGGTTTAGCAGGAAGCAATCCTGTGTGGCACTGAGTACAGCCACAACAGAGTATGTTGTAGCTTGTTCAGCCAGCTATGAGGTAGTGTGGCTTAGGAAGCTACTATCTGATTTGTTTGATCTCCAGCTGGATACTACTTATATATATTGTGACAACCAGAGTTGTGTGAAGCTATCGGAGAACCCAGTGTTCCATGACAAGTCGAAGCATATCGAGATCAAATATCACTATATCAGGGATATGGTGTAGAGAGGAGTAGTGAAGCTCCAACATGTTATGACGGACGACGAGCAGATAGCTGATGTGCTAACCAAACCATTAGCTAGAGTGAAGTTTGAGTACTTTAGGGAGAAGCTTGGTGTTCTCCAAATCGAGGTTCCCTCCAAAGGGAAGTGATGAGTACGAGAGGCTATCCAAGGTGCAGAAAGATACAGGGCTCCAGAAGAGATACACAGAGAGAGGAAAAGAACCAGGTCCTGCTTCGGTTATGTNCAAAGGGGAGTGATGAGTACGAGAGGCTATCCAAGGTGCAGAAAGATACAGGGCTCCAGAAGAGATACACAGAGAGAGGAAAAGAACCAGGTCCTGCTTCGGTTATGTAGCCCTATTATATGACTTCATTGATAAAGAACCTTCCAACTATGAAGAAGCGGCAGAAAAGAAAGAATGGAAGGATGCTATGATCGAAGAGTATCAATCGATCATGAATAATGATGTTTGGGATGTTATCCCAAGACCAGAAGGGAAGTCTGTTGTAAATTCCAAGTGGATCTACAAGATCAAGCATGCTGCAGACGGTAGCATAGAGAAATATAAAGCAAGATTTGTGGCTCGTGGCTTCTCCCATAAAGAAGGAATAGATTA
Organism: Pseudotsuga menziesii; assembly: GCA_001517045.1. Classification (NCBI taxonomy): domain Eukaryota; kingdom Viridiplantae; phylum Streptophyta; class Pinopsida; order Pinales; family Pinaceae; genus Pseudotsuga; species Pseudotsuga menziesii. The sequence goes on from LPNX010172337.1 coordinate 22,840, forward strand.
TGAAGAGACTTTCGCACCTGTAGCCAGATACACTTCCATCAGATCAGTACTTGCTCTGGCTATAGTAATGAAATGGAAGATACACCAGATGGATGTCAAGACTACTTTCTTGAATGGTGTGGTGGAAGAGGAAGTGTATGTGGAGCAGCCACTCAGTTTTGAGACACATGACAGGGAGACTCATGTGTGTAAATTGAATAAAGTCCTGTACGGTTTGAAACAGGCACCCAAGACATGGTACGGTAGAATTGACAGCTTCCTATCTAGTTTGGGCATTACCAAGAGTAAAGCGGATTCCAACCTTTATTACAATATTGAAGAAGGGAACCGAGTGATACTCCTACTATATGTAGATGATCTATTTGTGACAGGTGAGGATGGGTTGATTGCTGATACGAAGAGGAAGCTTACTGCTGAGTTCAAAATGAAGGACTTGGGTATGATGCATTACTTTCTAGGCATGGAGGTGTGGCAAAATGCAAATGGAATCTCCTTGAGACAAGGGAAGTATGCAATAGAGATCCTGAAGAGGTTCGAGATGATGGACTGCAAGGCCATGACCACACCTATGGCATCGAACCTAAATCTATTGAGTGATGCTTCATCAGAATTAGTTGATGCTATGATGCATCATCAGATGATTGGGTCCTTGATGTACCTAATGAATACGAGACCCGATATTTGATTTGTTGTGAACACATTGAGCCAGTTCCTAACAGATCTGAGACATGTTCACTTGATTGCTGCAAAGCATATTCTGAGGTACCTGAAGGGTACAATTGATTATGGGCTCAAGTATGAGGTGAATCAGAAGATTAACCTAGAAGGTTATGTGGTTTCAGATTGGGCAGGAAGTGCCATTGATAAGAAGAGCACTTTAGGGTGTTGCTTCAATATGGGATCAGGTATGATCTTGTGGTTTAGCAGGAAGCAATCCTATGTGGCACTGAGTACAGCCACAACAGAGTATGTTGCAGCTTGTTCGGCTAGCTATGAGGCAGTGTGGCTTAGGAAGCTGCTATCTGATTTGTTTGATCTCCAGCTGGATGCTACTTATATATATTGTGACAACCAAAGTTGTGTGAAGCTATCAGAGAACCTAGTGTTCCATGACAAGTCGAAGCATATCGAGATCAAATATCACCATATCAGGGATATGGTGCAAAGAGGAGTAGTGAAGCTCCAGTATGTTATGACGGATGATGAGCATATAGCTGATGTGCTAACCAAACCATTAGCTAGAGTGAAGTTTGAGTACTTTAGGGAGAAGCTTGGTGTTCTCCAAATCGAGGTTCCCTCCAAAGGGAAGTGATGAGTCTGTGAGCCTTTTTGACATGGTTGATGTGTTCATCCCATGGTCAGATATAAGTGCAGAGCAATTCTGATGTGACTGCGGGATGTGTTCATCCCACATGATTAGATATAAGTGCAGAGCCATTCTTATGTGACTATGGGATGTGTTCATCCCACATGATCATATATAAGTGTATATCCATTCTGATGTGACTGTGGGATGTGTTCATCCCACATGATCATATATAAGTGTTGAGCCTTTCTAACAAGGTTGATGTATTCATCCCATGGTAAGATATAAGTGTTGAGCCTTTCTGACATGGTTGATGTGTTCATCCCATGGTCAGATGTGAGTGCTGAGCCTTTCTAACATGGTTGATGTGTTCATCCCATGGTCAGATGTGAGTGCTGAGACTTTCTTACATGGTTGATGTGTTCATCCGATGGTAAGATATAAGTGTTGAGCCTTTCTTACATGGTTGATGTGTTCATCCCATGGTATGATATAAGTGCTGAGCCTTTCTGACATGGTTGATGTGTTCATCCCATGGTTGGATGTGAGTGTTGGGCCTTTTTGACACGGTTGATGTGTTCATCCCATGGTCAGATGTGAGTGTTGGGCGTGCTTTCTGACATGGTGGTGGATGTGTTCCTCCCATGGTCAGATGTAAGTGTTGGGCGGGCCTTTCTGACTGGGTCAGATATAAGTGTTGAAGAAGATGAAGACCTACCTGGAGGCTAGGCCTACAACCAGCATGAAAAAGGGTTGGCTCTGTAGAACTTCCTGTGATGAGTAGAATTGAGATAGCACCAGTGATGATCCAACAATGATGATTCAGAGCAAGTGATGATCCAGACTTGATGATGATCTAGTGATGATTCAGATCAAGTGATGATCCAGACTTGATGATGATCTAGTGATGATCCATATCTAGTGATGATCCAGATCCAATGATGATCCAGATCCAGTGATGATCCAGAATTGAAGATGAAGATGACTTGATGATGATCCAAATGATACAGAGAAGAAGACTTGTTCTGATAAATTATGTCGAGAGAATACCTTTCTAGTTAAAAGGGAGTGTTGATGCATTTGTAACTTCGGAATGTATTCACTTGTATATTGTACCCCGATGTTTCTATCGGGAAGTATCTGTAATGTAATTAAGTCATTTCATGTCCCGATGTTCCTATCGGGAGATTCAATAATGTAAATAAGTCGTGTAAAGTCATAGAGTGTAACCCTCCTTATTAATCAAGGGTTAAAGTCCCCGTAGTTGTGGGGCCCTAGGGTTATTAGACTCTCCTAGAGAATTTGGCCCTAGTGAGTTATTGTCAAGTTGGGAATTAGTATAAATAGAGAGGGATCCTCTCTATTTAACATACATTCACTCACATTGAGTTGTAGTGCATAAATGAGAGAGAAAGAAGAAGTTGGGACAAGAGAGAGAGACTACTACTGTCGGGAGATCATCTTACTGTCTTTGGGTTTTACTTTTGGTGTTGATTCTATCTCTGAGGAAGTTGTGGGGTTTTTTCCTTTATGGTTTCCCCAAGGAAAATCTTTGTGTTCGTTGTCTCTTGTGTTTGATTGGTGTGCTTGTTATTCTCTCAGATAAGATCCTAAGATCATATAGCTTAAATGTTAAAAATATAACACTCTGTTGTTGGGAAGTTTACGCATACTTGAGTAGATTGAATTTCAAGCTGGATGCTCCTGCATCAGTTAGGTAGCAGAAATGGTCTCATTCTTTCATCAAATGTGTGGAACTATGGTCGTGTTTTTCCTCTAAGACGGAAGGGGACATGACACTCTCCCCTTGAAATTTCAACAAAGGAAAGAAATAGTGTTTAGTTTTTTTTACTTTTAAACACCTTTTCGAATTAATTTTCTAAATTAAAATTGCCGCCCCTTTTTCAATTTCAGGCAAAAATAACTTATGTAACTTTTTATTTTTTATCTTTGGCATTTCGATGCACTTTCGATGAGGATGCACCAGTGTGTCTATATCTTAATCACCACAGTGCATTTGTATTTTAATCTAGCACCGTATAAACATATTTATAAAAATAAAAATTACATATATTGTGCTTCAGTGCGGATACAAATTATGGTGCACCTGTTCATGTGTATATAAGAAATGCACCAGTACGAATAATTTTGGAAAATGAATCTATAAATATCCTCTCTCAAATATATTAGAAATTTTCTTTTTGTGGGGGCTCTTACAGATGAAAACATACGATGTGTTTGTTGATATGACGCACAAATGCGTCTCAATGTTTGAGTCACACCGGTGTGTTTTCATTAATTAAGACGCACAAGTTTAATTTTAAAAACCTATGATTTTGATGTTTCAACTTAAATTTTATATTCCTCTCAAATGTTCTTTTAGATTCAACCAAAACAACTACAATATTGCATAGTATGCATGTGTTCCTTAAACTCACCTTATTCTTACAAAATGGTTTCCAAACTATATTGGAAGATAGATTGTGAAATGGTTCCTAAAAATATTTCCGGCCTTTAAAGGCATATATTGATTGTATGAATATCAATATCCCGATTTAGGATCGAGTTTGAATGCACAAGATATTCCACCAATACTTGCAAATTGTCGTAAGCTCTTATTAGGAGAAAGATACCACAAGTAGTTTGTAGATGAAAATGATCAACCGCTTTACCTCACCAATCGTAACATGCCATCTTCTAGTCGCAATCCTAGTTCATCAACGGTAATTTGACATGAGTTGGATCTCTTTTATGACACTGCAGTGGTATTTGGTTGTTCAAAATGTCAAGGGTTGAAGGAGAACCCTCGGCGTGTAACGCTCAACCAACACGGATAAAGTACAGAGCCTTCGATTAATCATAGACATGGATGATGTCAACCCAGTTTCCCTCCCAAACACCATCTATTGTGTTTGGCCTATAGTAGTGATAAATAACAATATACCCCCATGGTTGTCCATGAAAAATGAACATCTTATGTTGGCTCTTATAGTCCTTAGTAAAATACAAGTGAAGAATATGGATGTTTACCTACAACCATTGATCGATGAATTGAAGGAATTATGGGAAGGGATACAGCTATATGTTGTATAGAGACCCATACCAACATAGAGGAGTTTTACATTGTATGGAATATGTCTATATACCACACTTGATTATTTGGGTTAGGAGTTTTCTCTGGTAAATATGTTATTTGATTTGTTTATACTTGAGGCAATATTTCTTGAATATTTAATTTGGTACGATTGTGATTGTATAGATCTTCAACACTAACATGTAATGTATACCATAACACCACAGGTCTTGTAACAAAAATTTATCATGGATGTAAATGTTGTGGACCTTCTATGAAGGTTAGGTGGTCCAGAGACCTATGAAATCCAATGTACAATTGCTCGAGGGTGTTCCTCCCAAAAAACCACCCTTATAGAAGAGCAACATCTACCTTCAATGGTAACCAGAGAGAACCCAAAGGCCTAAAATAATGATACCAACTAACTGGCCTAGGGCATATGACAAAGAGAAGGATAAATAAATTGTAGAGATGTTTGATTTAAATGGGCAAACTATTGTTGATGATCCTCAATTCTTCTACCAATATTACAATATCAACTATAATTATATTCCATATTTTTCTTTTTCAACATGAAGGAGTAGCGGGGAGGAGTCCCTTAATACGATTACTATGTTTTAGTAATTAAACACAAGGTTGATACAATCGGTTGATCTCAAAAGGTGTAAGAAAAGCGATCTAGCGTGAGGAGCACGCGAGGGTTTGGAGCGACCAGGAGCGCAGCAAGACGGCCATGGCCGCCCCTGGGGGTGGGGATATGGACCCTCCCCCTCCGATCTCTGATGAGGACGCATTCATGAGGCTGATTGCCAATGGAGGAAAATGCAAAGCCCCCCTCTCTATCCCAAATTCATAAAAAAGCTTGAAGAAATCCCAGAAATCGCTTTGCCGGAGACATAGTCGGTAAAAATAGCCCTGGCTCTCTCCGAGAGAGGACTGGTTGGCCAGTTCATGGGGCTCTGGCCCTCAGCAAAAACAACAAATTATTGGATCCACAGAAACTGGAAGCCCCATCTCAAAAAAGGAGTCACATGTTACCCATTAAGTTGTGGCTTCTTTCTCTTTGAGTTTATAAATAAGGAAGATAAAGATCTCATATTCAGAAATGGGCCATATTTTATGGGTACCCAGGGGCTGTATCAGAATCAATGGACCCCGAATTTTGACCCCACGGTGTAACTTCCCTAGGAGGTACCTATATGGGTCAGGTTGCCCAATCTGTCGGTTCACTGCTGGAACTACGAAGCGCTTCAGAACATAGGGAATGGAATAGGTAAATTCGTTGATAAAGTAGACAATAAATCCATATACAACTGTGCCAGAATATGTGTTGAAGTAAACCTGGAGGCAGGCCTCCCGTAGGCTGTGAAGATATCTCTTGGATCCTGGTCCCACTACCAGAAAGTTGACTATGAACACCTCCCCTTCAAATGCAGAACCTGTCAAGAGCATGGACATTTCCAGAGAAACTGCCCAAAGAATCAAATATCTAAAAAGGATGATGCTGAAGGTTGGAAAAGGGTTAAGAAAGCCAAAGCAGGCCCAAAAAGGAATGGACAGGTGAATCATCCATCAGCTCCAAATCCAAGCCCAACGAAGGAGCCAATGAAAGAAAATGTAGGACATTCAAAGGAACCTAGTAAAGACCCCATCGATATAACCTCTCAGTCCCCGACCCCCTCAAGAAGTCTAAGGCCTGTCAATGGAACGCATCATGCAGAAGACCCTACGAAATAGGATGAGGAACATATCTCTCTGGGCATCGAAACTGGAGTGGATTCAAATGGGGGGGCTACAAAGACCAGCAGCTCAGTTGGAACCCCTGAGAAGGTCCCAAGAGGAAGGAAGCCAGAGAGAAAAAAAAGGGAGGAGAAATCATATAGGGACGTCACAGCAGGGCTTCAGCAAACCATTCCGGATATGATGGAAACCAGATCTACAAAAAAAGGTAAGGATTTGAAAGGAGCCACTCCCCCCCCCCACCTGTTCCTAAATGCAATGCGTCTCCTGGAATTGCAGAGGGATAGGAAGTAAGTTCAAAGAAGAAGCAGTCAAAGAAGGATTTGAAAGGAGCCACTCCCCCCCCCCCACCTGTTCCTAAATGCAATGCGTCTCCTGGAATTGCAGAGGGATAGGAAGTAAGTTCAAAGAAGAAGCAGTCAAAGATCTAGTAAGAATGACTTCCCCAGATGTATTTCTGATCCAGGAGATGAAAATGGAGGAGCCTGAGACCATCCAAGCTAGCAAAAACTTTTGGAAAAAGGGAGAAGGTAGAGTCGTAAGCGCTAGGGGAGCTTCAGGAGGGATAGCCACCTTCTAGAACTCCTCATCGCTTGCTCTCCTTAATGAATACAGCACCACCCACTCGCTGTTTACGAAACTATTGCATAAAGGTTCGGGACATAAGGTAATCCTTGTTAATATCTATGCCCCGACTCTTCTAGGGGAAAAAAAGAATGCTGGGAAACGTTGAACTCTTTCCTAGCATCTAATAATCATGAGAATCTTGTCCTCGCTGGTGAAATGAATGTCACTCTCTCCCTCTGCGAAAAGAAAGGAGGCTCTCCTGTAAGAGACCCGGCAAGGGAATGGGTAGAAGATATCATGCTGGACTGGGACCTGGAGGATATCAAACCCAGTAAAGGAAAATTTACCTGGTCCAATAAAAGAGTGGGACCGGGGCACATTTCAGTGTGTCTGGAACGGTTCCTAGTTCAATCCTCTTTCCTGACACTGGGCCTCTTCGCTTCCTCTGAAATTCTTCAAGCATGCACTTCAGACCCCAAGCCCATCTCTTTCACTTTGTCCATGGGAGATAAGTTGGGCCCGATCCCAATCCGGTTCAGCCCCCTATGGGTCTCAATGGAGGGATTCCATGATTTGGTTTTAGCGTCGTGGCATAAGAATGTTTCGGGCTCTCCTTTATTCATTTGGGAAGAAAAGCTGAGAAGACTCAAATCTGAACTCAAACATTGGGCAAAGAATCTGTCTTCCCCCATCCTAGAAAGGAAAAAATCTCAAAGGACACTTGGAAATCATCAGTTACAAATGGAGTCTGCACCGGTCACGCTGGATCTACTGAACGCTAAGATAGAATTCCAAAAGGAGCTTCACAAAGCCCTGAGAAGAGAGGAAGAATACTGGAGAGCAAAATCACGAAGTATCTGGCTCCAAGCCGGTGATAAAAACACGTCTTTCTTTCATAAACAAGCAGAATGCCGTAAGAATCACAATACTATCAGAGAGATCCATTCCCAGGGGAAAACCTTCAATAAATTTGATGAGATAAAATAGGAAGCTCACTCATTCTATAAAAATCTATACACTGAAGAGATGGAGGTCCCTCCAAGGCTGGATCACTATCCGCTCTCTGCTGTCCCCATGCTCGTAAATGAAGAAGACAATAGAATGATGATGGCCCCTATAACCTCTGAGGAGATCAGCAATGCACTCCATGGGATGAACCCTGACAAAGCACCCGGGCCTAACGGATTCTCGGTTAGATTCTTCATAGCCTACTAGGATATTATCCAAAAAGATCTGGTCAAAATGGTGAGAAAATCCCAGAAATGCAAGAAAATAGGAGGGAGCACCAACTCCTCTTTTCTAGCATTAATTCCCAAAGATAAAGGGGCCCAAAACTTCTCTAGATTCCTCCCAATCTCGCTCTGTAATACTGGGTACAAAATCATCACCAAAGTCATAGCAAACAGAATCAAAAAAAAATTTCCCAGGATCATTCCGGAGAACCAGGGTGGCTTCATTCAGGGCAGACAAATTCAAGACAACATCATACTGGTGCAAGAAGCAATCCACTCGAGCTGCCAAAGAAAGGAGAAAGGTATGATAGTCAAACTGGATCTTGCTAACTCCTTTGATAGAGTCCGGTTAAACTTCCTTTTTGCTGCAAGAAGCAATCCACTCGAGCTTCCAAAGAAAGGAGAAAGGTATGATAGTCAAACTGGATCTTGCTAACTCCTTTGATAGAGTCCGGTTAAACTTCCTTTTTGCTGTAATGCACAAGATGGGGTTTCACCCCCAGTTGATCAGCTAGATCAAAGCTTGTATTTCAGGGCCTTGGATCACCCCACTGGTTAATGGAAGGCCTGCAGCCTTCTTCCAAGCCTCTAGGGGGATCAAACAGGGCTGCCCTCTGTCCCCTTTGCTCTACGCCCTTCAAGCTTCGGTGCTCAGTTTCCATCTAGACAAGAGTCTTCAGCAGCGTTCACTGATAGGTCTTTCGATTTATCTGAGAACTAAGAGAATTAATCACGCTCAATTCATTGATGATACTCTTCTCTTGGGCCATGCCTTTCTCTCCACTGCTAGATCTTTCAAGAGAGAGCTAGATGCCTATACTGAAATTTCAGGCAGCGAAATCAGCCTGAGGAAAAGCAAAATTTACGGTTGGAACTGTCCTCCTAATGAAATGATTGACATATTCAGGGTGCTGGAAATGGATGGAACCACCATGTGGGACTCCATTAAATATCTTGGAATTCCGCTAGTCAAAATAGCCTCAAGAAATAGCCTTTGGATGCCACTGATGGACAAGCTTAAGGCCAGGATCATGGCCTGGGGAACCAACTAGCTAAACAAAGCGGGGAAGCTTATCCTAATAAACTCTATTCTTACTTCCATGCCTATCTACCAAGCATCTATCCTGCTAGCCCTGAAAGGAATTGTGAAAGACATTGATAAACTCTTGAGAAAATTTCTTTGGGAAGGGGGAAGAAGCGAAGGGAGGAAAATGCACCTAATCAGTTGGGATAAGGTCAAAACTCCAAAGATGGAAGGAGGGCTGCAAATCAGAGATGTGGCCACCCAAAATGTGGCCATGGGAGGAAAGATTCTATGGAAAATGATAAGTGGCAAAACCAATTGGAGCTCCAAATCTCTTCCGACCAAATACTTCTACGGACATAAATAAAGATGCCTGGAACGGCCCCCCCGTACAAAGAAAGGCTCCCCCATCCTCTCTCTTTGCCTGAAAGCCACTAATCTGATATCCTCCAATCTCACCTAGATTCTGGGGAATGGTAAAAAAATCAAGTTCTGGGACGACTCTTTGTTAGGACAGCCCCCTTTACAGCACCGCAAGGGGATGGACAACATAAAAAACTGGCTTCACTCCGAAAGTAAAACCACCCTTTGGGACCTTTCAGTTTGGAATCCTGATGATACCTGGAATAATTGGGACCTGGGGGACTTCCCCCAAAACTTGGAAAATGAAGCGCGGTCCCATTTGGATGCTCTTCAAGGTTCCACCCCCCTCTCGGCCAAAAAGAAGGATCATCTAGGTTGGGGCTCTTTGATTGGTCACTATTCAGCGGCTGCTGGCTATCCCTTGGGCAACCCCCGACCCCGCTGTCTAGAGAAACCTCTGGAACCATCCCTCCCTCCCCAAAATTGATATTTTCTACTGGTCTCTTTTGCATGATAGCATCCTCTCTTGGGAAAATTTTTAAAAAAAGAGGATGGGAAGGGCCTTCAAGATTCCCACTATGTGCCGGCCATGAGGAATCCTCTGACCATATTTTTCTTAAGTGCACCTTTGATTTGGAGCTCTGGAATGTCATCCTTGGTCCACTAAACTTGGCCCTCCCTCCTTCTCTTTCATCGGTGTTTACCTATTGGCCTGAGATAGCCCCTTTCTCCTTCTCCAAGCTGAAGCTCTTGAAACAGTGTTGGATGTGGGTTCCAAAAATCCTTCGCTGGAAGCTGTAGCTGGAACGAAACAATAGGATCTTTAGGGACACTGCGAGGACTCCATACCAAGTAGCTCTTAAGGTGAAAGAGCTTCTGGGAGATCTGGTAGCCTCAAACTCCAATATCAACAATGAGGTAATTGCAGACAAAGATGAATACAGCTGGTTTCATAACCTTGACTCTTCCCTCCTTACCAGAATCAAGAAAACTCTCAAGAATTATTCTCCCTGGGAAATAAGGTTGGAAGAACAAGAGTTCATAAAGTGGAGATCCTCGTTGGAGAAGCATGTTCTGCATGTGGATGGGACCTCAAAAGGGAATCTTGGGTATTTGGGAAGTGGAGGTGTCTTACTTGACAGCTCAGGGAAAACTGTCCTCAATTTTTCCTGGGGGCTGGGCCAGAATACCAACAACATAGCAGAAATCTTAGCCCTCTGGCAAGGACTGTCTCAGGCTAGAAGGCTCTCTATCAAGAATTTGGTTGTCATTGGTGATTCCAGCATCATTATCCAAGCAATAAACCTGAAAAAGGCCCCTAAAAATATGGTTATGGCTCACTACTACCGGAAGGTCTTAAACCACCTCAAATATTTTGAAGAAATTAAGTTTTATCACGTCCTCAGAATCCTCAATCAAGCGGCGGATCATGAAGCAAATATAGGAACCTCCCTTAACAAGGGGGTTCTCCTCATCAATGGTATTGAGAACCATGACCCAATTCCTTAGCGTGATGAATGATTGGATTGAAAGAATCCCCTTGTATCCAGCAAATATTGAAAGGAAGGACACCATAATGATCCCATGCAGATTTGAGACTTTGGAGATTGGTCGACCTCATGGAAAGCCAAAAATCGGACTGAAAATCCAGCTAGCAAGAGGACAAATCCTACAGGTAGTCACATGGATCTGTTCCTCAGTACCGGAGCTGCAAATTGGCACCAATCGTAGTCCACCAGGGAGAAAAGAATTCAGCGCAAGCATGATGAAGAAATCGATGAGTATCTTAACTGTAGCAGGAGGAGAAGGCAACTCGATCCTTTATTAGGATGGTCAAGTCTACATTGTGCCCATAGATCCTCTATTGGCCGAGAAGGAAGCACCCACAAAGCTCTCATAGAATCCCATTGTTCAAGCCTTAAGCCTGAAAGAAGATCGTGGTGTGCAAAATGGAGGCAAGCCCATCCTCCCTTCAAATTGAGACTAGATTGGGACTGATCCAGCATGATCTGGACAAGATAAAGGAGGCTCTGAATCGGTTGGAGGTAAAGTAGACCAGAATGCAAAAGACTGAAACGACTCTCTGGGAGGCCATGACCTAGGAACTCAAGGAAATCCGTGAAGAAATCTTTGATGATAATATGACTAACATGAAGGATATTGCCAATATCACTGGAGGGTTAAAGAATCGTATGGCAGATCTGGAAAAGAATGTTCAGGACCTGCTCAAGGAACAAGGCAAGTAGATGAAGATAGACTGCTGAGACAGACCCATAGTCAAAGGAAGCTAAATCTTTCCTCTTGTATCAGTTTATATTTTGTTTGAGGCATTATGGAAATCTCTGTCTATGTTTAGTTAAAACCAGGAATTTTGCAAAGGGAGCGACTATGCCCTGTGTTTCTAGCTTATTGTAGTAGTTGGACTAGAAAATGTTGTTGTAAGGCCGCTGGTAGCCATTTAGCCAGAAGATAATACTAAAAGTCTTATAACCATTCTTGTAAAAAAAAAACATGAAGGAGTAGTTCCTCCATGGAAAATAATACATACTATAGGCATGGGATAACCATTATTGGATATTCATACTTCATTTCTCAAACATGTCGAAAATGTGCACACGTTGATTTTTTTAGATTATTGTTGTTAGTTGTAAACATTTTTACCCTCATCATCATTTTAAACCTATAAACATATACATTGTTTGACCACATAAACATAAATGTCACTTTTATCATCATCATCATCATTTTCACTAGTATAGAAACATAACATACAACCATCATTATTTTCAACACCTAACAAAAAAAACATAAACATATTGATCATACCATCATAAATATAAACATAAACATCATCACACCATCATAAACATAACCATAAGCATAAACATAACGATAAGCATAAGCATAAATGTACCATCATCATCATTTTCACGAAATAAACATAAACATACCATCATCATCATCATTTTCACCATTTAACACACATAAACATTTTCACCATCATCACCATTTTCACCACATAAACATATACATCATTTTGACCACATAACATACTATCATCATCATTTTTACCACATAAACATAAACACCATTTTCACCACCATCGTCATTTCACCAATACATAGACATAAACATACAATCATTAATGTTTTCACCACATAAACATAAACATCATTTTCACCAGTACATAAACATAAACATCAACATCTGCAACATGGAAAATGCCATGTGTGTGTGTATGTATGTATATATAGATTTATATTTATACACACACACACGTGTGTGTGTGTGTGTATGTATATATGTGTTGCATACATACATACATACATACATACATACATACATACATACATATATATATATATATATATGTATATATATGTATACATACATATACATATATACATGTACATATATATACATATGTATATATATATATATATATATATATATATATATATATATATATATATATATATATATATATATATATATATATATATATATATATATATATATATATATATATATATATATATATATATATATATATATATATATATATATATATATATATATATATATATATATATATATATATATATATATATATATATATATATATATATATATATATATATATATATATATATATATATATATATATATATATATATATATATATATATATATATATATATATATATATATATATATATATATATATATATATATATATATATATATATATATATATATATATATATATATATATATATATATATATATATATATATATATATATATATATATATATATATATATATATATATATATATATATATATATATATATATATATATATATATATATATATATATATATATATATATATATATATATATATATATATATATATATATATATATATATGTATGTATGTATGTATGTATATTCATGTATATACATACATACATATATATACATACATACATACTTACTCTCTCTCTCTCTCTCTCTCTCTCTCTCTCTCTCACACACACACATATATACAATGAGAGAGAGAGAGAGAGCATCAAACTAATGATACCTACCAAATATATGTTCCTAGTCCAATAATTGCTATAATGTATCTAGTCCACCTCCAGAACTAGAGCATCAGTACTACCTCTCTCGCTATAGCCAGAGGCATCAACACTTCTACTAGCAAAACCAGAGGTATTGGCACCTCCACTAGTAAATCTAGAGGCATCAATACCTCTGCCAAGAAAAAAAGTAGATGCTTGTAGAGTAGAAATGACATCTACAAGAAGCTAGATTCCACACGCTGCGAGCATCCTATCTATAACTAAGGTGAGTGGATCAGGATTAGGAGCTGATAGATGGTTGGGTTGATCATGAGTATAGGTTGGTCAATCACATAGGTATAGAGTAGGATATGGATGAGATGCCAAACCCAATGGAGGAGGTGCATGTGATGTCGAGGCTACTTCGCCTGGATGACTAGAAGAAGTTGATGGAGAAGGAGGTGGAGGAAGATGAGGAGGTGCATGTGATGTTGAGGCTCACTCACCTTGATGACTAGAAGTAGTTGATGGAGGAGGAGGAGGAGGAGGNAGAAGAAGTTGCTGGAGAAGGAGGTGGAGGAAGATGAGGAGGTGCATGTGATGTTGAGGCTCACTCACCTTGATGACTAGAAGTAGTTGATGGAGGAGGAGGAGGAGGAGGAGGAGGATCTCCACGTTCATCATCTGACAATGAATAATCTTGCAACATAATATCTAAAAGATCAGTCGTTCCAACAATGTATTGCATCAAGTTCATCATATCACGAAGAATCGTCACCCACAACTCTCTATGCTCTAGGTGTTGCATTACGCATTGGTACAAGTAGAGCCCCATGCTACACAAACCCCTTCAACCTATCTACCATATCCTACTAGTACCTCTCATCTAGACTGCGTCGAAGGGAAGGTATGGGAAATTGGTGCAACTTTATCTCCTACATCTCCTCATCCTCTTGAGCGGGAGGAGGTGACACCTCCCCATCGAATGTGTGATATCTTAAATATATGTAGTACACACCAATAATTAGACAATAGCATTAAATAAAGTAATATAACAATTTAAAATATATTTCATTTGCATTAAGTATGACTAGAATAAAACACAACTAGATTAATTTAAACACAATGTTAAATTTACCTCTCTCGTCAGGTGGCTCCGCTAGGGTGAAGAAGATGTTGTCACATGCTCTCCAATCCATACATGTGTATGGATATGGAACCAATTCTAATGGATGTTTCTCCTTGCTTCCTAGCATCTTGAGAAACTCCACTATGATCCTAATTAAAAAGTCATCCTTCCCCTATTGGGCATCATCTTCCCTCACGCACTCATAAGCACCTTTCTCATCAACCTAGGAGGGTGGCAATCAAAAGCTTTCATGATGGGAAAAACTCTCTCAAAAAATAGTTGAAACAACTCTGAAGAAAAAGGGAATTTGACCCTGCCCCTCAAACTACATAGGGCATTGATCTAGAGCATAACAAAATTGTTGTAAAAAAATAGTCGACCACCTAATGTATCTATGTCTTTGCACTAAAGAATCAACATAATACAATAGAGGAAAGCTAATGTGTTTCCCATCACTAATGAGGTGCACCATGGTCATCACTAACAAAGAGAGGTACCTCACTTCCTCTCTACCAAACTAATAAATGGCAAGCTTCCCACCACGCAGCTGAAAATGAGTCGGGTTGACAATGTAAGCACCGACATATCTTTGACAATAGACTAGCCGACTCTTTGTTGCAACTCCAACTAGGCCATCAGGGAACTGGGGAAATTCCTCCCCTCTCCTGGAGATACCAATGATGAAATATATGTCCTCCTTAGTGGATCAGTACCACTGGTTGGGTGCAACATGAAATGCTTGCCTGTAATGATCCCAGCATCAGATGAATTGAATCATCAATGTGGAATTGAATCCCTTAAGGGATGTTGCCTCATGATAGTGTCAACTGGCCAACAACCATCAAGAGGAGTCTGGTCTGATCAATAATGGGATAAGGGTATAATTCCCTCTCCCTATCCTCCCAATCTCGCACAAATTTGTACTAATCAACTAGTTCCTACTACTCCTGCCTTACCTTGTGGTGCTCACTTCTCTGTTTCACATATAACATCAATTAGTCTCATAAATATGTGTCTAAAAGCACTATATGAGAATTATATTTACTAGCATCATTTTGTTTTGCAAAAAAAGGTCCCGTGATGTGCCAATATACTTTTAATGCACCATCAATGGCGCACTTGTACATATAGTGCATCAATGACGATGCGTTACAATAAACAAGGTGCACCTATTATATATTGTTATATTTAAAAGATTAATTCATAAAAATCGGTGCATCATTTCCTATTAACACTAGTGTGTTTGATTTACCCCATCACACCATTACACATAGTGTGTATTTTGCATAAACATTTAAAATGGGATTAAAGTGTGCTTATTTCACACTAGCGCATCGTGAACCCGTGTGCTAACGTGCACTAAGCACATCATCAAATTATGTATTTTTACGTTTTACCTTGAAATTTTAAATGTGGTTTAGGATGCACCTATATCACCTAAGTGCACCACCTACAGTGCGCCTACGTGAACTAGAAGCACTGCATAATTTTTTATTGTTAATTGAGAACATGGTGTGCGGTGCACCAATTACATGTTCGCGCACCGCATGGTGCGCTGACTTATTTCTGGAGCACCATAAAAATATGTTTTTTGTGTGGTTAAAATGTGCGGTTGTTATACTTCAAAGCACCAAATGTATGCTGCAATGTTATACTGAACACATTGTGTATAACAATTGTATGATGGTGTTCTTATTGCACGTTAGCGCATTGTAAATAAGTGCGTTGATGTGCTTTTAGTGCACCATTAAATTATGTTTATGTTTTTTTTTCAAGATGAAATTTCTAATAGGTTTATTGTGTGTTTAGATCTCATCAACGGTGCCCTTACGTGAACTAAGATCACTATCGGTTTTTAATTTTTTTAATTTATGGGTAGAAGATGGTTTATGGTGTGCTAAGTACATGTGAAAGCATCGATAGTACGATGCGACGTGGATCCGAACGCACTATGGTACGTATTATAATTTTTAAATGGATATTTTGGTATTTCAGTGTGTTAAGAAAGACTTAGCGCACCCATGTACAATTAATATGTTTTTTTAAATAAGTGTTATTGGTGCGCTACAAACTCACAGCGCAATATTGGGGTGCGGTGCGTTTCTTCCAAAAACGCGCAAGTCTTGGTGCACCCTGTAAATTTTACAGGGTGCACCATTTGTTGGTGTGATTTGAACAGATCAAACACACTGCATGACCTTTTTTTTAAATGACAAATTAAGGGTTAATTTTAAAAATTAATCCGCTAAAAAAAGTAAATTATGAGGTAACAAAAAATTCGCCTTATCCCTTATGTGTCGAGGAAGCATTGTGGCAATGTATGGAAATTTTGAAATTTTTCCCATCATTTGGAAAAATTCAAAATGTAGACAGGAGCCAATGGGAATGAGCAACATGTCCACGTGTAGGATGGATGTTAGGGAATCTAAGGGGGTGATGTACGACATTGGTGTTGTTGGGATCAGAAGAACTGTAGAAGGTAAAAATGATTTTTATGGTGCAATGATTTTTTCTTTTTTATAAAACCCTTTTTTCAGTGCACCCGAGTATGGGATGGTGGAGGCATAGGTTAATATATACTACACGGCAAGAACAATTTTGAAATAAAATATTAGGAGCCATGTTTTTGACCTAACATGGTGCATTGTTTTTTGGATGCACTGGGGCATTCCATACTATAAAACACATCGTAAAAGAAATTTAAAATAAAAAATAATCCTAACATGTTGCCACTTATGTAAGGACACACTAGTGCACTTTATATCAATCAATGCACTGGATGTGAAAAGATAGTTTTTTGCTTGATGATATTTTTAGTCGTGGTGTGACATGATTTCAAGTGGCACTAGTGCATTATGGTTTTGCATGCCCCAATGTGTTTGTATTGAAGTGATGCACTAGTTGCAAAAATATATATATATATTTTTGCTTGATGATATTTTTTCAGGGTGCAACATGATTTATTACATCCCTAGTGCATTTTGTTGATAAATGGATCAGTGTGTTTAGTTCTACATGAACACATTGAAAAAAAAAACATCTGGTCCCTCGCCTCCACTAGTGACCACGACTATAAATGGATGTTTGGAATTTTTTAGAGGGATGTCCGCTATAACCTTTGCTAAAGGGCATTTTCCTTGTAGTCATGTATAATTTACAAAGACTTTATTCTTTTACCATATGATCTAATCTTCTTCATCCTTAGGTCTAATAGAATTATGGTTTAGGCTTAATGTGTTGTTTATATTCCTGTGTTATACCCCCATTTGAGACCTAATTGAGTGATTGTTTTCCATCATTAATTCCATATGGAGCTAGACCCTTATTTGTTGCATCTGCTAAATTATAAGTATCTCAGATATGTAGTGCACCTTTCAAAGGTATAGACAGTCTAAATTTGTCTGAGTATGCCATCAAAGGATCCTCCTTTATTTTCCTACCTAGCATACCAATCATTTCCCTAGCAAAGAAAATTATTACACTAGAGACTTCTAGATAATAGAAGCCCATCCACAGGTCTTCACCTCTTCTTTAATCCAATCCTCCATTGACCTAGGTACAATATATTTCATAGACATTACTTTTTCCTTAGAGAAGCTTCATTTTGAATTATTCTTATAGAATTTTGTAGCCAATGCTCATCTAAACAAGTATATATTATTAAGGTCCCATACTCGCCTCTTTTGTCATTGCAATTTTTTTCTACTTAACTAGAGGAATATCTTCCTAATATATTTTCCCCAGCCACAAAAGGTTAAATGAATCAATTTTCCTAGAATTTATTTTGTATTGTGGACTAGAGATAACCAATAAACAATTATCCCTTCCAAAATTGATTTTTTCAATGTCGTCCTACCTCCCATTGATAACCACTTGTAGCACTAGTTAGACGCCCTCCCTTTAATTTTTTAACAAATCCAATATCAATATTTTAGTCTATTGTAGTAAGTAGGTTTAAGGTAAAACACAAGATATTTTAGCCCATTGTCAAAGGTGGTAAGGTAAAGTACAATATTTATGTAAGATTGAATAACTCCCAATTGTATTTTATTCAATGGAAAATCATTTATTTATACAATGTATATGGTGGTTGCTCTTCACATTCCAACCAACATTTTCATCTCCCTACATGAATATTCATATTCTTAATTTATTTACAATATTTACATTTTGTGTGAAACTATAATCATGAGGATTAGGTTTCCAACATTCCGCCTCTTAATCAAAAGGGGTATCTGTGAGTACGAGCATGGTTTAAACTTTTCGTGTCCAAGTGCTTTGGTGAAGATGTCAGCAATTCGCTCATTTGTGGGACAATGTCATAAATGAGTTGTCTTGGACTCTACATGATGTCGAATCAAATGGTACTTTGCATTGGTGTGCTTGGTTTTATCATGAAATATGAGTTTCTTGTACAACTTGATTACAAAAGTGTTGTCGATCAACAAGGGAGTATAATTTTCTTGCTTCTCCTACAATTCCTCAAATATCTTCCTGAGCCACACAATCTCCTTTGTTTCTTCTGCAACTACCACATATTGTGCTTCTGTAGTTGAATCTGTTGGAACTTATTGTTTGCATGATCTACAGGAAATACTTATTGATTCAAGACTCATTGTGTATCCAAAAGTGGACACTCCTGTCTCTTTGTCACCATCAAAGTCTGAATCAATGTATCCAATAAGTTTGAAGTCTTCTACCTTAGTGTACTTGAGTCCCCTTCAAGTACCTTATAACTCTTTTTTATGCATACCAATGTCCTTTACAAGGTTTGCACATGTATCTAGAAAGAATACCATCAACATAAGGAATATCTAGTCTGGTAGTGGTAAGGTATATAAGGCTTCCTACAAGTTGTCGATACTTTGTCGCATCCTCAATATCTTTTCCTTCACTTGATGTGAGATTCAACTTTTGTTCCATTGGCTTTGAGAGAGGGTTGCATTCTGTCATGCAAAATATGTTCAACAATCCTCCAATGTACTATTTCTGAGATATGAATATGTACTTAGGATGTTGAGTCACTTCAATTCCTAAGTAGTAATGAAGATGTCCCAGATCAGTCATTTCAGAACATTTTCTCAAATCTGTCTTTATCGATGCTATATAATCTTCATTGTTACCTCTCATCAAGATGTCATCTACATATACCACAAGAAATACAATAGATCTTCCAAATTTCTTCACAAATTATGTTTCATCATCAAGATTATAATGCTTGAAATTTAGCTTTGTAAGATGCTTGGTTAGCTTTTCATAGTATGCTTGTGGTGCTGGTTTTAGTCCATACAAGGATTTGAAAAGTGTGCATACCTTGTGTTCTTGTCTTGTAATGTCTCTTCCTAGAAGGACATTGAAAGTGTTGACCTTNGTGTGGTGCTGGTTTTAGTCCATACAAGGATTTGAAAAGTGTGCATACCTTGTGTTCTTGTCTTGTAATGTCTCTTCCTAGAAGGACATTGAAAGTGTTGACCTTGCCAAACACCTAGGGGATCAAAAGTGACATTAATGAATGTACCTAGGGAATTTTGTTAATTTCTTACTTAGGAGGATTATACTAAGCTAGTTTCAAACTATGAATTTTTTTATGTCATTATTAACTAATATGTAAATAATATATGTGGAAATTAGTTGCCATGTCAAGGAGGGCGCATTGGGGAAAGTCAACTTGCCTAAGATGTCAAATAGAAACTGGCAAAAGCAAGCAATCGGAAAAAGATGGAAACTAACCAAAAGCAAAGAAAAGCCAGCAGTTATAAAAGTAGAAAGTGCAGGAAAACAAATCAACGTAAAAGCAGGCAACCTTGGGCCAAAAGAGGGCATGATTTCTATTCTGATGAGCAGTTACAAAAGCATAAAGTGCAGGAAAATAAATCAGGGTAAAAGCAGGAACTCTTCACCAAAGGAGGGTGCAGTTTCTATTTTTATGAAGAGTTAATGATAGGGAAACATCATACATGACTCATACATCATATTTTCCTCAAAGAGGGTGAATTCATGATTAGGGTTAGGGTTTAGCAAGTGGAAACTTGCTCAACAGGTGATGGAGTTGTTCAACAAGTCACCCAATGTCTACTTAAGGATAATTCCAACTCCATTATTCAATTTGGTTTTCTATTGTTTTGATTTTATATGAATATTTGGTTCAATACTGAGTGATGAGCCTCAATTCTCTTGGGTGATGCACCCCAAGTCCCATGCTACTATCTTCCTCTCCTCTCCCCCATATTCATTGCAAGTGATACAGAATCTAAGGAGAAACCACCTAGACTTTGATTCATGATCTACTAGCATATTTCAGACATTAATGGAGTGTTTTTGCAGGTGTTGAATCCTTTCCATTCCATCTACAACTCCAATACAGAGATTGGGAACTATTCCACTCGAATCTCAAAGTTCTTCCTATTTTTCTCTTGTTTTTATGAGAGATTATTGAACTGAAGTTATGAGGAGAGGGTTAATGGATCTCATCCATTAATGGTGGTTATTATCAGTCCATGATATAATTTTCATAGTAGTACCAAATATTCTACAGAGTTTGGTTGTTTTGTCACTCCAAATCTCTCTCAATTCTAGTCTTTTTTCCCTTGTAATGAAGTCTGTATTAATGGATGAAGATACGAGACTTGTGTGAACTGAAATTATGTCTTAAATATTCATTATTACTGTATTATTCACTTTATGAAATTATTACATAGATTCAAATGAGTTAGATTGAGTTTTGGGGAGCATTTCGATACCTTGTCTAGAATTGCATGAAAATATTACTAGTTTTCTATTTTGAATGAGTTAGTGGACTTAAAAAAATCAAATATTATTTATTTTAGTTCTTAGAATTCATAAACACCATATTAAATATCTTCCAAGTCTAAAACTCAAGTTTATAAATCTTCTTCATGTGTTTGGAACCCCCAGAAATTGAGCCTAGAGTGTAGTCCAAAAGACTAGTTTTTCCTATGCAATTTCCTAAACATCCTAGATCTGTTATAAATTTGCATCAAATTTTGATTATTTTATTATAACCTTATTTCATATCCATATCAACTTCCTTATCCAATGGTTTATTGGAGGTGATGGTTCATTCCTAGTTTGCACGATTGGGACACCCATACGCGTGGGAATAGACTTCAGCGGAGTTGATTTCGAACCTTAAAAGGACCCAACATCCAAGTGCATAGGGGAATAACTCCCTTTGTCCAAGTTTTTCTCTTGGTCTCTTCCATTATCCCACTGTGATTCCCATATTTTTCAGTACTTCCTATATTTTTCCCTGCACAAAGAAGTGACCGATTTTAGTGTAAAGTTTTAATTGCACAATTTAATTATATTTGCATAAGATTTAGTACTCTAGTCTAATATCAGATCAAGGATATTACATGTCCCTTCATAACAAAACCTTTTGGGGTAGACATGAAAACATTTTCTTTCAAGTCTCCATTCAAAAAAGCATTTTTTCCATCCATTTGGTGGGATTTCCACCCATTTTGTGCTACCATGGAGAGCAAAGTGCAGATGGTGGCCCATTTTTTTGTAGGGGAGAATGTGTACCAATAAAATAATAAATTAATATTAATATTTATTTATTATTAATTAAAAGACTATCTAAATTCAATAGTCATGCCCTTTTACGAAAAGGTGCATGACAGAATTATATAAAGCCCGGACCTATTACTTACTATTTATCATGTTATCTATTATTAATATTTACTATTACTTACCGGATAATTAACAAGATTCTAGATATATTTTTTTGCAAGCTACGAGCACCATAGGGATTAGCGATTGGAGAGATCGAGAGGAACTATGCCCAACACTCTCGTCGGTTGGCTGTGAGGTCTTTGCTGCCTGAGGTTCCAATAGGACTGCATGCAGCAATCTCAGTCTGTGCTGACCTTCATGGTTCCCCAGACACCGGTAGCCCGACCTCGAGGCTTTGCACTAGTGGGGCATAGTGGTCTCTATGGTGGCTAAGGTGGGTGGATATCCGTCGCCTGATTTGTGCTCGGATGCCTTCGATAGGTTAATAGTTTCACAAAACAAGAGATCCGGTAAGGGAGCCCCACCGAAATTTGTCAAAAGAATCGAAGATGTGCCGGAAGTCGCCCTGCCTCCGGAAGAAACTATTCGGGTTGCTTTCTCCCTGGAAAATCAAGCTCTGATAGGGAAACTCACTGGGCTCTGGCCCTCACCAAAAACTACTGATAGTTGGGTTCAAAGGAACTGGAGACCCTTAATCTCAAAAAATGTAGCCTCATACTCAGTCAGATGGGGATACTTCTTGTTTGATTTTGAATCCAAGGAAGACAAAGATCTAATTTTTAGTAATGGGCCCTACTTCATGGGGCCGCAAGGTCTCTACCACGTTCTGTCAAAAATAAAGATAATTCCAGACTGAATTATAAAACGTCATTAGAGGAGATTAAAGAGGTCGTTGCTGACATGGAGGATGACAGGGCTCCTAGCCCTGATGGGTATAACATTAACTTCATCAAAGTTTGTTGGGAAATCATTAAAAATGATTTATTCAAAATGGTTAGCAAATTACAGAGATGTGACAAAATTGGAAGCAGCATGAATTCTGCTTTTCTGGCTCTCATTCCCAAAGAGAAGGATGCCAAATCCTTTGATAGGTTCTGGCCTATATCCTTATGCAACATTGGTTATAAAATTATAACTAAAATTATGGCCAGAAGATTAAAACATATCCTTCCTTATCTTATTCCTGAGAACCAAGGAGGCTTCATTAAAGGCAGAAAAATTTGGGACAATATCATTTTAGTTCAAGAGGCAATCCATTATAGTCTGAAGAATGGTGATAAAGGAATGGTGGTGAAAATTGACTTAGCCAATGCTTTCAATACAGTCAACCATCCCTTTCTCTATCAAGTAATGCTGAGATTTGGTTTTGATCCAAACTTCATCAAATGGGTCAAGGCATGTATCAGCAAACCCTGGATCGCCCCATTCATCAATGGAAGGGTTGCCCCCTTCTTTTAAGCTATGAGAGATCTGAGGCAAGGATGCCCGCTCTCTCCCTTGCTTTATGCAATCCAAGCTTCAGTCCTTAGTATTCAGCTGGAACAAGCCGGGAAAGACCAGGATCTATCAGGCATCAGGATGGCTAGAGATACGAAAGATATCAACCACGCACAATTTTTCGATGACACAATATTGCTTGGAGGAGCCAGTTAGATTATAGCTCATATATTCAAGAGCGAAATGGATCGATACTTCCAAGCCTCGGGAAGCAAAATCAACCTAAGGAAGAGTCATATCTATGTCTGTAATATCAATCCAAGGGAAATTTCAGGAATTTACTGTGTCCTTAAAATTGATGGAGTGATTAGTTAGGACTCCTTTAAATATCTTGGGGTCCCTATCTTCAAATATAAGCCCAAGGGCTCGGCCTGGAACCCTATTGTAGATAAAATCAAAAAGAAAATTCTTGGATGGGGAGTATCCTGGCTAAATATTACAGGGAAGGTGGTGTTAATAAAAGTTGTTTTGAATAGCTATCTTCTTTATCAATGCTCCCTACTGCTAGCCCCAGCCAAAACAATAGCTATGATTGAACGGTGTGATCATTACTCTGGAGAGGAGGGAACAATGGGGGGGGAGTTTGCATTGATCAGTTGGAAAAAAATNTGCTATCCCCAGCCAAAACAATAGCTATGATTGAACGGTGTGATCATTACTCTGGAGAGGAGGGAACAATGGGGGGGGAGTTTGCATTGATCAGTTGGAAAAAAATCAAGATGCCAAGGTTGGAGGGTGGAATGCAAATTAGAGACTTCAGAATACAAAATCTGGCAATGGGAGCCAAGTTGCTCTAGAATATGATTGACTCCAATCCATCCTAGTGTAATCAGGTGATTAAGTGTAAATATTTTTCAAGACCGAGGCTCAGATGCCTTGAAATTGATCAAGAGAACAAGAATACCTCCCATATCTACAACCTCTGCAAAAAAGCACTGCCTAAGTTCAAGGAAGAGTTGCACTAGATCCCGAGCAATGGAAAACTAATAAACATATGGCAAGATGTAATCCTTGGGAAGCCTCCACCAATTCTACCAAGGATAAAACATTAGCTGGCTGCGATGGGAATTAAAACCATTTGGGACATCTCAAAATGGGAAATCGGCACTCCAAATCAATGGTTTGGGTGGGCTATTCTCGAGTTCCCTGAAGAGATTAATAATGACAAAATTCTTCTGTTGAATCATTTGTCAGGACTCACTCCGGTGGCCAAGCATAGAAGGGATCGTCGTGGATGAGGAAGCTGTTCTGGCAGCTATTTGGAGACTGAGGGTTATCTGAAGTTTGTTGTTGTTCTAAATGTGCCAGGTAATCCTATAATTTGGAATTATTTATGGGAATGTAAAACGCTGCCAAAGATAGACATGTTTATTTGGACGTTGTTGCATGAGAAAATTATCACCAGCGAGAATCTGGAGAAACGTGGGTTCGATGGTCCTTTCCGTTGTCCCCTTTGTTCTGAAGCTAGTGAAAATATCAGCCATCTCTTCTTAATATGTCCTTATGCCATCTCAATCTGGACGGAAGTGTTGAATCACTGGGATGATGGGACTCATTTGCCGGACAATATTTAGTTGTGTTTTTTCAATTGGGATAATTTGTATAATGGTGAGCTAAGTCAGAAAAAAGGACTGAGAGCCTGCAGGATGAAACTTCCTAAAATTATATGTCGGTGCATTTGGAATGAGCGAAACCATAGAATCTTTCAAGACATAGCTCAGCCAGCGTGGAAGATTGCAATTAAAGTAAATGCCTTAATGGGTGAGATAGTAAGTGTCTTAAAGATTCCAAAAAACAAAGGTAATTTGACTGACAATGAAAAAAATTGGCTGCAAAGTCTTAATATTTATGCTGAAAGTAATTCGGCTAGAAAACAGTTGGAAAATTGGGAAGTCAGATTGGACAAGTCTCAGTTTGAGAACTGGCTGAAAGAAAGGAATATTTTTAAATTGCTTTTTTATGGAGCCTCCAAAGGGAATCCAGGAAGAGCGGGAGGTGGCGAGGTTGTTATTGGTCCATACATGAAAGCTGATATAGAGTACTATTGGAATATTGGGAAAAATTCCAATAATATGGCTAAGGCATATGGGCTCTGGCAAGGTCTCAAGTAGCTGAAGAAGAAAGGAGTGGAAGAGGTAATGGTTTTTGGAGATTCCAGGTTAATAATTCATGCATTGAACAGGGGAAACCAGTGCAAGAATTAGAGATTAGCAAGATTGATTAATAGAATCAAGTCCATCACAAAATTGTTTAGGAAGATAAATTTGTTTTATATTCTTAGGGATCTCAATTCTATGGCGGATCTTGCAGCTAATAAATCTCTAGTTGTAGGTCAAAATGAACTATATGTAAATCTTCTTGTAAGTATTGATAGTCCCCCGTAGATTGATCCTATTTTATCTGGATAGGTTTCTTTGATTGGAGGAAGTAGAATTTGTAATGGTTGGCTGAAACCAGATTCAATTTTCAGCGATTTCTATGTTGAGTTCTAATATATAACATATTCGTTTTTGTCAAAAAAAAAATATTTACTATTACTTACCAACATGTGGGATTTAGATTACCTGTGGGCATTTTAGAGAATTTATGGGCGTTAAAGAATCTTTTTACTGCTTCATTGGTATCAGAGCGAAGTTAGAGTTTCTGATTCATAATAAGTGGGTTTGGGTTTATTCTCAAACAACAAACAAAAAAATGAGATTTCAACTGTGGTGGGGAAGGTAACAATCATTCCTCCCAACCACCCAATATACACCATTTTACAAAAAATAAAGGGAAAAAAATATAAAAGTGCATAATAATTTCTCCTAAGAAGTAAGTGAGATTTGAACTTAGGTGGGGAAGGTAACAATCATTCCTCCCAACCACCCTTTCTACAAGAATTCTTTAGGGAAAGAAAATTAATTATTTCAACCTTCAAAATTGTTTTATTATTATAATAATAATTATTTAATAATTGTATTAAGTACAATTATTAAATTACATGAGTAAATAAAAACAAGACAAAATCGAAGAAGACAAGAAGACAATCAAAAGGAAAACCAACTATCATCAAAGAAAACCAGAAGTTAGGAATTATGGCAAATTCTAAATTAGAATTGCAGTCCCAACCACAAGTAGCTTTGGGCAAAGTATTTGACATGACAAAGATGCCATTTCTAAGGGATTAATAGAGTGGGAGAATCATTACCTAAAAATCTGTATTGAAAGATTATTTACTCAAATTTAGGAATTAATGAGTTAAAAACATACCAAACAGAATCTACAAAACCAAAAAATTAAGAAAGATGTAGTAAAAAATAAAGAAGAAATAAAACGATTAAACAAAATAATCAAGGACAAAGATGACAAAATCATGCAAATTCAGAAAGAAAAAAATTAAAAAATAAATAAATAAAAAATGCCAAGAAGCAGAGAATTATTGCCTTCGGCAATAGATTGAGGAACTCCAACAAAAAGAGGACGACTCAAAAAAAGTGCACAAGTTGGAAATTACGAAAGTCAATAACACATTAACAAGTAATATTGAAGAAATATATCCATTAAGAAATCATAATAAAATATTAATTATGAAGATTAAAAAATTGAAACATAGTCGCAAGAAGGAACAATCCAATGAAGACCTTGAAGGAAGAGTTCTAGAAAATCAAGAAGAAAACCAACGCCTAAAGAATATTAATCAAGAACTAGAGAAACAAATCAAGAAGTTAAAAGAGGACAAAAAGTCATAAGATGAAAGGTTCGAGGAGATTCAAAGTAAAAACAATATACTGGAGAACAAAATAGCGCAAATCTAGAAAGAAGCATCCAGACTCTCCTAAAACTAAAGTCAAGTCGAGGAAGCGAAGGCAGTCCTCACCACAGTTCAAAAGGAAGAAAAACAAACACATACGCCTTACATACATCCCAATTATAATCGTCATTTTGACCAACAACGGGGTCAAAATGAGCATTCACAAAAGAGTTTCATTGACAACCAAACAGTTCGACATACTAAGCAACAATTGAGACGACCCATTTCCCAAAACGATCTCAGAGGTCCGATCAAAATGGATCTAGGATGGACCACAACAGATACGATGCGACAATTCTCCTAGGGAATCCGTAGCTCGTATCATCTTATCTCATCAAGTGTCGCAAAGGATCCAAAGATGACAGTTCAAGCAAAATCAGGCATTGCTATCCATGAATCTTTGATGACAAAGCTTCCCTTAAGGGGAAGGAAATGTAACAATAAAACAATAAATTAATATTAATATAAATTTATTATTAATTAAAAGACTATCTAACATCAATAGTCATGCCCTTTTACGAGAAGGTGCATGACAGGATTATATAAAGCCCAAACCTATGTAACTATTTATCATCTTATCTATTATCAATATTTACTATTAGTTACCAACATGTGGGATTCATATTACCTGTGGGAATTTTAGATAATTTACGGGCATTAAAGAAGTTGTTACCGCTTTAGAATGTTTTTTCATATTCAACTCCTTGTTTTTGTGCATGGTCTTTCGCCACAAGCTTTGCTTTATGTTTGTCAAGTGAGTCATCTGATTTGTATTTGTTCATGTATACCCACTTGCAACCAATTGGTTTGGTTCCAACTGGAGGGTCAACTAGTTTCCATATTCCATTCTTTATGAGTGCATAATATTCATTTTGCATGGCTTCTTTCCATTCAACAACTTCTATAAAGGAATTTGGTTCAAAGTTAGCAGATAAAATCAATCAACAATCAAATTAGACATCCTATTAGGATTAATTAATCCTCTCGTTGACCACCATATTATAATTAGCATTTCCAAGTTTAGGAGTATGTTGCCACCATACGATTAATTAATCCTCTCTTTGACCACCATAGTTTAATTGTCATTTCCTAGCTTAGGAGTATGTTTCCACCTACTAGTTCCATGGGGCACTCATCTAGGTCCCACCTAACACTTGAGGTTCTCGCTTTCATGAGTTTAGGAGATCTAGAAGCCAATCTCTATAATTTAGGATACCGCACTAAGTCATGGGAGTCCCATCATCAATTCACTTTAGTCTATGTTGAGTTATCCTTAGAAGGGCATCAGTTAGTTCATCTCCAGTTAGTGTAGTGCCACTTTTCCCTGATTCAAGGATGTTAGGAGACTTTTCCTACCTACCTTGTTTAGTTAACTGACCATGAACTGATTTAGTTGTCCTGAGTTAGATTAGTGAGCTCTCAATGGTGATTTTCTCACATTGATTTAGCACTGGAGTCAATCCAAGTTGGTGAATTCAAATCCTACCAAGTGTATTCAAATTCTCCCTATTGTATCATCATTGTATTACATAGAGGTTAATAATAATGGATGTAATGTTATCCGAACCAATTTTGTCTCATGGGTGTTCAATTTTCACCATGAATGGTTGATTAGTGTACCACTAAATTGCATCTCTCTCCTTGAACCTTCTTTCATAGTGAATTAATTCAGGCCTGGGGATCCTAGGATTTGCTAAATTAAACATGGTATCATAGCATGCAATCAATCCAACTTCAATTCTCGTAAACTTCCATTAATGCACCAGAAGCAATTGGAATCCACATAATTCCTGGTATTCTTGTCTTGCTCCCTCTGGATTTTGTTCAAAGAAGTCTAGCTAGGTGTGATGCACCCATAGAAAGTGCACATGTCGAAGTGGAGAGTGTTTGAATTGGTTTGACTTTGAATTGAAGCGTTTTTGCAGGTAAATTGAATAATTTTGAAGAATTAGCTGCTCCTTGAAGCTCCAAAATGGAAGATTCAACGTCCTAGACACCTATGATCATCACACCCTTCAACTATCTTGATTGGAGGGATGATATGTAGATAGTGTTGTGCAATAAAGGTTTGTACAGGGATACCATGGGAAAGGAGGTCAAACCCCAACAACCTATTAAGAAGTTGAAGTATATGAACAACTTGGATGAAGCGTTTGGCTTCATGTGCATTCATATCTCCAGGGAGTTACTCTTCCATATTGATGGATTGAAAACTCCAAAGGAAGTATGATAGAAGCTTGAATCCTTGTTTGGAAAGCAATATGATCTTAGTGTCCATATCCTATAGAATGATATAATTGCTCTACATCCCAACAAATTCAAAACCATCCATCAATTCTCCTCAAAATTCAAACCCCTTGTCATGAAGTGCAAGCAGTGTGGGAATGGAAAGAAGGATGAGCAATTGGTGCTCTCTATTCTAAGAAAACTTGGCCCATAATTATCAATGTTCATATCCACCTTTCACTACAGGAGAATGAAAACACCTAATTGGTGAATGTCATCACTTGATGCCTTCACAGAATATGTTATTCAGGAACAAGACAAACTAATACATATGGGAGCCCTTAGATCCTCCACAAATCAATATCTCTTAGCTAGGGAGACAAAAAAATGGGCAAGCAAGGAGGAAGCAGGAAGGAAAGGATAAGAGGAACATTGAATTCAAACCTAAGGAAGAGTTTGATCCATCAGATGAAGCCTCGGGCTCTAAGAAGGAAAAACATCATAGGTTTAACAAGGGCAAGTGCTCCTACTGTAAGAAAGGAAACCATACAGAGAAAGATTGTATGAAGAAGACCATAGATCAGATGTCAAGAATCCTTTAACAACACAACATTGTCCTCCCTAAATTCACAAGGAAGGTTGAATCTGGAGACAAAACTGAAGATCATGAGAGATGCCATGCACTGAAGGCAGGATTTTCAAAATCCCATGCCTTCCTCATTGATTCATGAGCCTCCAATCACATGGTTGCATCCAAAGAATCATTTTCTTCATTAAAACTTACTAATGGGACAAGTGTTCACATGGGAGATGACACTCAAATCCAATCTGAAGGGAAGGGTTCAATCAAATTAGAGCATGGATTGTTCATGAATGTCCTCTATCTATCTCTCCTTAGCAACAAATTTATTGTTTGTATATCAGATGGCTCATAAAGACTCACCAAAGCGTGTTGTATTTTATCCTTACCCATTGAAGATATCGTATATCTCAACTGGGAAGCTGATAGCGAAAGGTGTTGCAAACCATGCCTCCAAGGCATGTGAATTCTCACGCTTTCCACCATACTCAGATCCAGTGCAATCTCAACTTCCATTTGAAAGGGAAGGTAAATTCATTCTACCTGAACCTTTTGCATATGATAATGTTTACATTAATGTTTTAGATACAGAATATGAAGCAAAGGACCAAGTTGAATCAGATTTGGGAATTGAAGATGAAATTCAATCAGATCCAAACCCATATTCAGTCCCTACTCCCAATCCTAGGCCTAAATGGGCTGAAAAGGTCATTAAGGCTATTGGGAACATGATGAGAGTGTTATTTTTTCATCATATAAGCAAGCATTATGATATTAGGATCTTTTCACTGAGAGAATAACAAGCACAGCAATAAAACATAAGCACATCACAACAGACAAGAGACACAAAGAGTTTTGATCGAGGAAACCATAAATGGAGAAAACCCCGCAACTTCCTCAAAGATAGAATCACCACAAGATGTAAGAGCCCAAAACAGTAAGATGCACTCCTGACAGCAGTAGTCTTCTAGTCCCAGTATATTTCCTTCTTCACTAGTGCGCCACACTTGAGAGAGTAAGTGATGTGATGTACAAGTGATAAATAGAGAGACTCTCACTCTCTATTTATATTCTTCCGTTCACTTGAAGTGCACTTAATTATGTCGGCCCAACCAACAATTACTTACTCAAGCCTACACCTTAATTAGTGTATAATAACTCAAGTGCCCCGAAACTGTGGGGACTTACCTAATGACTTGACAAGACTTGTTTACATTATTAATCCTCTCAATCGGAGCATTGGGGTATGACAACATGACTCAAATACATAATAGAAACATCCTGGAATAAACATCGGGTTACAATATGTAAGATATATAGAAGAATACATTCCGAAGTTACATATACATCAACACTCCCTCTTAACTAGGAAGGTATTCTTTCAACACGATTTTCAGCACTGGTATTCTTCTCTGTATCAACTGGAACATCTTCGTCTTCAAGTCATCTTCATATTCAAGTCATCTTCATCTTCAAGTCATCTTCAACTTCAAGTCATCTGGATTTGGATCATCTCTCGATCTAGATCATCATAGAATTGGATCTGGATCATCACTCGATCTGGATCATCATAGAACACCATCACTGGATCTGGATCATCACTCGATATGGATTATCATCACTGGACTGGATTTGGATCATCACTCGATCTGGATCATCGCTACTGGATCTGGATCATCACTCGATCTGGATCTCTCTGAGTCATCATAACTGGATCTGGATCATAGCTCGATCTGGATCTCCTCTGGTCATCCTCATGTGTGTACTATCTCGTCATAGGAAGTTCTACAGAGCCAGCCCTTTTTCATGCTGGTTGTAGGCCTAGCCACCAGGTAGGTCTTCGCCCAGCACTTACATCTGACCTACTCGTCAGAAAGGCATGCCCAGCACTCACATCTGATCATGTAGTAAACTACAATCACATCAGAAAGGCCCAGCACTCACATTCACCAGCATGATAGGACATCACATCACTAACATCTGTGAAATGGCTCTACACTTATATCTGACCTACTCGTCAAAATGGCACATCCATCCAGGTAGGAACACATCCTACCACAGTGATGAATGACTTTCACCCAGGCCAGAGCCCCTCCTACCACAGTGATGAAATATTTTCACACATTCACCCAGGCCGGAACACATCCTACCACAATGATGAACGACTCTCACCCAGGCCGGAGCCCCTCCTACCACAGTGATGAGAGATTTGTGCACTCATATCTGACCTGGTAGGAACTGAATCCTACACCCTCGTCAGAATGGCCCCCAGTCCCTAAATAAGCTACCTAGTAACGGACCAGGTTCCTCCACTCTCCCTGAGAGTGGCAGTTGCCCTTACATCTGTCCTACTCGACAGAATGGCCAGCACTCACATCTGCCATGGAAGGAACTTAATCCTTTAGCCATGAACAGAATGGCTCAGCCCTTACATCTGACCTACTCGTCAGAATGGCTCTCTCAGTCCCTGACTGAGTGTTCCTGGTAACTGACCAGGTGCCTCCATTCCCATAATGGCAGTCAGCACTCATATCTGACATGGAAGGAACCAAATCCTCTCACCATGACAGAATGGCTCAGCCCTTACATCTGACCTACTCGTCAGAATGGCTTGGATCTTTAGCACTCATATCTGACATGGAAGGAACTGAATCCTCTCACCATGACAGAATGGCTCAACCCTTACATCTGACCTACTCGTCAGAATGGCTTTGGGACACATCACTTGCCCTTGGAGGGAACCTCGATCTGGAGAACACCAAGTCTCTCTTTGAAGTACTTGAAATTTAGCCTAGCCAATGGCTTCGTCAATACATCAGCTATCTGTTCCTCCGTCGCAACATACTTGGAGCTTCACTGCTCCTCTCTACACCATATCCCTGATATAGTGATACTTGATCTCGATATGCTTCGACTTGTCATGGAACACTGGATTCTCTGACAACTTCACGCAACTCTGGTTGTCACAATGTATACAAGTAGCATCCAATTGGAGATCAAATATATCAGACAGTAGCTTTCGCAGCCATACTGCCTCACAACTAGCTGAACAAGCTGCGACATACTCTACTTCAGCTGTACTCAGTGCCACACAGGATTGATTCCTGCTAAACCAAGAGATCACACCTAATCCCATACTGAAGCAACACCCTGAAGTAATCTTCCTGTCGATGGCACTGCCTGCCCAATCTGAATCAACATAACCCTCCAGGTTAATCTTCTGATTCGCATCATACTTGAGCCCATAATCAATTGTACCCTTCAGGTACCTCAGAATATGTTTTGCAGCCATCAAGTGAACACTTCTCGGATCTGTCAGGTACTGGCTCAAGGTGTTCACAGTAAAGCAAATATCTAGTCTCGTGTTTGTCATGTACATCAAGGACCCAATCATCTGACGATACATCGTAGCATCAACCGACTCTGATGAAGCATCACTCAATAGCTTCAGGTTCGATGCCATAGGTGTAGCCATAGTCTTACAGTCCATCATCCCAAATCTCTTCAGGATCTCTACTGCATACTTCCCTTGTCCAAGGAAGATCCCATCTGTACTTTGCCGCACCTCCATACCTAGAAAGTAATGCATCATCCCCAAGTCCTTCATTTCAAACTCAGCAGCAAGCTTTCTCTTCGTATCAGCAATCAACCCATCTGTACCTGTCACAAATAGATCATCTGTAGTCACTCCCTCTGAAGCGAAGCATCATACTCCCTCTGTCTTATGTGCTCTATGCACTGAAAACATTCTGTACCGGAGTGACAAGTAGCTTCCTATGCTACTAATATTCTATGTGACCATCTAGTGTAAAGACTTGCATCTTCAACCCTGTAGCAAAGGTTAAGATCTTCATCAATCTCATCATGTATGTGTTTCAACTCTTACTGACTGCAAATGTCTCTTTGTAGTCTAGGCCTTCCTTTCGTGAGAAGCCTCATGCTACGAATCTTACTTTGTATCCCACGATGTTTCCATCTACTGCATGATGGAACTATGAACTTCTCTTCAGGTCTCGATACTGCGCCCTGACATCATTCTTCTTGAACCGGTCTTCCCTTTCTTCTTGGTGGCTGGAAGGTTCTACATCAATGATGTCACTGCACTCATCATATTATTCTTCATTTTGAAATGCCGTCACTTGCTCTTCAGAACAAGTCTTCATTCTTCTTTGCTTGTAGGCGATTATGTATGCGGTCTTTCCTACAAGTCAAATGCAATTGTATGGTTAGAAACATTTCATAAGGAATATTTATATAGGCAAACACTTATGCATAAATATATGATCATGCAACTACTTTAGCCAATACAACATTCATCCATATCTCATTGAAACTTTCTAGATTCCTTCCATCTCTACCAGGACAACATTGAGATTGTGCACTAATCCAATATGTCAGCAAAGAGGTTTCATTCTAGATAAGTAGCAATGGAGAGTTGTATAGCACCATGAGCTACTTACCCATCGCATGTATATTAGTAGTATACTTTCATTAATGCAAACATCCTATCATGCACGATACATCACCTGAATACAAACAAATGCATAACAAAACAATATCATGAAATGACAATTGAATACTTATCTTTATTTGTTTCATGGGTAGACTGCTTCTTGAGCCTTCAACTTCATCGTCTTCTTCATTCATGGTAGCATCGTTTCTTATCCAAATGATAAGGAGGATAACAAGTTCTTCAAGAGTTGATTTCTTCATATTCCTCATTGCTTGAGGGATCTTCTTTGGAAGGTGAGAGCTTGATCTTCAATTGCTCCCATCTTCTATTCTCTTCTTATGATTCAAGATTCTTCTTCTTCACGGAGTCTACTGAAAGTAATCACTTCCTTCTGGAACTCATTCCTTGAATGAATGAATTCCACGATCCTGGGAGGCCATTCAAGGTGGCCATCATCACTTCTTCATTCTTCACCTTTTTTTTTTACCGCTTCAAGTTGTTCTTTTGATTTGAGAGACTCTTATGACTGCATGGTCTCTGCATTCTAGATCTTCACATTCTTCAACTGGTTTCTTTAGGTCATATTCTGATTTTTGTTCTTCCCTTCAAATAGCTTGAAATTCTGGAAGACCTTCAATAGCTTTGCTTGCAATAGGTAGTGCTCTGTAATGCACATGTGCAAGCCTTCTATGCCAAAGCTCATTTGGCTCTACTATGTCATGGATCAAGGCTTATTCTGGATGGCCCTTCAATTTGTACAAGCCTCCTTCTTGTTCTCCAATCACTACCGCATCATCGATAGTATTTCCTTTTTGGCCACATGATGACTTGACCATCTATGAATGCAACCCGCATTCCTTTTGCATCAATGCTAAAATGGAGAGAAGGTTCTTCTTGAGTCCTGGAACAAACAATACTTATTTCATTGTTAGAGACTTACCAGAGTCTAGCTTGTATGAAGATTCCACACTACCTTTTATTGGATATTGGTATTCATCTCCTAGTTTCACCTTGTGAGGTGATTCATGTTCTGACAGCCTTACAAAAGATTCCTTGAATCCCGTCATATGTTTGGAAGCACCACTGTCTATGAGCCAATCATCACTTCCATGAGTAATGTTACCTGTGAGAGCTAATATTAGTACATATTCATCCTCGCTTAAAGAATCTTCACTTTCATATCTGGATCTCTTTCTGGATGGTTCATCATCCTCTGTAGCATGAGCATGATGTCTTCTTTGGCCTTGACCAAATTCTTCTTGTGAAAGGCTTCTAACCTCGTCTCCCTCTGAAACTAGAACCTCTATACTCATGTAGGTGTCCAATCCATTTTCTTCAGAGAGATCATATACTTCTAGGCTTGGAAGTTGTCAACTTCACCAAGCTTATCATCAATCTGATGTGATAGATCACTTTGAAATGATAACCTCAAATGAAAATAGCAAAGGATTAGATCTTACCGATTTGAGGTGTTCGTCTTGGTTCCGAAGCTGGCTGATCTAGGGTTTGCCACAGAAACCATAATTTTCAAAACTTGGAATATTTCAGATCTGATTGGATAGACAGATATATCTCTTCAAATGGAGCTGTCCAATGTACTCCTTTTCTGAAAACAGTGGAGGGAAGCTCCCGGAACAGGAAGCACTAATTTTCCAATTTCTTCTGCAGAAATGCCTGTTATGGGTTCTATGATATCTCCGAAATTACTGCTCTTCTGTATCTGAAATTTCGCACTGAGGTAACCTAGAATGTCCCTGATCCAACACCATAGGTTTCAACATAATTGGTTTCACCATTTGGGATTTATGATCCTTTTTCCAAGGTGACCTGTTCCAGTACTGTTTAGAACAGCGAAGTTGTACGGCATGCCACGTGTCACTGGTTCATCTTCTGAGTCTGATATTCGGACCACCGAAATTACATTCCATTAAATTTTTGTAAAATATTCATAAATTCCATTTGGACCTCTGTATCCCAAGATATTGCAATTCTCCTCAGGTGTCCTGTTTAAGGATGAATTCTGGAAGAGGCTGGAACCCTAACTTGGAGGGATCATATCTCCCAGACTATAGCGAATCTGGGGCTGATTTTTGGACATAGTGTTCATCAGGATTTTATCGTCAGCCCTTACAATTTTCATCTTTTGATACTTCTCCAAACTCAGAATATAGCGACTGTACCAAAACTTATCAGTTTTAGTATTTAGGGTTTTTCCTAGCTCGGGGTCAAACTAGGGTTTGACTTTCCCAGAGTTTCACCCAACCAAATTTATTGATCTAGGTCTCTAAACTTTGGTTTTGATGAGGATAAAAATCCTATGTTTGTCTCACTCAAAAATCCCTCATCTGTAGAAAGCCCTAATTTCCACATCGAAACTGAAAATGCTCGAAATCGAATTCCTCTTCGACAGAAAGATGCGCCCTAAGGAGGAGAGTTGTTCCACCTTACTTTTGCTGAAAATCTGTGGAGGAAGGTCCACAAACTAGGAATCCCTAGTTCCCACAGCTACACAGTGTCTTCTTCTCAAGTTAGCTCTGATACCATGTTAGTTTTTCATCATATAAGCAAGCATTATGATCTTAGGATCTTTTCACTGAGAGAATAACAAGCACAGCAATAAAACATAAGCACATCACAAGAGATAAGAGACACAAAGAGTTTTGATCGGGGAAACCATAAATGGAGAAAACCCCGCAACTTTCTCAAAGATAGAATCACCATAAGATGTAAGACCCCAAAACAGTAAGATGCACTCCCGACAGCAGTAGTCTTCTAGTCCCAATATATTTCCTTCTTCACTAGTGCGTCACACTTGAGAGAGTAAGTGATGTGATGTACAAGTGATCAATAGAGAGACTCTCACTCTCTATTTATATTCTTTCGTTCACTTGAACTACACTTAATTATGTCGGCCCAACCAACAATTACTTACTCGAGCCTACACCTTAATTAGTGTATAATAACTCAAGTGCCCCGAAACTGTGGGGACTTACCTAATGACTTGACAAGACTTGTTTACATTATTAATCCTACCGATCGGAGCATCGGGGTATGACAACATGACTCAAATACATAATAGAAACATCCCAGAATAAACATCGGGTTACAATATGTAAGATATATAGAAGAATACATTCCGAAGTTACATATACATCAACAGAGAGAGTCATTTGAAAAGAGAAGAACAAGATATTAATTTCAAAATTAGAATCCTGCACTATGTCAAGCAAACCCACTTCTCCTAGAGAGATGTTACAAAATCCTAGATAAATGCTACATGATGGTAAGGTCTGATTAACCGTGTTGCTCAGTGAAGAACAAAGAGACATTGGATCATGTCACTCTTCCTCCAGAAAGAAGAGACAAAAGTAACTTTCTACATGAAAAATTGGAAGGAAGAATCTACATGGAAAGACCTAAGGGGACACTAATTCTATATTGACATGCAAACTGAGGAATCCATTGAATGGTTTCATGAAATTCCCTAGGACATGCATTCCCAAGTTCATCTCTTCCATATTGTCAAAGAGGTTTGAAAGATGCAAGATTGGTTGCAAAAGTAGCCCCATTTCTTCTTATATATGTCATCATATTGGAAGAATGTGGAGAGGTTCACATGCATTGTACCAGGGAACTAGTGCACACAAGGACCATCACATTACATTATTGCTTCGTAGAGATGTAGTGTGCAGAAAATTTTCACAAGTTTTTTACTCACGAGGAAATCTCTTGGTGTGAAAGCTTGAACTTGGTTCCACTGTTCATTTTTCTCTTTGACCACCATAGTCTAATTGTCATTTCCTATATTATGATTATGTTTCCACCTTCTAGTGCACCTCACTTCCTCTCTACCAAAATAATAAATGGCAAGCTTCACGCACCTGAAACTGAGTCGGGTTGACAATGTAAGCACTGACATATCTCTGAGAATACACTAGTTGACTCTTTGTTGCAACTCCAACTGGGACATTAGGGAACTGGGGAAAGTCCTCCCCTTTCTTGGAGAGACCAATGATTAAATATATGTCCTCCTTAGTGGGTCAGTACCACTAGTTGGGAGCAACATGAAACACTTGCCTGTAATAATCCCAGCATCGGGTGAATTGAATCATCAATGTGGAATTGAATCCCTTTAGGGATGTTGCCTCTTGATAGTATGTATCAGGAGGCCAACAACCATCAAGAGGAGTCCGGTCTGATCAATAATGGGATAAGGGTATAATTCCCTCTCCCTAGCCTCCCAATCTCACACAAAGTTGTACTAATCAACTAGTTCCTGCTACTCTCACCTTACCTCATGGTGCTCACGCCTCTGTTTCACATATAACATCAATTAGTCTCATAAATATGTGTCAAAAAGCATTATATGAGAATTATATTTACTAGCATCATTTTTTTTGCAAAAAAAGGGCCCGTGATGCGCTAATATACATTTAATGTGCCATCAGTGGCGCACTTGTACATATAGTGCATTGACGACGATGCACTACAATAAACAAGGTGCACCTGTTATATATTGTTATGTTTAAAAGATTAATTCATAAAATATGGTGCATCATTTCCTAGTAACACTAATGTGTTTGATTTACCCCATAAAACCATTACACAAAGTGTATTTTGCATGAACATTTAAAATGGGATTAAAGTGTGCTTATTTCACACCAGCACATCGTGAACCCGTGTGCTAACGTGCACTAGGCGCACCATCAAATTATGTATTTTTACGTTTTACCTTGAAATTTTAAATATGGTTTAGGATGCATCTATATCACATAAGCTCACCACCTGCAGTGCGCCTACGTGAACTAGAAGCATTGCATATTTTTTTATTGTTAATTTAGAACATGGTGTGTGGTGCACCAATTACATGTCCGTGCACCGCATGGTGCACTAACTTATTTCTGAGCACCATAAAAGTGTTTTTTTTGTGTGGTTAAAATGTGTGGTTGTTATACTTCAAATCACCAAATGTACGGTGCAATGTAATACTAAACACATTGTGTATAACAATTGTATTATGGTGTGCTTATTGCACATTAGCGCATTGTAAATAAGTGTGTTGATGTGATTTTGGTGCACCATTAAACTATGTTTATCTTTTTTTTTCAAGGTGAAATTTCTAATGGGTTTATTGTGTGTTTAGATCTCGTCAACGGTGCGCTTATGTGAACTAAGATCAATGTCATTTTTTTATTTCTTTAATTTATGGGTAGAAGATGGTTTATGGTGTGCTAAGTACATGTGAAAGCATCAATAGTACAATGCGACGTGGACCCGAACACACTATGGTACATATTATAATTTTTAAATCGATATTTTGGTATTTCAGTGTGTTTAGAAAGACTTAGAGCACCCATGTACAATTAATATGTTTTTTAAATAAAGGTTATCGGTGCGCTGCAAACTCACAACGCATTATTGGGGTTCAGTGTGTTTCTTCCGGAAACGCACAAGTCTTGGTGCACCCTGTAAATTTTACAAGGTGCACCGGCTATTGGTGTGATTCGAATGGATCAAACACACTACATGACCTTTTTTTTTAGTGACAAATTAAGAGTTAATTTTAAAAATTAATCCGCTAAAAAAAATAAATTGTGAGGTAACGAACAATTTACCTTATCCCTTATGTGTTGGGGAGGAATTGTGGGGATGTATGGAAATTTTGAAATTTTTCCCATCATTTGGAAAAATTCAAAATGTAGACAGGACCCAATGGGAACAAGCAACATGTCCACGTGTAGGATGGATGTTAGGGCATCTAAGGGGGTGATGTACGACACTGGTGGTATTGGGATCAGAAGAATTGTAGAAAGTAAAAACTATTTTTACAATGTGATGCTTTTTTCTTTTTTATAAAACCCTTTTTTCAGTGCACCCGAGTATGGGACGCACGGAGGCGAAGGTTAATATATACTACATGGAAAGCACAATTTTCAAATAAAATATTAGGAGCCATGTTTTTTGACCTAACATGGTGCATTGTTTTTTAGATGCACTGGGGCATTCCATACTATAAAACACGTCGTAAAATAAATTTAAAATAAAGAATAATCCTAACATGGTGCCACTTATGTAAGGACACACTAGTGCGCTTTATATCAATCAATGCACTGGATATGAAAACATAGTTTTTCGCCTGATGATATTTTTAGTCGTGGTGCAACATGATTTCAAGTGGCACCAGTGCATGATGGTTTTGCATGCCCCAATGTGTTTATATTGAAGTGATGAACCAGTTTCAAAAATATATATTTTTGTTTGCTTAATGATATTTTTTTTCAGGGTGCAACATGATTTATGGCAGCCCTAGTGCATTGTGTTGATAAATAGATCACTGTGTTTAGTTCTACATGAATACACTGAAGAAAAAAAAACATCCGGCCCCTCGCCTCCACTAGTGACCACGACTATAAACGGATGTTTGGGATTTTTTGAGAGGGACGTCCGCTATAACCTCCGTTAAAGGGCCTTTTCCTTGTAGTGATGTGTAATTTACAAAGAATTTATTCTTTTACCATGTGATCTCATCTTCTTCATCCTTTAGTCTAATAGATTTATGGTTTAGGCTTAAATGTGTTGTTTCCATTCTTGTGTTATACCCCCATTTGAGACCTAATTGAGTGATTGTTTTCCATCATTAATTCCATATGGAGCTAGACCCTTGATTTGTTGCATCTGCTAAATTATATATCTCTAAGATATGTAGTGCACTTTTCAAAGGTATAGACAATCTAAATTTGTTTGAGTATGCCATCAAAGGATCCTCCTTTATTTTCCTACCTAGCATACCAATCTTTTCCCTAGAAAAGAAAATTCTTACACTAGAGCCTTCTAGATAATAGAAGCCCCTCCACAGGTCTTCACCTCTTCTTTAATCCAATACTCCATTGACCTAGGTACGATATATTTCATACACATTACTTTTTCCATGGAGAAGCTTCATTTTGAATCATTCTTATAGAATTTTGTAGCCAATGCTCGTCTAAACAAGTATATATTTTTAAGGTCCCATACTCACCTCTTTTGTCATTGCAATTTCTTTCTACTTAACAAGAGGAATATCTTCCTAATCTATTTTCCCTAGCCACAAAAGGTTAAATGAATCAATTTTCCTAGAATTCATTTTGGATTGTGGACTAGAGATAACCAATAAACAATTATCCCTTCCAAAATTGATTTTGTCAATGCCATCCTACCTCCCATCGATAACCACTTGTAGCACTAGTTAGAATCCCTTCTTTTAATTTTTTCACAAAGCCAATAACAATATTTTAGTCTATTGTAGTAAGTAGGTTTAAGGTAAAACAAAAGATATTTTAGCCCATTATCAAAGGTGAAAAGGTAAAGGACAATATTTATGTAAGATTGAATAACTCCCAATTGTATTTTATTCAATGGAAAATCCTTTATTTATACATTGTATATGGTGGTTGCTCTTCACATTCCAACCAACATTTTCATCTCCTTGCGTGAATATTCATATTCTTAATTTATTTACAATATTTACATTTTGTGTGGAACTATAATCACTAGGATTAGGTTTCCAATGTTCCCCCTCTTAATCAAAAGGGGTATTTGTGAGTACGAGCATGGTTTAAACTTTTCGTGTCCAAGTGCTTTGGTGAAGATGTCGGCAATTCACTCATTTCTGGGACAATGTCATAAATGAGTTGTCTTGGCCTCTACATGATGTCGAATCAAATGGTACTTTGCATTGATGTGCTTGGTTTTATCATGAAATATGAGGTTCTTGGCCAACTTGATTACAGAAGAGTTGTCGATCAACAAGGGAGTATAATTTTCTTACTTCTCCTATTCAAATATCTTCCTAAGCCACAGAATCTCCTTTGTTTCTTCTGCAACTGCCACATATTGTGCTTCTATTGTTGAATCTGTTGGAACTGATTGTTTGCATGATCTACAGGAAATAGTTGTTGATTCAAGACTCATTGTGTATCCAGAAGTGGACACTTCTGTCTCTTTGTCACCATCAAAGTCTGAATTGGTGTATCCAATAAGTTTAAAGTCTTCTACCTTAGTGTACTTGAGTCCCCTTCAAGTACCTTATAACTCTTTTTTCTGCATACCAATGTCCTTTACAAGGTTTGTTCATGTATCTAGAAAGAATACCATCAACATAAGGAATATCTAGTCTGGTAGTGGTAAGGTAGATATGGCTTCCTACAAGTTGTCGGTACTTTGTCGCATCCTCAATTTCTTTTCCTTCACTTGATGTGAGATTCAACTTTTGCTCCATTGGATTTGAGAGAGGGTTGCATTCGATCATGCAAAATATGTTCAACAATCCTCCAACGTACTATTTTTGAGATACGAACATGTACTTTTGATGTTGAGTCACTTCAATTCCTAAGTAGTAATGAAGATGTCCTAGATCAGTAATTTCATAACATTTTCTCAAATTTGTCTTTATCGATGCTACATAATCTTCATTGTTCCCTCTCATCAAGATGTCATCTACATATACCACAAGAAATACAATTGATGTTCCAACTTTGTTCACAAATTATGTTTCATCATCAAGATTATAATGCTTGAAATTTAGCTTTAGAAGATGCTTGGTTAGCTTTTCATACCATAACCCGTGGTGTTGTTTTTAGTCCATACAAGGATTTGAAAAGTTTGCATACCTTGTGTTCTTGTCTTGTAATTATTAAATTGAGCAGATAGATCTGTGGACAAACACACAACTCACAAGATAAATCACACAATTTACTCAGTTATTGAAGAATGAAACAGTGCAAAAATGGCTTGCAGCTGTGAATGCTTTTCATTAATCAAAGAGTAATTAGATAGATAATTACAATGAAGTACAATGGCTTTAATAGCCACAATCAATTCGAATCCACATGAGGAAATTCAAATTGATTAGACTCTACTTGACTATTGGTAACTAAGACCTTGTCTAAATCACTATCAGAGGACTCAATAGTTAACTGACCTTGTCTAAACCATAACCGGAGTTCATCGGAGTTCTAAAACACAACTCAAGTGTTACATTCAATGTTGACTAAGGATAACTGACTGTGGTAGGTGAGAAATGCACCCCTCCTGAGTTCAGTAAGTAAACCTAGTGCTAATTGAATGTAGAGGACTAGAACTAAATGTAATTGACTCCTAACTTAGCTTAACCAGTCATCAATTGAACTGAACTGACCTTGGTTGGTTTCAGCACTCCCAGTGGCTCCTAAATTGTAGGGATTGGTCTAGGAGGATCCTAAACTGATGCAATCAAGTGCAATCAGTGGAAATGAGCCTCAATTAGTGTTCCCCATACTTTAGTAACTGAAACATGTGCCCCAATTAGGCCAAGTGGACCCAATGGTGTTAATGACTATAAATAGACTAGATGGACTCCCAATTTAGACATGACTCCCGATTTAGACATATGACCAAATTGGACAAGGGAGGATTAATAATCCTAACACCCCCCCTGAATGCTAACTTGGAAAATCTATGGGACCTGGTAACTAAGACCATAGGTCACCCATTACATCAAGTAAAGTAAAGTAACTGGTCAAAAACAAGGTGCTTTGGAAAAACCACATGGGAAAAAAACCCCCCCTCTAATTAAGCAGGTAGAATCAGGATCAATCTGGTTCTTTTGTGCACAGGTATCTTGGGGATTGGCATGTGAACCTCTCCATAATTATGTCTGGAGGAATCTTCCTCTTTGGAAGAAGAATGATATGCTCAACTAAATCAGAAAATATAGACAACTGCTGGATGAAGACTGGACCCATGTAGAGCAACTGAAGTCAACTGATAAGTGAGAAAAGCTTCTTGAGGATTCAGAACATGTGAGGAACACTCAATAAACTGATATGTTGCAGCCATGAACAGAAAGCCATGAGTGGTAAGAACAGCCCCAAGTGTTAGGATCAAGTGTCCAGGCGGATACAGAAAATCTTCCTCTTTACTAGTTCTGTGAGGAGATGAGCATGTGATCAATGGTAGAGAAGCAC
Organism: Pseudotsuga menziesii; assembly: GCA_001517045.1. Lineage (NCBI taxonomy): Eukaryota > Viridiplantae > Streptophyta > Pinopsida > Pinales > Pinaceae > Pseudotsuga > Pseudotsuga menziesii. The sequence goes on from LPNX010172337.1 coordinate 67,412, forward strand.
TAGGACTATTGAGAGAGAATGATTAAGCTCCATAGTCTGATATAGCTTCTGAAATAGCTAATGATTCACATAATAAAATATCAACAACCTCATATGAGGAAACTAACACCAAATCCCCATCAACAGTTTTGAAGAGAAAGTGCGGTACTTGATTTTTCACACCGGATCTGGTGAAAGTAGCTACAAGCATGAATGAAAGCTCTTGGATTTTAAAATATGAACCAAATAATATCAGATCAGAAAGTAAATTAGATCTAGATAGGTTCAAAACAGATCCAAAACTGTGAAATGGAATCAAATCCCCAGCAGCAGTTTTGTAGGAGACTTGCGGTACTTGTTTCTTCACACCGTTGATGAGAACAGCTACAAGCAGTACTGAAAGATTATGAATTTGATATATTAAACCAAGTAATATCGGATCAGATCTACATAAGATCATATCAGATCCAATAATTTTAATATCAGATTCAAATAAATGGTTAACCGAGACGGTGGATGCACAGCTTTCTTCTTCTTCAAAATTCTGAATTTTGGTGCTTGCAATCCTGCAGGAATTTGTTGGAAAATCTAGATCATGGGGAGTGAATGGATCACTCTGGTAATCTGATATTTCTTCCAAAATATCCAAGGTATCACATATTTGCACACCAGCAGCAACATTAGAGGGATAAAAATCCAATTTCTCTTCACTTTCGGAAGCAATTACTGGTAAATTTTGCACAGAATTCAAAGGAAAATCACCGGTGAATGTTTGCATGGAAGTGCAGCAGTGTTTTTCTTCAATATCAGAGATTCGAATGTCTTCTTATGTTTCAGAAATATGAGGAGATGAGATATCAATGATCTCATGAACTTCCGGAGCATCAGGAGAAGGAGTCACTGCATGGGGACTGTCTTCAATTCGAATTGACTATGTAGAAGCTTCTGCTTCTTCTTCATCTTGAACAACTTCATCAAAGAGAGTGGAGGCTGAGAATTTTGGATCAAGAGTGCTTATGGTGCTGGATATTCTCTCCAAAATGCTATTATGATCCTCATCAATCACTCCAACGGTTCTGTCCAATCTTGTCCAGAGTTTCTTCAGGTCTTCAATAGATCTAATGAGGTAGCGCAAGCTACGAGAAAGACCCATTGCTATTGTTCCAAAATCTCCATCACTTTTATTCAGCTAGTCAATCTCACTAAAACACTCTTTACCGAGTCCAATAGACACCCAACAGAGACCTTGTCTCATCAGAGATGAAATCATCTTCTTCTTCCATTCTGAATAGTTTGAGGACAGGGTGAGATGAGGAACTGATGAATCCATTCGAAGTTGTACCTGCAAAAAACTCAAAATGGGCACCATAAGGTCGAAAACCTGCACATTTCAGGTTTTCATCACACCCAGCATAGTTGATCAATATTGATCAACAATTCCTTTACTTGGGGTATTAAGTGGTAAACCTTATGTTTCTGGTGCAGAGCTGGAAGGAGCAATTTTGCTCAAAAATGATCCAGTAGGAGATCTGAGGAGGAGAAATGCCTTGTCCGTCGAGGCTCTGATACCATATTAAATTGAGCACATATATCTGTGGACAAACACACAACTCACAAGATAGATCACACAATTTACTCAATTATTGAAGAATGAAACAGTGCAAAAATGGCTTGCATCTATGAATGCTTTTCATTAATCAAAGAGTAATTAGATAGATAATTACAATGAAGTACAATGGCTTTAATAGCTACAAGCAATTTGAATCCACATGAGGAAATTCGAATTGATTAGACTCTACTTGACTGTAGGTAACTAAGACCTTGTCTAAATCACTATCGAAGGACTCAATAGTTAACTAACCTTGTCTAAACCATAACTGGAGTTCATCGAAGTTCTAAAACACAAATCAAGTGTTACATTCAGTGTTGACTAAGGCTAACTGACTGTGGTAGGTGAGAAATGCGCCCCTCCTGAGTTCAGTCAAGTAAACCTAGCGCTAACTGAATGTAGAGGACTAGAACTGAATGTAACTGACTCCTAACTTAGCTTGACCAGTCATCAACTGAACTGAATTGACCTTGGTTGGTTTCGGCACTCCTAGTTGCTCCTAAATCATAGGGATTGGTCTAGGAGGCTCCTAAACTGATGCAATCAAGTGCAATCAGTGGCAGTGAGCCTCAATTAGTGTTCCCCACACTTTAGTAACTGAAACATGTGCCCCAATTAGGCCAAGTGGACCCAATGGTGTTAATGACTATAAATAGACTGGATGGACTCCTGATTTAGACATATGACCAAATTGAACAAGGGAGGATTAATAATCCTAATAGTAATGTCCCTTCCTAGAAGGACATTGAAATTTTTGACCTTGCCAAACACCTAATGGATCAAAAGTGACATTAATGCATTAGAGGAAATTTCAACTCAAAATGGGCCTTTTAACTTTAACTCAAATTCCATGTCATCATGTGTTAGCCAATGAAATTGATTTAAATTTGAAATACTGTATAGGTCTTAAATACTTTTTTAATATAAATTTGGGGATAGGTATCATAAAAAAAACTACTTCTTTTGTTTGTATTTTCGACATATATCCCCATTTTTTACTCAAATTTCGATCGGGAGAGCTCGTTGGATGCGGAATTAAATTCCGCATCCAACAAGTACCAATTTGACATACTTTTGACGGACCCCACTACCTGAAAAACAAGAAATACCTGAAAAAACGTGATGATGATGTGCATCCAACGAGCTCTCCCGATCGAAATTTGAGTAAAAACACTGGGAGATATGTCGAAAATACAAACAAAAAAATAGTTTTTTCTTTTCTTCCTCCAAAATTAATAAATATTATTTTATTATTTAAAATATTATTTTTATTTTTTTTAGGAGGCCCATTTTGAGGTGAAATTTCCTCTAATGAATGTGCATAGGGAATTTTGTTAAATTCTTACTTAGGAGGATTATAATAAGTTTCCAATTATGAATTTTTTTATGTCATTATTAGCTAATATGTAAATAATATATGTGGAAATTAGTTCCCGTGTCAAGGAGGGCGCAATGGGGAAAGTCAACTTGCCTAAGATGTCAAATAGAAACTGGAAAAAGCAAGCAGTCAGAAAAATATGGAAATGAACCAAAAGCAAATAAAATCCAGCAGTTACAAAAGAAGAAAGTGCAGGAAAATAAATCAAGGTAAAAGCAGGAAACTCTAGGCCAAAGGAGGGCACAGTTTCTATTCTGATGAGCAGTTACAAAAGCATAATGTGCAGGAAAAGCAATTAGGGTAAAAGCAGGCAACCCTACACCAAAGGAGGGCACAGTTTCTATTTTGATGAAGAGTTAATATAGGGAAACATCATACATGACTCATACATCATAATTTCCTCAAAGAGGGTGAATTCATGATTAGGGTTAGGGTTTAGCAAGTGGAAACTTGCTCAATAGGTGATGGAGTTGTTCAAAAATTCACCCAAGGTCTAATTAAGGATAATTCCAACTCCATTCTTTAGTTTGATTTGTTATTGTTTTGATGTTATGTAAATCTTTGGTTCAATACTGAGTGATGAGCCTCAGTTCTCTTGGGTGACTCACCCATAAGCATGGGAGTAGACTTCAACAGAGTTGATTTCGAAACATAAAAGGACCCAACATCTAAGTGCATAGGGAAATAACCCTCTTTGTCCAAATTTGTCTCTTGGTCTCTTCCATTATTCCATTGCCATTCCCATATTTGTCAGTACTTCCTATATTTTTCCTTGCACAAAGAAGTGACCGATTTTATTGTAAAGTTTTAATTCCACAATTTAATTATATTTGCAACAGATTTAGTATTTTGATCTGATATCAGATCAAGGATATTACATGTCCCTTCATAACAAAACCTTTTGGGGTAGACATGAAAACATTTTCTTTCAAGTCTCCCTTCAAGAAAGCATTTTTTACATCCATTTGGTGGGATTTCCACCCATTTTGTGCTGCCATGGAGAGCAAAGTGCAGATGGTGGCCCATTTGTTTGTAGGGGAGAATGTGTAACTATAAAATAATAAATTGATATTATTATTAATTTATTATTAATTAAAAGACTTTCTAAAGTCAATAGTCATGCCCTTTTACGAAAAGGTGCATAGCAGAATAATATAAAGCCCAAACCTATCTAACTATTTATCATGTTATCTATTATTAATATTTACTATTACTTACCAACATGTGGGATCCATATTACCTGTGGGCATTTTAGAGAATTTATGGGCGTTAAAGAAGCTTTTTACCACTTCATTGGTATAAGAGCGAAGTTAGAGTTTCCGATTCATAATAAGTGGGTTTGGGTTTATTCACCAACAACAAACAAAAAAATGAGATTTGAACCTGGGTGGGGAAGTTAACAATCATTCCTCCCAACCACCCAATCTACACCATTTTACAAAAAAATAAGGGAAAAAAATCTAAAAGTGCATAAAAATTTCTACTAAGAAGCAAGTGAGATTTGAACTTAGGTGGGGAGGTAACAACATTCCTCCCAACCACCCAATCTACAATAAATCTTTAGGGAAAGAAAATTAATTATTTCAACCTTCAAAAAAAAAATTATTCTTCTTCTTATAATTATTATTTAATAATTGTATTAAGTACAATTATTAAATTACAAGAGTAAAGAAAAACAAGAAAAAAATCGAAGAAGACAAAAAGTCAATCAAAAGGAAAACCAACTATCATCAAAGAACACCAAAAGTCAGTAATTATGGTGAATTCTAAATCAGAATTGCAGTCCCAACTACAAGTAGCAATGGACAAATTATTTGACATGACAAAGATGGATATTTCTAAGGGATTAACAGAGCGAGAGAATCATTATCTAAAAAGTCATATTGAAAGATTATCTACTCAAATTGAGGAATTAATGAGTCAAAAATATACCAAACAGAATCTACAAAACCAAAAAATTATGAAAGATGCAGTAAAAAATAAAGAAGAAATAAATCGATTAAACAAAATCATCAAGTACAAAGATGACAAAATCATGCAAATTCAGAAGAAGAAGAAGAAGAATTCCAAGAAGCAGAGAATTTTCACCTTCAACAACAGATTGAAGAACTCCAACAGAAAGAGGACGACTCAAAAAAAGTGCACAAGTTGGAAATTACGAAATTCAATAACACATTAACAAGTAATATTGAAGAAATATATCGATTAAGAAATCATAATAAAATATTTATTACGAAGATTAAAAAACTGAAACATAGTCGCAAGAAGGAACAATCCAATGAAGACCTCGAAGGAAGAGTTCTAGAAAATCAAGAAGAAAACCAACGCCTAAAGAATCTTAACCAAGAACTAGAGAAACAAATCGAGAAGTTAAAAGAGGACAAAAAGTCGTAAGATGAAAGGTTTGAGGAGATTCAAAGTAAAATCAATCTACTGGAGAACAAAATAGTGCAAATCCAGAAAGAAGCATCCAGAAACTCCGAAAAACAAAGTCAAGTCGAGGAATTGAAGGCAGTCCTCGCCGCAGTTCAAATGGAAGAAAAATAAACAACACATACGCCTTACATACAACCCAATTATAATCGTCATTTTGACCAACGACGGGGTCAAAATGAGCATTCACAAAAGAGTTTCATTGACAAGCAAACAGTTCGACATACGAAGAAACAATTGAGACAACCCATTTCCCAAAACGATCTCAGAGGTCCGATCAAAATAGATCTGGATGGACCACAACAGATACGATGCGACAATTCTCCTGGGGAATCCGTAGCTCGTATCGTCTTATCTCATCAAGTGTCGCAAAGGATCCAGAGATGACAGTTCAAGCAAAATCAGCCATTGCTATCCATGAATCTTTGAGGACAAAGCTTCCATTAAGGGGAAGGCAATGAAACAATAAAATAATATTAATATTAATTTATTATTAATTAAAAGATTATCTAAAGTCAATAGTCATGCCATTTTATGAAAAGGTGCATGATAGGATTATATAAATCCCAAACTTATGTAACTAATTATCATCTTATCTATTATCAATATTTACTATTACTTACCAACATGTGGGATTCGGATTACCTGTGGGAATTTTATAGAATTTACGGGCGTTAAAGAAGTTTTTTATCGCTTTAGAATGTTTTTACATATTCAACTCCTTGTTTTTGTGCATGGCCTTTCGCCACAATCTTTGCTTTATGTTTGTCAAGTGAGTCATCCGATTTGTATTTGTTCGTGTATACCCACTTGCAACCAATTGGTTTGGTTCCAACTGGAGGGTCAACTAGCTTCCAAGTTCCATTCTTTATGAGTGCATCATATTCATTTCGCATAGCTTCTTTCCATTCAACAACTTCTATAAAGGAAGTTGGCTCAAATTTAGCAAATAAATTCAATTCACAATCAAATTAGACATCCTATTAGGATTAATTAATCCTCTCTTTGACCACCATATTCTAATTGTCATTTCCTAGCTTAGGAGTATGTTGCTACCATAGGATTAATTAATCCGCTCTTTGACCACCATAGTCTAATTGTCATTTCCTAGCTTAGGAGTATGTTTCCACCTACTAGTTTCATGGGGCACTCATCTGGGTCCCACCTAACACTCTAGGTGCCCATTTTCATGAGTTTAGGAGTTCCATAAGCCAATCCCTATAATTTAGGATACCGCACTAAGTCATGGGAGTCTCGTCATCAATTCACCTTAGTCTATGTTGAGTTATCCTTAGAAGGGCATCAGTTAGTTCATCTCCAGTTAGTGTAGTGACACTTTTCCCTGATTCAAGGATGATAGGAGCCTTTTCCTACCTAAATTGCTTAGTTAACTGACCATGAATTGATTTAGTTGTCCTGAGTTAGATTAGTGAGCTCTCAGTGGTGATTTTCTCACATAGAGTTAGCATTGGAGTCAATACAAGTTGGTGAATTCGAATCCTACCAAGTGTATTGGAAGACTCCCTATTGTATCATCATTGTATTACATAGAGGTTAATAATAATGGATGTAATGTTATGCAGACCAATTTTGTCTCATGGGTGTTCAATTTTCATCATGAATGGTTGATTAGTGTACCACTGAATTGCTTATCTCTCCTTGAACCTTCTTTCATACTGAATTCATTCAGGACTGAGGATCCTAAGCTTTGCTAAATTAAACATGGTATCATAGCATGCAATCAATCCAACTTCAATCCTCATAAACTTCCATTAATGCACCAAAAGCAATTGGGTTCCACATAATTCCTGGTATTCTTGTCTTGCTCCCTCTGGATTTTGTCCAAAGAAGTCTAACCATGTGTGATGCGCCCATAGAAAGTGCACATGTCGAAGTGGAGAGTGTTTGAATTGGTTTGACTTCGAATTGAAGTTTTTGCAGGTAAATTGAATAATTTGAAGAATTAGCTACTCCTTGAAGGTCCAAGATGGAAGATTCAATGTCCTTGACACCTATGATCCTCACACCCTTCAACTATCTTGATTGGAGGGCTGATATGCAGATAGTGTTGCACAACAAAAGTTTGTACAGGGTTATCATGGGAAAGGAGCTAAAACCCCAACAGCCTATTAAGAAGTTGAAGTATATGAACAAGCTGGATGAAGCGTTTGGCTTCATGGGAATTCATATCTCCAGGGAGTTACTCTTCCATCTTGATGGATTGAAAAATCCAAACAAAATATGGTAGAAGCTTGAATCCTTGTTTGGAAAGCAATATGATCTGAGAGGCCATATCCTGGAGAATGAGCTAATTGCTCTACATCCCAACAACTTCAAAAGCATCCAACAATTCTCCTCAAAATTCAAACCCCTTGTCATGAAGTGAAAGCAGTGTGGGAATGGAAAGAAGGATGATCAATTGGTGCTCTGTATTCTTAGCAAATTTGGCCCATAATTCTCAATGTTCGTATCCACCTTTCACTCTGGGAGACTGACAACTCCTAATTGGCGAATGTCGTCACTTGATGCCTTCACAGAATCTGTTATTCAGGAACAAGACAAGCTAATACATATGGGATCCCTTAGATCCTCCACGAATCAATCTCTCTTGGCTGGGGAGACAAAAAAATGTGCAAGCAAGGAGGAAGCAGGAAGGAAAGGATAAGAGGAACATTGAATTCAAACCTAAGGAAGAGTTTGATCCATCAGATGAAGCCTAAGGCTCTAAGAAGGAAAAACATCATAGGTTTAACAAGGGCAAGTGCTCCTACTATAAGAAAGGAAACCATACATAGGAACGTGGTATGAAGAAGACCATATATCAGATGTCAATAATCCTTGAACAACATAACATTGTCCTCCCTAAATACACAAGGAAGGTTGAATATGGAGAAAAAAACTGAAGATCATGAGAGATGCCATGCACTGAAGGCAGGATTTTCAAGAGTCTCATGCCTTCCTCATTGATTCAGGAGCCTCGAATCACATGGTTGCATCCAAAGAATCATTTTCTTCATTAAAACTTACTGATGGGACAAGTATTCACATGGGAGATGACACTCAAATCCAATCTGAAGGGAAGGTTTCAATCAAGTTAGAGCATGGAGTGTTCATGAATGTCCTACATCTGCCCTCCTTAGCAACAAATTTATTGTTTGTATATCAGATGGCTCATACAAACTCACCAAAGTGAGTTGTATTTGATCTTGACCCGTTGAAGATATCATATATCTCAATTGGGAAGATGATAGCGAAAGGTGTTGCAAACCATGCCTCCAAGGCATATGAATTCTCACACTTTCTGCCATACTCAGATCCAGTGCAATCTCAACTTCCATTTGAAAGGGAATGTAAATTCATTCTACATGAACCTTTTGCATATGATAATGTTTCCATTAATGTTTCATATACAGAATCTAAATCAAAGGACCAAGTTGAATCAGTTTTTGGAATAGAAGATGAAGTTTAATCAGATCGAAACCCATATCGAGTCCCTACTCCCAATCCTAGGCCTAAATGGGCTCAAAAGGTCATTGAGGCTGCTGGGAACATCATGAGAGAGCCATTTGACAAGAGTGTTGGCTAGACTGGAATAGAGGTATTCTAGTTGTCATTGATGGCAATACAGATTCATATCTGTATTGTTTTAGTCTCGGTCTATTGCCTTTCTTGGCTGCGTATGCTCTTTGTCATGCACCTTGCACGATCGCGGCAAATCAAAAATAGAAAGGGAAAGTTTTTCTTGTCTTCTCGGCTACGTATGCTCTTTTCCATGCACCTTGTGCGATCACAGGGAATCGGAAACAATGAGAAAACTTGAAAATGTAGACTTTCCGGGTAAGCTAACCAAGATCTGACCCCATAGTATGGAAATTTTTTTATGTTTTTTTTTGTGATTTGCAGAAAAAGAAAAAAAAAGGCAAGCACAGAGAACGAGAGAGAAGAGTAAAATAAAAAAAGCCCCCTTCCTCTTTCCATTCTTTTACATACATTTTAAACTTAGCTCACTTGGTTCAAAGTTGCTTTATTCTTTAATAGGTCTTGAGTTCAAGTCTTACTAAGTTACTTTTTAGTGCATGCAATTTCTACTTTCAAGTTACTTTATTGTAAAAGTGCATCTCACTTAAATAAAATAAAATAAAAAGTGAGTGACTTAAGTCTTTTATTTATTGCAGCACTATTTAAAAGTAACATTATTGTAAAAGTGAACATAACTTATTTTACAAAAGTGATTCACTTAAAAGCAACTTTCTTGTAAGTGATTGTCAAAGGTTCATCTTGGGAAGAAGGGGGTTCTTTTTTTTAATTGGCCAAGTTAATATCTGCCACGTCTCTATTGGGGACATCTTCAACATTTTCTTTGATCAAGCATAACTTCATCATCCAGAATCAATTTTCAGTGCCATTTTTTTTAAACAGCCTAATTTTTCAAGCTCTTTGCATCCAGATAGTTAGTTTATGTTCTTTCAGCCATTATTTTACAGTATGGTCGCCCCTTGTGATATTATACTTACCAGTTCTAACTATTTCTCATGGAAATCTCATATGGAGGATGTTCTACGAAGTTGGGGACTTTTCAGAATTACCTCAGGGAAATAAACATAACCCACTGATAATGATAATGAACCTGGATAGATTGGATTGATTGGGATGTCAATCTCTATTGATTTGCGATTCCACATATCTAGAATTAATTAAACTGATAAAGCTTGGGAAAAGTTGGAATCTTTGTTTGGTAAACACAATGAAATTCGAGGTCATCAACTTGAGAATGAGTTGATTTCTTTGAATCCAAGTGATTTTTCATGCATTCAAGACTATTTATCTAAGTATAAAACTCTTAGACTCTTATGTGAAGAATGCAAGATTAAGAAAGAAAAAAAACAATGTATTTATCATATTCTTTCCAAACTTCGACCTGCATATTCTGTTTTTGTATCTACATTTTACTCCATGAAAGAATCCTTGACTGCAGCTAGCTATCAAGAGCCTAGTCTTGAATCCTTTTGTGATTCCTTAATTAGAGAGCAAGATAAGCTCATTCATCTTGGAATAATTAACAATGCAGATACATCTGGGAAAGCCTTATTGTCCCAACAGAAAGAAAAGTCCAAGCCTCCCAAGAAACAAAATTTTCACAATAATAAGCCAAACAAGGGTTCCAAACCCTCTCAGTGAGCTCCTTCTTTAAAAAATGACAAAGGATCCAAGCCAAAAGGAAAGAAGATTGAGCGTCATTGCAATTTTTGTGGGAAAGATAATCATGATGAATCTAAGTGTTTCAAGAAGATGGCATCCTTGGAAGCAAGAATGAAGAAGCACCACATCATCCTAGATTCGTCTTCAGAATCTACCTCTCATGGACATGCACTTTGTGCTTCTGGTTACTCTTATACTGCAACTTCTTCTTCTACTTCAAATGAATGGCTCATTGATTATGGAGCATCTTATAATATGGCTAAGGATCAAGCCATCTTTTCTACTATGCATGAATATAACACCAAACAAATATTTGTTGGTGATGATAGATCTCTAAGTGTTGTAGGATCTGGAATAGTTCCAGTAGAAAATGGTCATTTCAGTGACGTACTATGTGTTCCAAAAATTTCCTGCAATTTGTTATCAGTCTATCAAATTACTCATTCGAATGAAGGTAAAACTGTGACGTTTACACCTCACCAAGTTGTAATCAAGGATTTTAAAAATCCTCAAAATGTCCTTGCTACTGGAACCGTTGATGATATTACCAGGTTGTACAAATTTAACAACTTTGGGTCATCACCTTTTCCTTCAGTTTTTGTTGCTCACAGTGATAACTTGAGCAAACTTTGGCATGATCGGTTTGGTCACTTAAATTATCACTCATTGCAACAACTATGTAAAGACAATATGGTGACTGGTCTTCTGATGGTATCTTGCAAGGATGGTGTTTGTTCCGGTTGTGTACTCAAAAAACATCATCAGGATAGCTTTGACAAACGTGCATCTTGGCATGCCTCAGTTCCCTTGGAGCTTGTGCATAGTGACTTGTGTGGTCCTCTTCCATCTGCTTCCTTTTCTGGTTTCAAATATTTCTTAACTTTCATTGATGACTACTCCAGACGCACTTGGGTTTACTTCCTAAAACTTAAGAGCGAAGTATTTAACATGTTATTGGCCTACAAGGCCCTTGTTGAAAAACAATCTGGTCATCAAATTATTAAGTTAAGATCTGACAATGGAGGAGAATATGTTATAAAAAGTTCACTACTTTCTGCACTGAACAAGGAATCCAACAACACACTGTTCCATATACACCACAACAAAATGGTGTAGCTGAACGGAATAACCGCACTTTAAAAGAAATGGCTAATTGTATGATCCAATCTAAGGGACTAAGTCTTCAATATTGGGCTGAGGCCATAAACTGTGCAAATTACATAGTTAATCGCACACCCACTAAATTTTTACAAGGTATAACACCGGAAGAAGCATAGAGTAAAATTAAACCAGATGTAAGTCACTTCCGTGTGTTTGGTTGTGAAGCATGGGCTCACATTCCGAATGAAAAAATGGAAAGCATTGTAGTGTTTCTTTAGTATGCATTAGTATGCATTTGTAAATATTCTAATCTGACGGTCACGATATGTTCTAGACATAGAGTGATCCGACGGTTCAACTTCTCTTAGATCATACCTACCATTGATCCATGGCTTAACACCCGATTGGTCCATGATCTCTATTTAAAGAGCATGGAGGTTCCTTGGCTAGTTGATCGATTATGAGAAGCTCATGTAACTGTCTTTCTTTTGCATAATAAATTGCTCCAGGTAGCTATTTGGCTGGGGCCGTGGACTGTTTCCCTCTCGAGGGTTTTAACCACGTGACAAACATCGGTGTATTGATCTTTGATCTATTTGTGTAAAGTGGTTGCTCTAGGTGTTCGGTCTTTTGGGAGTACCCTGTGTACTCGAACAGTTGAAAGAGATGCATGTAGACTTGGTGGATAGAGATGGTAAAATGGCTATTAAAGTGACCAACGGTTTTTTGGTTTCGTGTCACAATGATGGGTGGCTTTTAGTTTGAATATCGGAACTTCTTTCGATTATTCTTTATCTTGTTAAGATGGATGGTTCCTGACTTTCGAGCTACTGCAGCGAAGGTGGTTCATGACTTCCGATCCGCTATGGCGAATGGTTCATGACTTTCCAGACACTACGGCGGATGGCTCCTAACGTTCGAGCCGCTACAGCGGATGGTTCCTGACGTTCGAGTCGATATAGCAAATGGTGCTACGGTGGATGGTTCTGCGATGGATGAGCTGCTACAACAGAGGGCTTATCGTTTTTTAGCCGCAACGATGACTGAATTTTTCAGTTTGACTGTTAGGTAAACTCCTGATGGTTTTTGTTCCGCTACAGCGGATGGATTCTCAAGTTCATAGCCACTACACCAGTTGATTTTTTTTGTGTTCACGTCTTTGTTGCTGAAGCACGATGGGGGCTTACACATCCTAAGAACGAGGTCATGTGTTGGTGCAAAGGAATTGGGTGAAGCGCATAAAGGCTTAACACATGAAGAACAGTAAAAAACATTATGTGTATAATCTAACGGTTGTTGTTCCTTCATTATTTTTCAGTTATAGAATTATAAATGATTCTTGATCAGGGTTACGAATCATTGGGAAGCTAAAGCAACTCGGTGGGTGGTGTATAAAAGTGAGCTAAAGCGATCTGAGTTGGGGTGGTTGTGCAGAGGAGATACTAAACTTTACAAGTGCAGAAGAATGATCGAAATAAGAAATAGAGAGAAGAGTAGAAGGGTGAGGATGCACAAAGCAAAGACCAAGCAATGAAAGAACCAGAGAATATGTAGCAGAGGCAGAACTAATGAAGAGTAGAGATAAAGAAGACCAAAAGAAGAATAAAGACAAATGTTGAGTATAAAATAACAGAGAAGGTGAAAAGACAGAAGTAGAATGAAATCAGAGCAAAAGAACAGAATAGAAATGAAGTGGTAAGCATCGTTATATCAGTATCATTGTATTGTATTGATTTAAAGTAATTCTAGCAAAATAGGGTGGTAGGGAGTACTAGGGAGGATTGTTGTCCTCAAGATTCTATGGGTGCTGGAGAACTTTGAGAGTTGGTACTCTCTACAAGTTGGTGCTTGTAATTTAGAGGTTGTAGCCTCATTAGAGTAGGAGCTCAAAGGAAGAGAAGATGTACAGAAGTTGAAGCTTTCCTGACGTCCTAAGAAGAAGAGGTTTTTCCCTTAATGGTTTCCTCATGAAATTTATGTCTCTATGTACTTTATGTGATTGAATGTTGATGGTTTGTTTTACATATTAAATCTGTTGTAACAAAGTTTCTGCTAGCAAAGAATGAACATAGAATATTGACTGTCATAAAACATCAAGGATGAAAGTTTTAAAATTGTATAAAATTGTTTAAGCACAAAAAATAATTGATTCACCCCCCCTCTCAGTTATTTGAACACTTTCAACAATTGGTATCAGAGTCGGTTCCTTTAGTCTAAGGAAGATCTGATAAGCTTAAACATGACAAGTCATGAAGGTTCAACTAATAAAGCTCCTCTGTTTGATGGAACAAATTTTCTTTTTGGAAAGTTAGAATGAGAACATACCTAATGTATTTACGTGCTGATGTTTGGGAAGTGGTAGAAACTGGATATATGAAACCTATTGTACTAGCTTCCAAAGACGATAAGCTAGAGTTTAGTTTTAATGCAAAAGAAATGAATGCTATACAAAGTGGTCTTTCAGAAGCTAAGTTTGTAAAGGTAATGCATTTTGAATCTGCAAAAGAAATGTGGTATAAACTCATTAGTAGCTATGAAGGAAATGAAAAAGTAAAAGATGCCAAACTTCAGACTTACAAACTAAAATTTGAACAGCTAAAAATGAATGAGGATGAGATTGTTAGTAAATATTTCTTAAGAGTTGAAGAGCTTGTGAATTCCATGAAGGGTCTTGGTGAAAAGATTGGTGAAGCTCCTCTTGTTCAAAATATTTTGAGATCTCTGCCGGATAAGTTCAATCCAAAAGTCTCTGCAATAGAAGAAATGAATGATCTGAAAACCTTATCTATTGACCAACTTCTAGGAACTTTCACTGCCTATGAAATGAGGATCAGTAAAGATAAATCTACCATTATAAATCTACCATTAGAGGAGATTATTTTTAAGCAGACAAAAATACAGACTCTGAAATAGAAGAGATTGAGGCAAGATTTGTAAGAAGACTAAAAACCGGATCAGGAAAATATAGAGGGAAGTTGCCTTTTAAATGTTTCAATTGTGGTAAGGTAGGACACTTTGCATCTAAATGCCCTTACAAGGAAAAAGGTCAGAATTATGTTGATGAAGAGAAACACACATTTAAGAGATACAATAAAGACAATAACTACAAAAAGAAAAGTTTGTGTGCAAATGATGTTGATCCCTCAGAAGTTACAAACAATGAGTCATCTTGTGAAGATAAAATGAATGATTTTATGCTTATGGCCATAGAAGATCTTGAAGGTGAATATGCTGAAAGTGATATAACGAAAAAGATGTTGTAGTTGATATGCAAGGTGAGTTTATTAGTGCATTGGAAGAAATTGACAGACTCGGCTAAACAAGAGAAAACAAAAACAATTGTTGATGCAGTATGAAAAGAATGTTAAAGAACCTAGTGCAGATTGTATCTTGTTAAAAGTAGAACTAGAAGAAGCAGAGAAAATAAGTGATGTTCTAAAAGAATAGTTGTCACAGAAAACGATGAGATGTGAAGCATTGGAGGAAGAAGTAGTGAAATTTATGAAAGAATTGGAGAAATTCCAATCTCTCTATCATCCAAACTTGTCAAGTATTAAAGCTTCAGAAGAACTAAATAACATCCTGAGTAAGCAAAGATCTCCTTTGATCAAGACTGGTCTAGTTTATGAAGAAGGTACAAGTAGTAGTCAATCAGAAAACAAGGAAACAACTAAAGTGATTAACTTTCAAAACAACATGTTATAGCCTGATTTTGTTTTCTATTTTTGAACCATTTGCTTGTCTTAAAAATATGATTTTTCTTATTGTATTTAAGTTTTGACCTTGGTTTCTTTTAAAATATTTTGATTTTAGCCTTAGGTTTATAGTTGATTTTACAGCTTTTCTTTTTAATTTTTGCTTGATTTAATTAATTTCATGGTTTTTATGGGCTTATCGGATGCATATATTTCTAAAAGGTTCTAAAGAAATAGCATAAGACATTACTTAAAGTTATTTACTAAAAAAACAGCACTTAGTTTGGAGTTTTGGTTTAAAAATCACAAAACAGGGATTCTTGTAGCGTTAGCCAGAAAAAGTTACACTACGACGCTACAAGAAAGTCATTTTTCAGTCCATTTTTTTGGGGGGTTTCGTCCCTAAGGCGTTAACTACATCATTTATCACATTTGATATGTGTTTTTCCAAGTTTATCATGTAAACAGGTGTTGGCTCGTTGAACTTTGTAATGGGAAATAAGCTTGTTGTATCGGCTAGTGATTTCTTGCTTTCAAGAGCATCTGTGGCACTTGCCTCATTGAAAAATACAAAGGTAGTAGAATTATTGTCGAAGGTGTTGGAGCATATTATCACTGGTGAGATAATGCAAATGACAAATACAACTGAACAGCGCTGTAGCATGGAATATTATATGCAAAAGAATTTTTACAAACGACATCATTGATGGCTAACAGTTGCAAGGCTATAGCTCTTATTGCTGGTCAGCCAGCAGAAGTTTGCATGCTTGCATATGATTATGGATGGAATTTGGGATTAGCATATCAGCTAGTTGATGATGTTCTTGACTTTACTGGCACAACAGCTTCACTTGGCAAGGGGTCTCTTTCTAACATGCGCCAGGGGATTGTTACCGCTCTGATATTGTTTGCTTTGGAGGAGTTTCCACAATTGCAAGATGTAATCAATCGAAAGTTAAAAAACCCTGGAGATATTGAGCTTGCCCTTGAATTTCTTGGAAAAAAGTGATGGAATAAGGAAGGCAAAACAACTTGTAGCTAAGCATGCTAGTTTTGCTGCATTTTCTGTTGAATCTTTCCCACCATCTGAGTCAGAATATGTTAAATTATGTAGGAAAGCATTAATTGACCTCTCTGAGAAAGTGATCACCATAACAAAGTAATGCAGGCTTCATATTAATCAAGGGAAAATACAGTAAAGAAATATCCATCTTATTTTGATAAAGTGCCTTTGCTATCTCTGCCCCTGTTCCGGTAAAAAAATTAGGGCATTATTTGGATAAGTTTTGTAGCTTGCTTGGTCTAGGAAAGCTTCCTCATCATTCTTTTGATTTAATTCATTAAAGCCTTTTATGCCTGCATTGGAGACTAAAGTGGTCGATGAAACAGAAAATCATATGGAAGGTGGTCATTTTTCGAGTGAAAGTGTGCATGAAGATTGACCAAGGAGGCCCCAAAGCAAACATAGCAAATTTTAAGAATAATAGTCTGTTAAAGAAGTATCATTCCAATGAACTGCAATGTGATGACAAAAGGTTGCCAAATAATGGTTCAGTAAAGATAGTCACCAAGAGCATGTTGATTTGATAAGACTATGATTGCAGATGAAACCGATGAGAGATCAGTCCAAAAGGTCTAAATGAACATCTTTGATGTTAGTAAAGTTCAGCAACAGCTCTATTAAAATTTTGGTGCTCTGTTTGACCTAAATTACCCAAGCTCGGTACAAAACATTTCCTGCATTGATAATAGAACTAACTGTTAAAAAATCGAGGAAAAACAGCCAGGGAGAATCTAAAGGAGAAATGACTGTCAAAACTCAGAAAACTTGAGGGAAAAAAGGCTGTTAAGTCACTAACAGGTTCTGAAAATCACATAGGAGCATCATCAAGCCCTGGGAAAAGCATGGA
The DNA here is from genome assembly GCA_001517045.1 of Pseudotsuga menziesii. Classification (NCBI taxonomy): domain Eukaryota; kingdom Viridiplantae; phylum Streptophyta; class Pinopsida; order Pinales; family Pinaceae; genus Pseudotsuga; species Pseudotsuga menziesii. The sequence continues at coordinate 84,716 of LPNX010172337.1, forward strand.
AGAAACCACCAAGATTCCATTTTCTTGTTGTGTTGGAGGTGCAACAACAAAGGCAGCACTTGTTGTAACTCTAAAATTCATCAATCTTCAAAATGATCAGGACCCACTTGAACCAGTTCAAAATTTTTTAGCACCCTTGTCATGCATAAGACCTTTTGTGTCAGAAAATGATACTCCCAAGGTTTCTGATAAATATTCTTCAGATGAGGATGGAATTTAGTGCAAACAATCTCCAGTTAGCGAAGAATATAAATCTGCTGATTTATTTGATTCTGAGTTAACTGAGGAAGGTGAAGTGGATGAAGCAGTGGATGGGGATGTTTCCATATTTGAGATTTATGACACTTTGGCTGCAGCCAATCTTTCTGCTGGTGCTATTATCTGGAATGCAAAGATTACTGAGAATTCTGCTCTGTTTTTCCTGTTTTGGGTTACTGGAATTGAATGCAAACCATGAGCTGATGGAGACGAATTTTAGAAAAAAAAAAGAGGTTTTTGTTCATAAGATACCCATTTACAAAAACCTCTCTCAGTTTTTCAACAATTTTCAAGGTTTGAAAGATTCAGTTTAATATTTGCAGCCAATTTTTCAGGATTTTTAAATATTTAATATTTTCTTGTTTTAGTGTTCATCTTGCGGGGCATATTCTGATTGATTGGAGATGAATTTTTAAAAACCAAGATATGTTTTTGTCCATCATGGACCCATTCACAAAAACCTCTCTCATTTTTTACACAGGTGTCATGAATTGAGAGATATGGAAGCTTCTTTGACACCTATTTTTCAGAAATTTGCCATATTTGCCAGGAATCCGATTTTGCTATTTTTAGTTAATTAGTTGAAGTTAGTTAATGTAACTGCTGGGTAGTTTCAATTTCGACCTAATGAAGGGAATATAGAACTAATTCTTTGTAATTATAAAAGAGGGACAAGGGTACAGAAGAGGGGTTCTACTTTTTGGCTGGCTAGAGGAGGTCTCCTGACTTGTTGATGAGCTAAGTACTTAACTGTTATGTGTATTTGATGAACAGAATTATGAAATATATGATCCATTTTACCCTTCAGTCTATGTTTTAGCTTCATTTCTAGCTTGTTTAGCTACACAATTGGTAAATTCATTGCTAGTTTATGGTTTCTTTGCTTGTAGTTCTTGCTTGTTGTGGATGAACTTCAATGATATGTTCTGTTGGATACATGGTTATTATATTATGCATCTCTATTCTTATTTACATGTGATTTAGTTCCTATTTGGCTTATGAATGTATTCCCTTTGGTCACCAAACTTTACAACCAAAAAAACCTTTCAAAAACCCTAAAAACCTAGTTTTGTTTGATTGAATATTTGAGATTGTGTTGCCTTGTTTCTTTGTAGTCTGGAAACAATTTCTGGCACAAACATCTTTGGCGCCGTTGTCGGGGAACGAAGTTGAAAACATATTTTTCCCTGGGATACTTATCATTTCACTGGTTTGAAGAGGTGAACTTAAACCAGCACATCTTTAAGGCTACTTTTCACTAGTTTGTCACAGGGGCTACTAGGGGCGTTGGAACTAGAAACAGACCTGTTTCACCTTTGCAGCTGGGTGTTTCAGACCCAGAATAGATACTGAAAACAACTAGAAGAATTAGAAGGTTTCAGTCCTCCCCAGCTTTATGCATCCCTAATTAATCTGAACTACGGTCACCCCTTCCTCTTTCTAAGAAGAAAAAACAAAATCTGTCTTGGCAAATTGATTGGCAACTCCACTATTTCAAGATGCAGAGGTCGATGTCCATGGAAGCTATTCTGGCTCGAAGGTTTACACCTTTCAATTTTTCTGATATTCCAGGTTTTCCAAATTCAGTACCTACTATGGATGTTTGGGGAGATTGTCTTCCACGGTTTAGAGAAAGCAAAGAGAATAATCCTTCAGATCACCTCATCAGATTTCATCAATGTATGGTCCAGTTAAATATACAGCATGAAGAGGTGCTCATGAAGATGTTCATGTATTCACTTGACCAAGATGCACAAGATTAGTATTTTTCTCTTCCCACTGCTAGCATTTCCTCACTGAAAGAATTCCACACATGTTTTTGGAAACATTGTAAGTATGTGTTCTCAGCTGAATTCTTTTTTAAAGATTGTTGTGAGCAGGCTGATGTTTATAATACAATTTCTGATTCAAAAAATCATGATGATGAGTACAATCAAGGGTTCAAAACATGTCATGAAGAAGTTGAAGTTTCAGAATTTGTTGAAGATGAAGAGGTAACATTTTCAGATACTGTTGTCAAGGAAGAATTCCATGATCATTACGATAATCAAGTTGTTGTTTTAGGTCAGGTTGAATATTATGCAAGTGATGAGATCATTAGAGATAGTTTGGAATATTCTCATAATGATTTCAACAGCCTTAATAACCATTTGAATGCTAATCCTTTTGAAGATCAATCTCTAGTTAAACAAACTATTGGAAATCATTGTTGTGTTAAAGATCGGCTTTGTATTGAAGGAAAAGACGAACCTTTAGCAGCATCATTCGAAATTTCTCAGAATGCTCCTTGTTATGATGAAGAGATTAGGGTTCCAAGCCAAGAATTCTGTGATGAATCAGATTCTATTCCTTTTGGTTTTGATACTAAAATTGATGAAGGCCAGGCTATTCACATTTTTTCAGAAGTTGCTTATATTCATGGTTATGATAAATCTGTGGTTCAAAATCATTATGAAGATGCTCTAATTTTTAATAAATATGATGATGGAATTGAAAAGAAAGACCCAGAAATCTGTGAGGTGTGTGATATGTCACAATCTGATCAGCAAATTCAAGAATGCATTCAGTCTATTATCCTTGAACAGCCAAAGCCAATGCATGATAGTCATTCATTTGAAGACAGTGTGGAAAAGGAGGTTCAAAGTGTTGACATTATTGATGATACTATCCAAAAAATTATGGAGAAAATTCAGGCTGATCCTGATGTCTTTTTTTGCCAGTGCCTGCTTGATATTCATGGAACAAAATATTCTTATGGACAGCCTATCTTTTTCATAGAACAGGAAGAGGTAACTTATGGAAATTTTTATGATCCAGTAGCAGATTATTTAGAGTCAATACTAAGTTATAAATCTGTTATTTCAGAGACACCATTTAATAAAAGTGCGTGTAAGTTGTTAAATATTTGCTCTTCATGTTTTCCAATATTTCTGATTATATATATATTTGGAGTTGGAAACAAGTTTTGGTGGGTTGATGAAATTTTTCCTAGTTACATTGGAAATGGGATTACAATTTGATTCAGTAAATGGAAGGTCCCTCAAAGAAAGAGATTTGATTTTCATTGTATATATATCAGTGTGTGAAGGATTGAATAAAGACTCCATAGCCCAATGGATGTTTTGCAGAAAAGCAGGCAGTTTTGGTTACAGAACGCACTAGTCTACAGGTTCTTGAAGCCTCACAGGGAGGACTTCATCCCGCAGCAGGAGCCAGATGTTATAGCCTGATTTTGTTTTCTATTTTTGAACCATTTGCTTGTCTTAAAAATATGATTTTTCTTATTGTTTTTAAGTTTTGACCTTGGTTTCTTCTAAAATATTTTGATTTTAGCCTTAGGTTTATAGTTGATTTTACAGCTTTTCTTTTTAATTTTTGCTTGATTTAATTAATTTCATGGTTTTTATGGGCTTATCGGATGCATATATTTTTAAAAGGTTCTAAAGAAATAGCATAAGACATTACTTAAAGTTATTTACTAAAAAAATAGCACTTAGTTTGGAGTTTTGGTTTAAAAATCACAAAACAAGGATTCTTGTAGCGTTAGCCAGAAAAAGTTACACTACGACGCTACAAGAAAATTGTTTTTGCCAAAATAGTCATTTTTCAGTCCGTTTTTTTGGGGGGTTTCATCCTTAAGGCGTTAACTACATCATTTATCACATTTGATATGTGTTTTGCCAAGTTTATCATGTAAACAGGTGTTGGCGGGTTGAACTTTGTAATGGGAAATAAGCTTGTCGTACCGGCTGGCGATTTCTTGCTTTCAAGAGCATCTGTGGCACTTGCCTCATTGAAAAATACAGAGGTAGTAGAATTACTGTCGAAGGTGTTGGAGCATCTTATCACTGGTGAGATAATGCAAATGACAAATACAATTGAACAGCGTTGTAGCATGGAATATTATATGCCGAAGACTTTTTACAAAACGGCATCATTGATGGCTAACAGTTACAAGGCTATAGCTCTTATTGCTGGTCAGCTGTAATGCCCATATTTGACTAGACATATCGACATGTTGCATTTTATTGTCTTAGTAAATGTTGGACTCAGTTCGACTAAGTAAACCATATTTATGACATGATAGATGTCTAAGATGTTACTATGCTTATGTTGATACATTGATTGTGACGTTATGATTATGTTTGTGAGGTTACTATGTTATAGTTATCATGATATTCCTTTGTCCATAAAGACAGTGTATGTTTAATTGTCATCATTGATAACTGTAATATGTATATGATGTAGTACATGGATATCATGATGTGATCAATTTAATGATTTATACAATGAAAGGAAACGTTGTTGATAATATGCAACCACTGATGATTGAATGGAGATATTATTATGAATGTATGTTTTCAAAGTACTAATCTGCAGGACACACGGGCTATGTAATACATGGATACTTTATATGAAGTGTGGTATAGTACCTATTTCTGCAGAAGAGCCTTGATTACCAAAATTGATGATACGATGACACAGACCAATAATCTCAATAGCAGCAAAGTATGTTTTTTTGATAGGGTATATAGACCCAGGATGTTGAGAGGGATGGATGTGTTCCACCCTATGTTTTTATGATACCCGAGGTCATGGGAGGGCCGTGCTGAGACACGCTCCCCATGTTGTTGTGATGACGACGATCGGATGCCTGCTAGGAGAGGCTAGGTCCGTTGTTCAGCCGACGCTATCACTCTCAGGTTCTTATGTGGTCAGGTCGGTGAAGCCGACATCCACTTCTATACTAGCAGAGGAAGGATAGGGAGGGTGCGGACATAGGTTAGGATGGGAGGATGTTATAGCTAGTACTGTGTTGGGTCAGGGGGGGGGATCTACGACACCAATATTAGTAGTAATAGGTGTCTCTTCCTTGAAAATAATTGATTGAGTAATGAATCTAAAAATATAATGATGTTATAACTTAATTCATTAATAATTAATGATTGATGATGCTAAAAAGATTACATGTTTGTATGTTAATTCGGTTAGGTATTTGTTATTGTTATGTCTTGTATCCATGAATGTCCTATCTATGTGAAACATTATTATTTTATTATTTTTATTATTATTATTATTATTATTATTATTATATATGTATATATATATAGGATATATGATGTTTTCTTATAGTACGTGTATGATCTATGCATGCACTGGCCACGCATGCACACTTTGCACACGTATACCAATATCGGCATACCAACACGATCAATAATGGTATAGGTTTTCATAGGTAAATATGTTAATGAAATAATGAATGTTAAGTTAGCATATTCATTAATGATAGGTGAACACTGTAACACGTAAGTGATCAAGTGTCGTAAATTAGAACAATCCTCAGAAAGTTGTCATGCGTAGACTTAAACATTGTTCATTTACATTAACAAAATTTTCAGGGTTGTTTAAACCCCTAAGGGTGCTTTGATTATGAATCTAGAGATAACATGCTCGTGACTATGATACTTGTGATTAAAAATAAACAACTATAAAATGTCTTTAATTATAATTATTATTAATGGTATTACTATTATTATTATTATTATTATTATTATTATTATGAGTGCCTCTTGTGGTAAACATAACCGATAGTTTAATTAGATAATTATTTATATTATTACTATGATGATTATTAAGATCTTGTGATAAACATAGTCAATTGATTAAATTAAACAATTATTATTATTATTATTGTTATTATTACGCTCTTGTGGTAAATGTAGTCAATTGTTCAATTAAACCCAAGTGGAAATAACTCGAGTAAAATAATTATTAATCAAATACACCAAATGATTCCACGTAGGTTAAACATGTATATTGAACTATGGAATATGACCATCAAGATATGACATGATTGATTTTATAATAATACTTATTGTTAGAATAATCCGTCGGGATTATTGTAAATAAATAATAAATAGGAATATGAATAGATAGGAAGGTGAAAAGGCTGGTTCTCAACCGCCATTGTAATGTATAAATATTTGCTTTGGTAAGGGAATAATATTCAATCGGGAGTTATTACCAACAAGTGGTATCAGAGCAGGGCTGTCTGCCATAACTCCTGCTGCATTTCTGCCCATTCCTGGCATTCTACTTGCCAGTCCATTGCCAGACTGCTCCATCAGTCTGCCAGTCGAGTCGCATGCATTGTCTGCTTCATGATTGAGTTTGTGTGCTGAGGAAACCCTAATCCGGACGCGTTTTGTATGTGTATTATTCTGTATAGGAAACCCTAATGAGTTGAGCGTTTTGTATGTGTATTATTCTGGTGATTATCCTGCGTAGAGTTACCTAAGCTGCGACCTCTCATATCACTGCGAGTTACCTAACCCTAATTTGTAATCAAGCTCTCTCTTCCTCCAGTTTTGTGCTGTGATATTGTGCTGCGATATTGTGGCGATACCTCTCCTCCTTCATATTCATGTCCATTGCCTGTCTGGAAAGCTCCTCCGCTGAAATCGAATATCAATATGTTCTTCTAGCTCACGCTTCCCTCCTTGTCCATACCGTAGACATTGGCGACCACAGTGGGAGATAGCCTGCGTGAAGCTTGTATATATATGGTGTAAGCTGGTGCGGTGAGCGTGGAGAGATTGTGCAGTAGGAGACTGCCTGCGTGAAGCTCGTATATATACGGTGTAAGCTGGTAACGAATGTGCTACGTGAAGCCTTGTTAAGCTCTAAACAGAGACCTGCGTGAAGCCTGAAGAGCTCGCGTTGTGTATGCTGCGTGAAGAGCCCGAGTTGTGATGCTGTGGAGAAAAGACTATGGAGAAGAAACTATGTTGTGAAGCCTAAACAATGCGTTGAAGTATGCTGTCTGGAGCCTGAGAATCGTGGAGTCTGATAATGTACTGGTGATTGCGTTGATATATACTGGTGATTGTGCTGCATGACTCCTACACAGCACAGTGCAATGTATATTGCTAGAATGCTGGAATTGCTGCGAGCTGAACCCTAATTTTTTTGTAGACCGGTGATTTCGAGCCTTGTAAAGGTGTAAGCTGGTGATTTGACGGTGAAAACTGATTATTTTCAGTGTTTTTTGGTAAAGATTCCTCCTAGAATTGTTGCTGCAACCTGGAGACTGCCTGGTGGGGTGAGAGAGGCGACTCTCTGATGTGTTGTATGCTGCCTGAAAACTGGTGCCTGCATTGAAGAACGCCTGAAAACTGGTGCCTGGATTGGATTGAGGCCTCTCCTTACATGTTGAATTTGATCCCTCATTACTGTGAGCTGTGATACATTTTTATTGCTTGATATTGGTGCATTCAGAGTTGTTGAAGATTGATGCTCTCATACACCTGCGTGGAGCTGCCTGCTGTATGGTGCATGGAGGTTGCTATCAGTGTGGTGACTTTGGTCACTTCGCCCGAGATTGCAGCGTGGTATTGCTGTGTTGAAAAGACTCAGTGGTATCTGCGACCGCGTGAACGAAGGTAAACCTTCTTTTTGTTGACAGCAAAATATAATATATGATGTGCTGGAGGAATAATATATGTGTTGGAGAGTTATTACGTCTCTGAAAGAGTGCTGTGACTTCATACAAAAACCCTATTTTTTGCCCTATTTTTCTGCGTGAGTTTGCTGTGACCGAAGTTGAAGAGCTGCCTTAGCTGCGTGGAGCTGAATGTGAAGATTATTGCCTTGTATTTGCTGCTGCTGTGACCGAGTTGACGATTGACATTACCAATTGCATGAAGACTGCTGAAGACTGTGTTTTATGCTGAATAATAACACATATTGCTAGTGACTGATATATTTTGTATTAAAGAAGCCTATGTATGACTGATATATTCTGATATATTTTGTATCTACTGATTTCTTCTCTCTGAAATTGCTGTGAATTGAAGCTGATATACTGTCATTGTATCACTTTAAAACCTGAAGTTGAGATTGTAAATCACCTTGGCAGAGACTGTAGACCTGCAAGGTTATTATTTTTCCATTTCTCTTTGTCATATCAAGTTTATTATTGTAAATTACACTAACAGTTGTAAGGATGCTCTCTTTGGCATCTAGTATTGGTGCTGCCCTAGCTGGCAAAGACCAATCCAAAGACCCTTCCAAGGGAGATTGCGGCAAAGAGAGAGGACAAGGAAGAAGAAATTTCAGAGGCAGAGGGGGCAGAAGCAAAAGATTAGGCTTGCAGTGCAAGCGTTGCGGAAAGACTGGGCACACATCAGATCAGTGTTGGGCTTCATGGGACTCCATCAAAGACAAGCACAACCAGAAGAAAGATGAC
>LPNX010172337.1:102632-119553 GCA_001517045.1 Pseudotsuga menziesii
AGCTACCTGGGTAGTCTCTTGCTGCCTCTTACCTTTCTTCTTTAGTGCTCTGCAGTCTTTCTTTAGATGTCCTTTCTTACCGCAGTTCCAGCATTCTATTTTTCCGAATCTGGACTTGGATCTTCCCTTTTTAGACTTGCTACAATTTCATGGGCTCCTTCCTCTCTCTTTTTTTCTCCCTCTGCTCTCCATGGTCAACGCATTACTTGATGTCTCACCTGTGCTTTTCCTTCGTATTTCCTCGCTAAGAATAACACTAACAACATCATCAAACTTAAGAGTGCTTGAACTAGGGACAGAGTTACTTACAGCCATGACCAAGCTATTCCAGCTTTCTGGCAATGAGCACAAGATTAGAAGAGCCCTAACCTCATCATCAAAGTTCACTTTTACAGAACTTAACTGACTGGTAAGTGTATTAAACTCATTTAAATCGTCAGCAACAGATCCACTTTCCAACATCTTCATTAAAAATACCTTGTTAGAAGCCTAGGGTTTTTCGTAGAGCTTACTTAATGCGCTCATCACACCCTCTGTTGTTATTTCTTTCGAAATATTGAAGGCCATCGATGAAGCCAGGCACAACCGTATTGTTCCTAGTGCCTTTCTGTCAAGAACTTCCCATTCTTCATCCTTCATAGCCGCTGGCTGTTTTGCTTTTCCGCCCAACGGCAGGTACAGATCTTTCTGGTACAGATAGTCCTCCATTTGCATCTTCCATAACTGATAGTTTTGGCCGTTAAATTTATCGACCCTAAACTTTCCTTCTTCCGCCATTGCTCCCACTCGAACCAGGAACCCTTCTTTCCTACGAGTTTACAAACCAAATAGACCTTTTGGCTTTGATACCAATTGTTAGAAAGACAGGACCGCAGAGCAATAACAATTATACAGTTAAATCAATAAACAATATGCAAAAACACATTAAACATTACATAGAGACACAGATATAACGTGGTTCACCCAAACGATGGGCTACGTCCACAAACAAATTTGCCAGTCCTTTTCTTTCAGTCCAGAAAGATGAAGGGATACGCCCTGCAGCAAAACCGCTGCACTTCCTCTTCACGCTCTCATAGTCTCTCTTCTAGCACAATACAATGCCCACATCCAGTACAATACAGTACCCAGTACCATACAATGCCCACATCCAGTACAATACAGTACCCAGTACCATACAATGCCCACATCCAGTACACACATCCAGTACAATACAGTACCCAGTACCATACAATGCCATTTACAATGGAGCCTCCTCAAGCCTTATAAAGGCTTAATCACATGCAAAACCATGGGACAATACCATGGGCTACAACAAAACCATGTGCCCAAACCATGTGCTAGACCTAACCACCTTTGACTCAATCCCGAGTCAAGGTTAACACATGCAATACTATGGGACAATACCATGGGCTACAACAAACCATGTGCTAGACCTAACCACCTTTGACTCAATCTCAAGTCAAGGTTAACCCTAACAATAACCATGTTCTGCAGTTAAGAAAGCATGAAGAAGAGATTAAAAACAGAATGACAAGGCAATCTATTCCAAGAAGACAGTCAAGATTGAGGTACCAAAACTTTTTCAATGACTACTGTTATTGTTGTTCCGACTTTGGTCATAAAGCTGCAAGTTGTGTTTTTAACTTTAGAAACATACAATGAAGAATGTTTAGCAATAACCAAATGCTACGACATATAGTGAAACAATCAATGAGCAAACAAGAGCATCATTCTACTCCATCTCCAACTAGAAGAAGAGCTCATGCTAGAAATATCAATTCTTTTGAGCTTTTGTTCAATATGCCAAAATGTTATATTTGTCATAATTTTGGCCATAGAATGTTATTTAAAGAATTATGAATCAGATTCAAGAGTAGATTATTCAGTTAAAAAGGCAAAAGTATGGAAGAAGAAAGAAAACAACCAGTGTGGGTTAATGCTTTCTACTCAAAGAAAAAAGGACCCCTAGTATATTGATAGTGGATGTTCCAAACACATGACTGGGGATAAAAGTAAATTTATGTCTCTGAGCGAACACAAATCAGGAAATGTAACTTTTGGAAATGATGCTCCAGGGAAAATCAGACGCAAAGGATTGGTAAGCCTGAATAGTGGTAAAGGGAAAGCCCAAGATGTATTGTTTGTAGATGGCCTGAAGCATAATCTTCTTAGTGCCAGTCAGGTATGTGATAGAGGATGTGAAGTTGTTTTCACCGCTAAAGAGTGCAAAATAAAATCTGTATCTTCAGGATAATTGGTTGCCAAAGGTATAAGAACATAAAACAATGTCTATGTTTTGAAAGAAGATAAGGAAGAATGTCATCTAAGCAAGTATGATGAGAGTTGGCTATGGCATAGAAGACTTGGAAATTTTAATTTTGATCATTTAATGAAGCTTAGAAACAATGGAGTAGTAAAATATTTTCCAAAGATATCAAAGCCATATGATTATGTATGTAAACCCTGTCAAATGGGAAAACTGACTCGAACACAATTTAAATCCAAGTGCTTTACATCAACAGATAAACCTCTTCAATTAGTGCATGTGGATTTATGTGGACCATCAAGAAAGGAAGGCACATGAAAAGAAAACTATTTTATGCTGGTTATTGATGATTATTCTATACTAACATGGGTTGATTTTCTAAAAGAAAAATCTGAAGCATTTGAAAAATTCGAAGTTTTTAAGGCTCTGGCTAAGAATCAAACAAGAAAAAGATTAAAAGCAGTAAGATCTGATAGAGGAGGAGAGTTTTGTTCAAAGGACTTCAAAGAATTCTGTGATGAACAAGGAATCAAAAGAGAATATACAATTCCAGGGACTCCACAACAAAATGGAGTAGTTGAGAGACAGAATAGATCAGTTCAATAGATGGCAAAGGTCAATGATGAATGAAAGAAATATTTCTCAGACATTCTGGGTAGAGGCAATTCACACATCTGTTCATATTCTTAACAAAGCTCACTTAAGTCCAAACAATGATAAAACTCCTTATGAATTGTGGTTTGGGAGACCTGCTTCAATCAAGCACTTTAAAGTCTTTGGAAGTAAATGTTATATAAAAAACAATGATGAACATCTTGGCAAATATGATTATAGGGCTGATGAAGGTATTTTTTGGGGGTATGCCACAAATAGTAAAGGATACAGATGCTATAACAAGAGGATTCATAAAATGGTTGATAGCATTGACATTAAAGTTGATGATGGTATGCTTGTAAAAGACACTCAGATAAGCAGTGTTGAATCAAATACAGAGGATACGGTTGAAGATGAAGAAGAACAGGTCCAAGAATCAGAAAAGGAAGACTCTGAGTTAGATAATGAAGGTACAAATTCACAACAACAATTAGTAAAACCCCCTTCAATAATTATTCAAAAAAATCATCCTAAAAGTCAGATTATTGGTAACAAGAATGAAGGTGTACAAACAAGAAGAAAGTTACTCAAGGATTCATAACAGTCTCACATTGCCTTTCTATCTATAATAGAACCCAAGAATTTTCATGAAGCCATTGAAGATTAAGATTGGATAAAATCCATGAATGAAGAGCTTGATCAGATTGAAAAGAATAATACTTGGGAACTTGTTCCTAGACCAACAAACAAGAATGCGATTGGTTCCAAATGGGTGTTTAAAAATAAAATGAATGAACAAGGTCAAATTGTGAGGAATAAAGATAGATTGTTCTATAAAGGGAATGCTCAAATTGAAGGACGAGATTTTGATGAAAGCTTTGCATCGGTGGCAAGAATGGAAGCTATCAAAATGTTTCTGGCTTATGCATGTCACAAGAATTTCAAAAGTTATCAGATGGATGTCAAGTCAGCATTCCTCAATGGAGATCTAGAATAAGAGGTTTATATGGAACAACCTAAAGGATTCTCACTAACAGACAATCATGATTATGTCTACAAACTAAAGAAGGCTCTGCATGGATTGAAACAAGCACCAAGAGCCTCGTACTATAGAGTAGACAAATATTTCCAAGAAAAAGGATTCAAACAAGGCATCGTTGATAGTAATCTATACATCAAAACAGAAGGTGATGACTTATTAGTTGTTTTGGTTTATGTTGATGATATTATTTTTGGATGTACTAATGATTCTTTTGTTTAATGGTTTGCTAATGCCATGCAATCTGAGTTTGAAATGTCCATGATTGGAGAACTGTCATATTTTCTTGGTCTTCAAATCACTCAGAGTTTTGAAGGTCTATTTATCTCTCAAAAGAAGTATCTGAAGGAGATGTTGAAGAGATTTCAGATGGAGGATTCTTCACCTGTTAGTACTCCTATGATTGTTGGCTGCAAACTTAGCAAAGATGATATTTCACCTAATGTTGATCAAAGAAAATATCGGTCAATGATAAGCAGTCTTCTATACATCACTACATCTCGTCCTGATATTGTGCATGTTGTTGGAATGGTAGGAAGATTTCAGTGTGCTCCTAAACAAAGTCACTTGGTAGCTGTGAAGAGAATTTTTAAATATCTGAAAGGCACAATGACTTACGGTCTCTGGTATCCTAGAAATCAAAATTTTTAGTTAATTGCATATTTAGATGCTGAATTGGAAAATTGTTTGGATGAGAGAAAAAGAACAAGTGGAGGTGCATTCTTCTTAAGTGATTCATTAGTAGCATGGATGAGTAAAAAACCAGGTTCAATATCCTTGGCTACTACTGAAGCTGAATACATTACTGCTGCCACCTGCTATACACAAGTATTATGGATGATTCAGACTCTTGTAGATTTGGAGGTGAAATATATTAAACCCATCCCCATTCATTGTGACAATACAAGTGCTATTAGTGTGTCTAAGAATCATTTCCTGCATTCCAAGACTAAGCACATCCCAATCAAGTATCATTTTCTAAGAGAGCAAGTCACAAATAGAGTTGTTCAATTGAATTTCATTTCTTATACAGAATAGACTGCTGATATCTTTACTAAACCATTATCAAAGACTCAGTTTGAATATCTCCGCCAGAAATTTGGTGTCATACCCTATTCCAACTAATCTCCTCACTTTGTTAGGGGGAGCTTGTGTTTATTGAACATCTGATAGGAATTTGAAGTGATTTCAAGTTATTTTATCAGAAACAAGTATTTGAGTTTACCCTGATAGGGGGAGCTGTGTTGTACACAGTATCTTTGACATTGATGTCAAAGGGGGAGAAGTTCATGTAATTTGGCAAAGTCGTAGTTGGCAGATCAAAAGAAGGTGTTCCAGAGTTTTGGGTTGCCATCAATGCTAAAGGGGGAGATTGTTGGCTAGACTGGCACAGAGGTATTCTAGTTGTCATTGATGGTAATATAGATTCATATCAAAAGTTAAAAAGCACAATCTTGAAAGAGATGCATGCAAACTTGGTGGATAGAGATGGTAAAATGGATATTAAAGTGACCAACGGTTTTTTGGTTCCGTGCCACAACGGCAGGTGTTTTTTAGTTTGAATATTGGAACTTCTTCTGATTATTCTTTATCTTGTTACGACGGATGGTTCCCAACTTTTGAGCCGCTATGGCAGAGATGGTTCCCGACTTTCGAGCCGCTACGATGGATGGTTCCTGACTTCCGAGCCACTACGACGGATGGCTCCTGACTTTCGAGCCGCTACGACAGATGGTTCTCAACGTTCGATCCGATACAGTGGATGGTGCTATGATAGATGAGCCACTACAATGGAGGGCTTATCATTTTTGAGCCGCAACGATGGGCAAATTTCTCAGTTTGACTATTGGGTAAACTCCCGATGTTTTTTGTTCCGCTACAACGGATGGATTCTCAAGTTCATGGCCACTACGGCAGTTGATTTTTTTTTGTTCAAGTCTTTGTTGTTGAAGCACGATGGGGGATTACACAGCCTAAGAATGAGGTCATGTGTTGGTGCAAAGGAATTGGGTGAAGCGCATAAAGGCTTAACACATGAAGAAAAGTCAAAAACATTATGTGTATAATCTAACAGTTGTTGTTCCTTCATTATTTTTCAGTTATAGAATTATAACTAATTCTTGATTAGGGTTACGAAGCATTGGGAAGCTGAAGTAGCTCGGTGAGTGGTGTATAAAAGTGAGGTGAAGCGATCTGAGTTTGGGTGGCTGTGCGGAGGAGATACTAAACTTTACAAGTGCAGAAGAATGATCGGAATACGAAATAGAGAGAAGAGTAGAAGACTGAGGATGCATAAAGCAAAGACCAAGCAATGAAAGAACCAGAGAATGTGTAGCAGAGGTAGAACTAATGAAGAGTAGAGATAAAGAAGACCAGAAGAAGAATAAAGACAAATGTTGAGTATAAAATAATAGAGAAGGTGAAAAGACAGAAGTAGAATGAAAGAAGAGCAGAAGAATAGAACAACAATGAAGTGGTAAGCATCGTTATATCAGTCTCATTGTATTGTATTGATTTAAAGTAATTATAGCAAAACATGGTGGTAGGGAGGTTCTAGGGAGGATTGTTGTCCTCAAGATTCAGTGGGTGTTGGAGAACTTTGGGAGTTGGTACTCTCTGCAAGTTGGTGCTTGTAATTCAGAGGTTGTAGCCTCATTAGAGTAAGAGCTCAAAGGAAGAGAAGATGTACAGAAGTTGAAGCTTGACTCACATCTTGAGAAGAAGAGGTTTTTCCCTTTATGGGTTTCCTCATGAAATCCGTGTCTCTGTGTACTTTATGTGATTGATTGTTGATGGTTTGCTTTACATATTAAATCTGTTGTAACAAAAATTTTGCTAACAAAGAATGAACATAGAATATTGACTGTCATAAAACATTAAGGATGAAAGTTTTAAAATTGTATAAAATTGTTTAAGCACAAAAAATAACTAATTCACACTCCCCTCCTCTCAGTTATTTGAACACTTTCAACAAAAAGAAGAACAAGATCTTAGTTTCAAAATTAGAATCCTGCACCACGTCAAGCAAATCCTCTTCTCCTAGAGAGGTGCTACAAAATACTAGATAGATGTTACATGATGGTAAGGTCTGATCAACAATTCTACTCAGTGAAGAACAAAGAGACACTAGATCATGTCACTCTTCCTCCAAAAAGAAGACACAAAAGTAACTTTCTACATGACAAATTGGAAGGAAGAATCTACATGGAAAGGCCATAGGGGACTCATCTAGGGCCCACATAACACTTGATTCACTAGTTTGCATTATTTTAGGAGCTTAAGAGGCCAATCTTTATAATTTAGGATCCTACACTGAGTCATGGGATTCAAATCATTAATTCACCCTACTATGTGTTGAGTTATCCTTAGAAGGGCATCAATTAGTTCGTCCCCATTTACTCTAGAGACACTTTTCCCCGATTCAAGGAGGTTAAACCCCTTTTCCTACCTACCTTGTTCATTTAATTGTCTGTGAATTGATTTAGTTGTCCTGAGGTAGATTAGTGAGCTCTGAGTGGTGATTTTATCACATTGAGTTAGCACTTGAGTCAGTTCAAGTTGGTGAATTCGAATCCTACCTAGTGTATTCAAATTATCCCTATTGTATCATCAGTGTATTAAACAGAGGTTAATGATAATTGATGCAATGTTATGCTGACCAATTTTGTCTCCGGGTTGTTCAATTTTCACCATGAATGTTTGATCAGTGTACATTGAACTGCTTCTCTCTCCTTCAACCTTCTTTCACATTGAATTCATTTAGGCCTAGGGATCCTAAGTTTTGCTAAATTAAACTTGGTATCAAAGCAGGTTATCAAGCCAACTTCAATCCTCAAAAACTTCCATTGATGCACCAGAAGCAATTGGGTTCCACATAATTCTTAGTATTCTTGCCTTGCTCCCTCTGGATGTTGTCCAAAGAAGTCTAGTTAGGTGTGATGCACACATAGAAAGTGTGCATGTCAAAGTGGAGAGTGTTTGTATTGGTTTGACTTCTAATTGAAGTGTTTTTGCAAATAAATAGAGTAATTTTGAATAATTAGCTACTCCTTGAAGCTACAAGATGGAGAATTCAACAACCTTGACACCCAAGATCCTCACACCCTTCACATATGTTTATTGGAGGGATTATATGCAGACAATCTTAAGCAACAAAGGTCTATACAAGGTTACCATGGGAAGGGAGATCAAACCCCACAAACCTCTTGATAAGACGAAGTATTTGAACAAGTTGGATGAAGCATTTGGCTTCATGTGCATTCATATCTCCAGGAAGTTACTATTCCATCTTGATGGATTGAAATCTCGAAAGGAAGTATGGGAGAAGCTCGAATCCCTGTTTGGCAAGCAAGATGAGCTGAGAGGCAATATCCTTGAGAATGGGTTGATTACTCCATAGCCCAGGAACTTTGAAACCATTCAACAATTCTTCTCAAAATTCAAATCCCTTTACATTTAGTGCAATCAGTATGGGATTTAAAAGAAGGATGAGCAATTGGTGCTCTCTATTATGAGCAAACTGGGCCCATAATTCTCAATGTTCATATCCACCTTTCACTCCGGGAGATTGAAAACTACTAATTGGTGAATTCCATTACTTGATGCCTTCACAAAATCTCTTATTCATGAACAAGACAAGCTGATACAGATGGGAGCCCTTAGGGCCTCCACAAATCAAGCTCTCTTGGTTTGGGAGACAAAGAATGCACAAGCAAGGAGGAAGCAGAAAGGAAAGGATAAAAAAAACACTGAATCAAACCTAATGAAGAGTTTGATTCATCAGATGAAGCCTCAGGCTCTAAGAAGGACAAACATAATATGTTTGGCAAGGGTAAGTGCTCCTACTGTAAGAAAGGAAACCATACAGAGAAATGTTGTATGAAGAAGAAAATAGATCAGATTTCAAGACTCCTTGAATAGCACAATATTGTCCTCCCTGAAGGCGAAAGGAATGCTAACTCTGGAAACAAAACTGAAGATCATGAGAGATGTCATGCACTTAAGGCTAGATTTTCAAAATCTCATGCCTTCCCCATTGATTCAGAAACCTCCAATCACATGGTTGCATCCAAATAATCATTCTCTTCATTAAAACTTACTAATG
The DNA here is from genome assembly GCA_001517045.1 of Pseudotsuga menziesii. Classification (NCBI taxonomy): domain Eukaryota; kingdom Viridiplantae; phylum Streptophyta; class Pinopsida; order Pinales; family Pinaceae; genus Pseudotsuga; species Pseudotsuga menziesii. The sequence continues at coordinate 111,639 of LPNX010172337.1, forward strand.
GTCCAAGTATTCGCATGGGAGATGACACTCAAATCCAAGTTGAAGGGAAGGGTTCAATCAAATTAGAGCATGGAGTGTTCATGAATGTCCTCTATGTGCCCTCCTTAGCATCAAATTTGTTGTATGTATATTAAATGACTCAGACAGGCTCATCGAAGCGAGTTATATTTGATCTCGACTCAGTGGAGATATCAGATATCTCAACTGGGAGGCCGATAGCAAAAGGTGTTACAAACCATGCCTCCAAGGCATATGAATTCTCACACTTTCTTCCATACTCAGGTCCAATGCAATCTCACCTGCCATTTGAAAGGGAAGGTAAATACATTCTACCTAAACATTTTGCATATGATAATGCTTCCATTAGTGTTTCATACTCAGAAGAAGAAGAAGAGGACCAATTTGAATTAGTTTCTGGAATTGAAGATGAAGTTCAATTAGATCCAGACTCATATCTAGTCCTTACTCCCAATCCTATGCCTAAATGGGCTCAAAAGGTCATTGAGGTTGCTGGGAACATGACTGGAGAGTCATTTTACAAGAGAAATCAGTTTCAAAATGAGAGCCTTGTACTATGTCAGGAAAACCCACTTCTCCCGCAGAGGTGCTACAAACTCCTAGAGAGATGATACATGATGGTAAGGTCTGACCAATAGTTCTGGTTGTTAGTTTTTCAACATTAAGCTAGCATTATTAGGATCTTTAACCAAGAGAATAACAAGTACAGCAATCAAACACAAGAGACAATGAACACAGTGTTTTTCCTCGGGGAAACCATAAATGGAGAAAACCCCACAACTTCCTCAGAGATAGAATCATCACCAAAACAGTGAAAGCCCAAAACAGCAAGTGATCTCCCGACATCAGTAACCTTCTTCTTATCTAGCCCTAATGTCTTCTCCTTCCTCAACTATGTGCTACACTTGAGTGTGTATGAGTTGTGTGTTAAATAGAGAGTCTAGCTCTCTATTTATACTAATCTCGACATGACTAAAACCCTACTAGGGCCGACCTCTACTAGGAGAGTCTAATAACCCTAGTGCCCCGAAACTGCAGGGAATTTAACCCTTAGACAATCGGAGGGTTACCCACAATGACTTGACATGACTTGTTTACATTATTGATCCTCCCGATCGGAACATCGGGGCATGACAGCATGACTCAATTACATTATAGATACATCCTAGAATAAACATTGGGTTACAATACATAAGATACATAGATGAATACATTCCGAAGTTACAAATACATCAACACTCCCTCTTAACTAGGAAGGTATTCTTTCGACACAATTTTCAGCACTGGCCTTCTTCTCTGTATCAACTGCATCATCTCGTCATCTGCATCTTCAAGTCTTCTTAGTCTTCAAGTCATCTTCATCTTTAAGTCATATTCATCTTTAGATCTGGATCATCACTCAATCTGGATCTTCATGGGACATCATCACTGGATCTGGATCATCACTCGATCTGGATCATCACTGGATCTAGATCATCACTCGATCTCATCGCTGGATCTGGATCATCACTCGATCTCATCACTGGATCTAGATCATCTCTTGATCTGGATCATTACTGCTGGATCATCATCACTGAATCTGGATCATCGCTTGATCTGGATCATCATGGGTGCTATCTCATGATTCTTCTCGTCACAGGAAGTTCTACAGAGCCAGCCCTTTTTCATGTTGGTTGTAGGCCTAGCCTCCATGTAGGTCTTCTTCAGCACTTATATCTGACCTACTCGTTAGAAAGGCACAGTACTCACATCCATCCAGGTTGGAACCACATCCTACCATAATGATGGAAGATCTTTGTTCTTCCATCCAGGCTGGAACCACATCCTGCTCACAATGATGGAAGAGTTCTGTACTTCCATCCAGGCTGGAACCACATCCTACCATAATGATGGAAGATTTTCATACTTTCATCCAGGTCGGAACCACATCCTACCACAATGATGGAAGATCTATGTTCTTCCATCCAGGCCGGAACCACATCCTGTTCACAATGATGAAAGACTCTCATCCAGGCCGGAACACATCCTACTCACAATGATGAAAGATTTCTACACTTGCATTCATCCAGGCGGGAACATATCGTGCTCATAATAATGAAAAGGCTCTGCACTTACATCCATCCAGGTGGGAACACATCCTACTCACAACGATGGAAGGGCTCTGCACTCATATCTGATCTTGTAGGAACCAATCCTACAGTCACATCAGAATGGCCCCTAGTCCTCGACTGAGCTACCTGGTAACTGACCAGGTGCCTCCATTCTCCTAGAGAATGGTAGTTTCCCTTACATCCGACCTGCTCGTCGAAATGGCCAACACTCAGATCTGACATGGAAGGAACCTAATCCTTTTAGCCATGATAGAATGGCTTAGCCCTTACATCTGATCAAGTGGGAACACATCCCTCTATCACATCAGAATGGCTTCTCAGTCCTAAACTAAGTTTTCCTGGTAACTAACCAGGTACCTCCATTCCCAGAATGGTAATTGCCCTTACATCTGTCCTACTCGACAGAATGGCCAACACTCATATCTGACATGGAAGGAACCAATCCTCTCACCATGACAAAATGGCTCAGCCCTTACATCTGACCATGGAAGGAACCAATCCTCTCACCATGACAAAATGGCTCAGCCCTTACATCTGACCATGGAAGGAACCAATCCTCTCACCATGTCAGAATGGTTATGGGACTCATCACTTTCCCTTGGAGGAAACTTCGATCTGGAGAACACCAAGCTTCTTCCTGAAGTACTCGAACTTCACCCTGGCTAATGCCTTCGTCAACACATCAGCTATCTGTTCCTCCATCGCAACATACTGGAGCTTCACTACTACCCTCTGCACCATATCCTTGATATAGTGATACTTGATCTCGATATGCTTCGACTTGTCATGGAACACTGGATTCTCTGACAACTTCACACAACTCTAGTTGTCACAACGTATACAAGTAGCATCCAACTAGAGATCAAATAAATCAGACAGTAGCTTCCTTAGCCATACTACCTTACAACTAGCTGAACAAGCTGTGACATACTCTGCTTCAGCTGTACTCAGTGCCACACAGGATTGCTTCCTACTAAACCAAGATATCACACCTAATCCCATACTGAAGCAACACCCTGAAGTGCTCTTCCCATCGATGGCACTGCCTGCCCAATCTGAATCAACATAACCCTCCAGGTTAATCTTTTGATTCACATCGTACTTGAGCCCATAATCAACTGTACCCTTCAGGTACCTCAGAATATGATTTGCAGCAATCAAGTGAACATGTCTTGGATTTGTCAGGAACTGGCTCAAGGTGTTCAAAGACCCAATCATCTGATGATACATCGTAGCATCAACCAACTATGATGAAGCATCGTTCAAGAGCTTTAGGTTTGATGCCATAGGTGTGGCCATAGCCTTGCAGTCCATCATCCCAAACCTCTTCAGGATCTCTACTGCATACTTCCCTTGTCCAAGGAAGATTCCATCTGTACTCTGCCACACCTCCATACCTAGAAAGTAATGCATCATCCCCAAGTCCTTCATTTCGAACTCAGCAGCAAGCTTTCTCTTTGTATCAGCAATCAACCCATCCGTACCTGTCACAAATAGATCATCTACATATAGTGGAAGCATCATTGGATTGCCATCTTCAACCTTGTAGTAAAGGTTGGAATCTGCTTTACTCTTGGTAAAGCCCAAACTGGATAGAAAGCTGTCAATTCTACCGTACCAGGTCCTGGGTGCCTGTTTCAAACCGTACAAGGCTTTCTTCAATCTGCACACATGAGACTCTCTGTTATGTGTTTCAAAACCGAGTGGTTGTTCTACATACACTTCCTCTTCTACTACACCATTCAAGAAAGCAGTCTTGACATCCATCTGGTGTATCCTCCATTTCATCACTGCAGCCAGAGCAAGTACCGATCTTATGGAAGTGTATCTAGCTACAGGAGCAAAGGTTTCTTCATAATCTATTCCTTCTTTCTGAGAGAAACCCCGAGCCACAAATCTTGCTTTATATTTTTCAATGCTACCGTCTATAGCATGTTTGATCTTGTAGATCCATTTGGAAGTTACAACTGACTTCCCATCTGGTCTTGGGACAACATCCCAAACGTCATTCTTCATGATCGATTGGTATTCTTTGATCATAGCATCCTTCCATTCTTTTTGTTCTACAACCTCTTCATAACTGGAAGGCTCTTTATCAATGGAATCACACAGTAATGCTACATACCCGGAGCAGGATCTGGTCCTTTTTCTTTCTCTGTGATTCTCTTATGGAGCCCCATATCTTTCTGCACCTTGTATAAGTTCTCGTACCCAAGCAGGTTTCCTCTTATGAGGATTCTTCTCCAGAGGTGGATCTATAGGTCTTTGTGGTTCTTCAAATTCTCGATCTTCTTCTTGAGTTTCTTCATTCATGGTTGTATCATGAATTCTGGGTGCTTCTGCTTCTTCAAGTTCTTCAGCAGGTCTCTTTCTGGACTTGTTGTAAGCTATGTCTTCATCAAATGTCACATCCCTGCTGATGTCAATCTTCTTGTATCCTGGGAAATATATTATGTAAGCCTTTGAGCTTTAAGAGTATCCCACAAATATACCCGTCTTTCCTAAAGGATCTAATTTTGTTCTCTTCTCTTTTGGAATGTGTATTTACACAGGACAGCCGAATATTCTGAGATGGTTGACTTCTGGTTTCTTGCTAGAGAAGACTTCTTCAAGAGTCTTATTCTCGAGTACTCAATGTGGAGTACGGTTCTGTACATACACTATTGTTCTGGCAGCTTCAGCCCAAATATGCATAGGAAGATCTTGATCATGAAGCATAGCTCTTGTTGCTTCCATGAAGGTTATGGTCTTTCGTTCCGCAATCCCATTCTATTGTAGATTATAAGGAGTGGACAACTCCCTCTTAATCCCTGAATCTTTGCATAGCTCTTTGAATTCATTCAAAGTGAATTCTCCGCCATTGTCTGATCAAAAAGTTTTCATCTTCTTTTCAGTGTGGTTCTCGTTCAAGGCTTTGAATTCCTTGAATTTGCTGAATACTTCGTCTTTGTTCTTCATGAAGTAAACCCACGTCTTCCTAGAAAAATCATAAATAAAAGAAACAAAATATGCATACCCACTTAGTGAGCTTGATGACATAGGACCGCATACATCGGAGTGGATGATTTCTAGGATTCCCTTGGCTTTGCTTTTGCTGCTAGGAAATGTCTTCTTTGTATTCTTTCCTTTCGCACATCCTTTGCAGACCCCATCATGTTTTGCTTGGAATTCTGGAAGACCTTAAATCGCTTTGCTTGCAATTGGCAGTGCTCTGTAATGCACATGTGCAAGCCTTCTATGCCAAAGTTCACTTGGCTCTATTGTGTCATGGACCAATGCTTGTTCTGGATGGCCCTTTAATTTGTACAATCCTCCTTCTTGTTCTCCAATCACCACTGCATCATCGATAGTCTTTCCTCTTAGCCACATGATGACTTGTCCATCTATGAATGCAACCCTCATTCCTTTTGCATCTAGTGCAGATATGGAGAGGAGGTTCTTCTTGATTTCTGGCACAAACAATACTTCCTTCATTGTTAGAGACTTTCCAGAGTCTAGTTTATAGGAAGATTCCCCACTACCTTTTATTGGATATTGGTAGTCATCTCCTAGTTTCACCTTGTGAGGTGATTCATGTTCGGATAGTCTCACAAAGGATTCCTTGAATCCAGTCATATGTTTGGAAGCCCCGCTGTCTATACGCCAATCATCACTTCCATGAGTAATGTTACCTATGAGAGCGGAGATCAAAACATATTCATCCTTGCTTGAAGAATCTTCACTCTCATATCTGGTTCTTTTCTTGGAAGGTTCATCATCCTCTGCAACATGAGCATGATGTCTTCTTTTGTTCCCCTTCCTTTTATGAGAGTGGACCTTGTTCTTAGGACAGTCTTTTGCAAAGTGTCTTATTTCATCACATGTATAACATCTTAATCTAGATAGGTATTTTCTGTTGTTATCTCTATGATGAGGATTCCTACCTTTGGAGTGATGAGGTTTTCTTCTGCCTTTCTTGGAGTGAACTGTGAGAGCTTAATATTAATTCTTGCACATGATCTAGGAACTAGAAATCAAAATCATCAAAGAATTATTAACAAATACTCATGAATTGGAAATAACTGGAACCAAAATAGGTTTCCTCTCTGTATATTTTATAAACAATAATGGGTTACAATTCCCATGCAGAGCAATAGCTTAACTCCATGAAGAATTCAAATACATAAGGGACAATTCGAATTCAATGAGTGAGTCTAGCTTAACTGACTCTTTGCCATGCAATCTCACTCAGTTAACAACTTGACCAAAACCCTAATTGACTCACCAAACCCTAACTGAAGTTGGAGTGCAATAAATGACTTAATCTCAACTGAAGGAGATCAAACACATGTCATAGCAAACCAACCATCAAGTGCTAGTCCTGCATGACTCCAATGAACCCTGATGAGGTTAACTGAAGCTGAACTGACCATCAGAAGTTGGTGGAGGCGCCTTGTTGACTCCAATTCATTAAATAATAATAAATAATGATAAAATAATCATTAAATAATATATTTAATGAATGGACGCACCTTAACTGACTGTAACTGACTTGTTGAACTGAAAGTAACCACCAGTTAGCAATTAGGTGCATTAATGTCACACAGATCACCCCTGGAGTGCTCCAGTTAGCCTCCTTGACTGTAGGAGAAGGCTAAGTTAGCCTCCTTGACTATAGGTAGGCGTGGGAGTGACTGGGATGATGGTAATTAATGCTCCACTGATGTCAATTAAACTTAGGATAGTGGTTTAACTAGGCCAATTTGACCGAAAAAGTGAGTATGATGGTAAATGTCTCCAACACCCCCCCTTAAGCTATACTCAGGAAGAGTTAGAAAACATAGATGCATAAAATGCTAGGGCCCTGGAAACAAAGGCCATAGGTCACCCTGTACAATAAAGCAACTGAAACAAAGCTCAAAACAAACTAAGTGAGGAAAAGAGGGAAAACCCAGTGGGAAAAAACCCCCCCTCAAGCTGAACACTGAAAGTAGTCTAGATCACCCTGATGAACTCACCCCCAACAGTGAACGGAGGTAAGTGAACTTCTTTTCTGAAAAGCTCTTGGTGAAGATCTCTGCAATCTGCTCATCAGTCGGGCAATATTGCAGAATGATGGTCCTGTCATGCACTAGCTCCCTGATGTAGTGCATGTGAATCTCTACATGTTTGGTCCTCTGCCTGGTAACTGGATCCATGGATATCTTAATAGCACTCTGGTTGTCACAAAAGAGGATAGTGGACAAAGTACTACCAAGATCAAACTCTGAAAGAATGCCTTGCAACCAAACTGCTTGGATGCAAGCATTCACCGCTCCTCGATACTCGGCCTCTGCTGAAGATAGTGCTATGGCAGCCTACTTTTTGCTTGACCAGTAAATAGGGCCACCACCAAACATGAATACATATCCAGAAGTTGACTTCTGATCAATAGAATCACCCGCCCAATCGGAATCTGTGTATCCAACCAGCTCTAGCTCGGAATCTGCAGCATAGTGAATGCCGTAGGTCCTGGTTCCCTGAATGTACTGGAGGTCCTCTTGGCTGCCTTCCAATGAAGATCATGAGGCTGCTGCATGTATCTTGATACAGCATTCATGGCATAACAAATATCAGGCCTAGAATGTATCAAGTACAATAAGCTACCAATCAGCTGTCGATAGATAGTGCAGTCCATGGGAGGTGTGATTTTTCCTTCTTCAAGGTTGATCCCTGAAAGGAAAGGGAATGGTGCAGGCCTACATTCAGCCATGTTAAACTTGACTAACAGGTCTGAAATGTATTTTTACTGAGTGACCATAATCCCA
>LPNX010172341.1:0-10590 GCA_001517045.1 Pseudotsuga menziesii
AGTATGTTTGTCCATTGACACTCCCCTTTATTGGTTTGGACTTGACCTACTTTTTACCACTACCTTCTCTGTATACGCAGGTTTTTGGCCAACAGTCACGTGTATATGCGGGTTTTTGGTCAAAAGGCACGTACATATGTAGTTGTTCTTTATACAGTCACGTACATGATCTCTTTTGGTGAGTCTGATGTTGTGGGAAGTTGCTGGGTGGGTTGTGAGTGTGGTTGGGTCTTCCTTGGGTCTGAAGTTGTCTGTTGGATGCTTCTTTTGTAGCGAGAGACCATTCGTGCCTTTCATAGGTATTACGTCTACACTGGCATATAGGTTAGGTTCACCACCATTTGCATTTTGCATGACCTTATGACCATGTCATTATTTCCTTAGGTACGAACCCACTCTATTATGTCACGGAACCCTCTTGCTGCTATAGAAGTGGCATGATATGAGTGGTAGAGCCTCACCTTACATGGGTACCCTAATTAGCGCCTTATTTGCATTTGGTGCCCATGCCGATGTTTTCCCTTTAGGGTGTGGGAGTCCGTTATATAGTATTGCCATGACATTTAGCAAGAGCGTCATACTCCTCTTGATCTTATGCTGGCCATGACCCCCTGGATTCCCCTTGTATCAAGTTCTGGATGCATTATCATGAGCTTTTCCTGTCTTATTGAGCTTTGTGTTGGCTCCCCTGACATTGCGTTTCAGCCATATAGCCTAAGCTTGTCTCATTTCTAGACATGCAGAGCCTTTATTTATATCCTTCACAGCTTGATTCCCTTTTTACCGGGAGGGGGTTTTCCCCCGAGTGTCGATATCTTGCACATGTATCCTTGCATTAAGAATAGGTATGTTCCATTGCTTGGAACTAGTTTGTTTTCCCTACATGACACTCGTCTCCTCCTAGTTTGTAACTTTAAACCTAGTTTATTCTTTTTTCAAGCTTTTCAAATAACTGAAAAAGACCAAAAAAATCAAAAAACCAAAAAGCCAGACAAGAAAAGATATTATCTTTGGCAGCTGTCGAGTCGTGTCGCCTTTGAACAGAGCACTGTATATCACATCCATTGGTTGGGTTATAGTTTGACTTAGGAGCTGTACTCGTTATCTGAGTTTATCTCCACCGATTGGTTAAGCTTCCAGTCCCTATGGAGCCTCTGTTGATGCCTCCTGTGTTACAGAGATGTCCCAGTTTGTATATCAAGTCTATGCTGCCTTCATTCAGTCACCATACGTCGTTATGCTATTGTTCGAAGGAAGTTGAAACCTGAGTCGGCCATTCCTCAGTTATCTTGACTTTGCATGTCGGTCATTCCCGGTACAATTACCTGTTCGTGCACCTTATGATTGAGTCCTTCCACATTATATAGCTTTGTTGAGTACCTCGTGTTGGATGATGGGGGATGCCGTAATGCCCTCCTTCCAGCGGATTTCATCCCATCGACTTCAGGTCATTTATTCTGGGATTGGAGTCTAGAGTCATTTTGAGTGCCTTGAGACTTGCAGTCATCAGTGGCAAATTCTCTTGCCATCGACAGTTTTGGGAATACATCAATGTCCCCTGATCAATGGATTCTCTCAAGTGTTCGGCCTCAACACATTTATTCACACTTGTTAGTTTGCACTCTAGTACCTTGATTCCCATTTTCATTATTGGTGGGTGATCTTGCGTCTGTTAACGGTATACATTAATGACTGGTAATCAGACGATGGACTACTATGTTCGACCTCCACACCTCTATTCACATAGTAGGACATGTACTCGTAGCGGTGTGTGTAGAAGACCTTCCAGATTGGTTGCATCCACTATATGCTACCTCCTTGATCGTGCCAATGTTCATGAGATTTCAGCTCTCATGACTTGTTCCAGTATATGTCAGACATTTCCAGCCACTATCGAGATCTTGATCTATTATATATCTTCAGCCTGTGTGGAGATCATGGTCCTTTGAATATATTCATCATGGAGATTCTGATCTATGTATATTATACGTGGTGATGACCACATCTATTTGTTATCATGTTTCATGCCTATTCATGGCCATTGTACCCTTATGTATCTAGGACTGCTATATGTATTTGCAGTTATATGCAGAGTTGTACTATGGTATTATGCTGATTGGGTAGCTGGTATTCCATTTGGGTACCTTCATCACTTCACTTCTGGGATGGACTTATAATGTATTTTGGCCATCGTATAACCCCTCTGATCTCATACATTAGGGGGCATCTGTTATAGAGATTTTCACCCCACTAGGTGAATCACACATTGTATGGCCTTTCCCTGTCCTGTTGCAGACTCTTTAGACCCAATGGACCACATTTTATCCTTTGGTGTATCATTGATCATCCCCAAAACTATATAAACTATGATATACACGGCTTTTTCCCAGATAACCGTGTACATACACGGGTTTGACCCCTATAGTCGCATACATCGGGATGTGTGCATAATCCAAATCCTTTTGGAAGTTTCCTTGACTTGGATCCGACTCATTCAACTCCTGACCTTCCATATGCCTTGAGATTGCTCGGATTCGACCCTTCATTGTCCCTGGTGAAGCTATATAAGCAACCCATTGGTACATTAAAGGGGGGAGAGAGATAAGAGAGAATTGAGAGTACCGAAACTATAGTCCATTGTTGCCAGAACTTATGCTTGATTCTGCATCCCTTTGTCCCTTGGAGCACTGTTGTGTTCTTCCCAAGCTTGCCTTTTGTTAGTAAGCTTGCTATCAGAGTGATGGAGGATTGAAGTGGTGGAGGCCCAAGTGGGGGATTCAGTTTCTCCGGTTCGTAGACGCGGCGTCAGAGGTTGTCACTTGTAATCTCTGATTCATATTAATAGAAATATCTTTTTCTGTCCAGTAATGTGTATTTGAATGAATATTGTATCCATTGGAATATGTCAAATGCTTTTACATTATTGATTGTATATGCTATAATAGATCTAACACCATGAAATATAGTATGCTTGTATTGCTTACTTGTTGTTTAGGACATGCTATAACAATTCAAGCTGAAGATTGGAAAGCTCAATGGGGATCTACTTCAACTGTCTGGAATAAGGTACGAGGTTCGATCCTTTAGTGTTAGATGTTTTTATTTCTATTGCATATTGGGAAAGATTGATTTCTGGAGTCTAGCTGTTTGTTGTGGTACCCCAAGCCATAAGAATTTCTCTCCGTAACAGAATGGCAATTTATAACCTCAAGGGCAAGGCTAGTATCTTGTGGCAGGACCTCAAGATCTCGCAAGGACTCAAGGAGAAGAGTTTGGAGTGGGAAAAATTCAAAATACTGTTTAAAAAATAGTACCTATCCGAGAATTACTACGAAAGGAAAACCAAGGAATTCTACGAGTTAAGATTCGGGTCGATGAGCATGGAAGAGCTTATTAACATGTTCTTGGACCTATTGAGGTTTGTACCCTATATTAAAGAAGAAAAGGTGAAGGTACAGAGATTCTTAAGTTGCTTGCCATAGGATTACAAGGACATAATCAAACTTGACAACCTAAATACTTTGGATGAGGCACTAAGAAAATACTGGCTGTGTTATGAGTAGTACAAATAGTGGAATGACTCCTCCAGAACATGGAGAGATAAGAGAACAGAAAGGTTCAACTAACAAAGAAAGGGATTCATACCACCACCATACAAGAACACCCTGAGGAGTACCCAAGGAGGCCCCTATATTAAAAGTGGACCACCCTGACCAAGATATGTAAAGCCAACTAGTCTCGGAGTGAGAGGGGCTAATGGGGCCCCTAGAGAAACTTTGACCTGTTGGGAATGTGGTAAACCCCATCTGAAGAGACATTTCCCATGCCTAACTAGGACAAATAATACCTTTCACAACATTCAAGAAGCATCGATAGTTGGGGAAATTGGTAGGAGTTTCCATAGCTTAAATGTGGCCTTAGAAGATTGTCAAGCCAATCATTAGTCTAATATAGTGGAAATCAAAGGTATTGTTTCAAATCATGCTATATCTGTGTTAATTGATCTAGGAGCTACGTAGAGTTACATTTATCCAAGGACGGTGGAACTCTGCCAACTTGCTAGAGTAAAAAATGCAAAACTATTGTTGCTCCAGTTGGCCATTGGGGCGAAAAGAAAGGTAACAGATTTTATTACCAATTGTGAAGTTCAGTTGCAGGATCATAAAACCAAGATAGACCTAAATATTTTACCCCTGGGATCGTATGACATGATTATTGCAATGTACTGGTTAGAGAAGAATAAAGTAGTGCTGAACTGTTATGAAAAGAACTTTACCTACATTGTTGAAGACCAAGTACTTCAGACGGTAAGAGGGTTGCCCAAACTTGTCTCAGTAAGACAAATTTTGGCTATGCAATTAAAGAAATGCCTGAGAAAGGGCTGTAAACTCTTTTCTATTAGAGTTGCTGACTTGCTCCTGAATGAAAAACAGAACTCTTGAAAACAACACCCGATCCTAGAAGAGTTTCTTGATGTATTTCCCGAGGAGATTCCACGCCAACCCCCTCAATGGGAGATTGAATTCTTAATTGAGCTACTACCTGGATCCACACCAGTGTCAAAGGTGCCTTATCGGATGAGCATTCTGGAACTGATTGAACTAAAACATTAGTTGCAGGTACTTTTAGATAAAGGGTATATCAGACCTAGCGTGTCCTCCTGAGGTGCACTGGTCTTGTTTGTTAAAAATAAGGATGAGACCTTAAGACTCTGCATTGATTACCTGCATCTAAACAAAGTAACCAAAAAGAATAAGTATCCCTTGCCCAAAATCAATGACCTGTTTGACCAAGTAGGAGGGGAGGGAGTCTTTTCCAAGCTGGACTTACGATCTGGCTATCAGCACATCCGAATAAAAAGTGAGGACATAAACAAAACTGCTTTCAGAGCCCGCTATGGACACTACGAATTCATAGTAATCCCTTTTGGCTTAACTAATGCCCCTGCCACTTTCATGTGCCTGATGAACGAAATTTTTAACAAATATCAAGATCAGTTTGTACTGATCTTCATCGATGACATCCTAATTTATTCAAAAACCCAAGAAGAGCATCAACATCATTTAAGGATAGTGTTCCAAAACCTAAGGGAACACCAACTGTATGCCAATTTGGAAAATTGTGATTTTTTTAAGACTGAAATTCAGTACTTGGGACATTTCATATCTGAGGAGGGGATTGTCATGGACCCCAAGAAAATACAAGCCATATCTGATTGGCCAGTACCCAAAGACGTGGCTGATGTTTGGTCATTTATGGGACTCACTGGCTATTATAGAATATTTATCGAGGGATTTTCCAAAATTGCATACCCCATTACCTGCTTACAAAAGAAGGGGGTAAAGTTTGCTTGGACATCCAGATGCCAAGAAAGCTTCGACCAACTTAAAGAGTTGATGACCAGTGCCCCAATCCTAAAAGTAGATGATCCCCTTAAAAGCTACATGGTCTATACTGATGCGAGTTCAGAAGGAGTAGGAGGGGTATTATCCCAAGACAGACATGTGTTCTGTTACGAGTCACGCAAGCTAAAAGAGCATGAATGTAACTATGTAGTCCACGACTTAGAAATGGTAGCCATGGTGCATGCCCTAAAAGTGTGGCGGCACTACTTAATCGGAAATAAATTTCTGTTACTAATAGATAACACTTGTGTGAAAAATTTATTTATGGAGTCTGGTCTAAACGCTTGACAAGCGGGATGGTAAACCTTCCTCAGTGAGTTTGAATTCGAGGTGAGGCACATAAAATGTAAGGAAAACAAGGTTGTGGATGCATTGAGTCGAAGGACTCATGGTATTATTTCGATAACCTCAAGCCAGCCCAAGAGTGACCTCTTGGATAGGGTCAAGGAAGCAAGCACTCAGGACACTAACTATAATGAACTACTCAGTAAAATAAAAAATCCTGAGATAAATCTGGACAGAGCAGCTTTTAAGGTTGACCAGAAAGGCTTTATTTGGTTTAAGGATAGGTTGTACATAACTAATGTGTTGGAAATCAAGTTTTTTATTATGAATGAGATGCGCAAACCTCCTTTCGTAGACCATCTAGGGTACCAAAAGATGGTAACTTCTCTGAGGAAGCAGTTCTTTTGGCCCGGTTTAAAATCTGATGTAATTGAATATCTATCCAAATGCATAAAATGCCAGCAAGTTAAGACAGAATATTGGCATCTAGCCAGTTTGTTGTAGCCTCTACCAATAGCTCGGTGGAAATGGGAGATCATATCTCTGGATTTCATCACTAGTTTAGCAAAAACATAGAAACAACATGACTCTATCATGGTGGTGGTGGACAAATTAAGCAAATATGCTCATTTTATTCCAGTAAAATCAACACATAAGGTGAGTGATATCACAGAAATATTTCACAATGAGATATTCTGACTGCATGGTGTACCAAAAATGGTAATATCAGATAGGGATGTGAAATTTACATCAAAATTCTGGAAATCTCTATTTGCTGGTTTAGAAACCAGAATTAACTTTAGCACCAGTTATCATTCGGAAACAGATGGGAAAACAGAACGTACCAACGAGACCATCAAAAACATGTTAAGGATGTATGTCATGAAAAGACCCACTCAGTGGGAGAACTACCTACACCTGGTGGAGTTCACTTATAATAATGGTTATCAAACCTCAGCGAAAATGAGTCTGTTTGAAATACTATACGGAAAAATGTGTAATACCCTTGTCATTTGGGATAATCCTGTGGATCGTCTGGTAATTGGACCTCAGCTGTTATAGGAGATGGAGCAAACAGTTCATAAAGTACAGAAGAACCTGAATGTGGCTCAAGAATGACAAAAGTGTTACACTGATTTAAAAATATAACACAAGGAGTTTTGTGTTGGTGACCACATGTACCTACGGGTCAAACCTAAGAAGAGTTCCCTCAAACTGGGGAGTTGCAAGAAATTAGCTTCGAGATTTTGTGGACCTTTCCAAGTCCTATAAAGAATCAAGCCTGTAGCTTACAAGCTAGCCCTACCTGTTCATTTAAAGATTCACAATGTTTTTCGTGTTTTATTGTTAAAAATATATATATATGAATTAGCTCACATTATCAATTGGAATGTGCTATAGGTGGAACCCGAAGGAGATTTCCAGGTAGAACCTGCATGCATTCTGGACAAGAAAGAAACTGTACTTTGGAACCAAGTCATCGCTCTGCTAAAACTGCAATGGAAGCACTTTAGCCTTGAGGAGTCAACTTGGAAACTAGAGGATGAAATGAGAATAAAGTACCCTAGCTTGTTTATTGAGCCAATGGGTGAAGATGAACACTGAGGAGAGTGTTTAAAATAAGGGGGTGTGGATGTAATGCCCCCACACTATGTCTTTTATTATTATTATTATTTTAATTACTATCTATACATGATGAATTATGGTTGTTAATGACTGAGCCAAAAGGGTCCGGGGAGGACTGATGTAATAATTACCCTTGGCGGTTAATGACAATGATTAATAAAAAATTATTATTATGTAGTGAATATAGTGGAAGTATCCAGGTTAAAAGATGAAACCTATCGGAGACAGTGAGGACACGGACTAGCTAACTTCACGAACTGGATATAATAAAGTGTCAGATGTTCAGAAATCAGCACAGACACATCCTTGGAAAAGGGGGACTGCCATTAAGCCATGGGAATTCCAGTGAGGAAGGGGAGAGGGCTAATGGGAAAATACCTAGGAAAAGAAAAAGGATCCAAAGAAAAAGAGACAAAAAGAGAGCATATGGTGTAGGCAGGACGCTGCTCGGTATGCTGGACAAGTGGACTCTATTGAGAGAGTGACTGTTGTTTGGGCATGATTTCCTGTGAACGTTCTGAATTTGAGTTCTAAAGTTAGGGGTCCCTGCTATCTCCTCGGAGGTTTGGCTCGGGGGTGACTAGAAGGCAAAGGACCTGACCCTAGTCTACGGTTGGGTGGAACGTGGCTACTTCCAGTGTAGTCAGCACAACAAATCTACAGGTTTTTGAATATGAGTGATTGATTTACTTCTCTATGTTGAATGTGTAATTTTTTTTATTACGTTATGTTAAATAAGCAATTATAGTGGTTATGCTGCAAATAAAATCATCTCGTAGAATGCTCTAAGATAAAAGGAAGTCACATAATGAATGAATATTATTTTTGTTTTCTTATATATGTTCTTACAGCTAACAGATCTATTCTTATTTGCCTCGCTGGGTTATCAAGAGGATCGATGTTATAGACTTAGATTATGTTAATGCTTAGGTTATGGAAGTTCTAAATTTTCATTTTTTGCAAAGTCTGGTATTAATTTAGAATCGAAAATTAAATTGTACATTCGAGACTTAGTTTTTTTATTTTTGGGGGGTTTTCTTTTGGATAACCAGCACCTGGATTAGCCTACAAAAGGCCTGTCAAAGGCCTTAACCCTTGATGATTATCATTCAGACTTTCCTATCTAGCTAATCCCTTTTCGAAAATCATCCGTGGATCTTTTTAAGAAAGGCGAGAAGGTTGGTTCTTCTGAGGCAGCCTTGCTTGCAAAGCTCGGTATATGCCCATTTTCTTATGGGTTGATCATGCAGTCTGTTTATGACAACAGATCTCTATTAGCCAAGGTTTTTCAAAGGAACAATTGATATTATAACAACAGTGGAGCTTTTACCCATACGAAGGGTACAACCGAGGCCCAAGGGAAACTTCATTGGCATGTCCTTTTTCCTCTTAGACTTCTTGGTTTAGTTTCACGGGATGTGGTTTGGGAGTTATTGAAAATCCAAGATCCAAAAACAAACCATATGCTTCAGAATCTGGCCTCTCTCTCTCATCGCACGTGCAACTCAACCTTAAAAACCTAGTCCCCTTCGCTGGGATAAACGATGACCGATGAGGGTCTAGCTTCGAAAGAGGAACTCCTTGGTTGTATCGAAGAGGAACTGGTGGAACCCTATGGAACTCACCTTGGAACCTTGTGGCTACCATTGTAAAAATCATGCTGCATTTCAAACTTTGGTTTTAAGGCGAATGTGTAACTTCTCCTTTGGAGGGAGGCTTCCGCTCTTAACCTTGGTTAACCATTGTTACCATAAGTCGGATGCATGTGTTTTCCCTTTGAAGCGAGCTTAAAGCATGGACTTTGTTTGGTTGTTGCCTTTAATGTTTTATGGACCCTTGTTTGTGCATTATGGAGTCATGAAGGCTCTTGGATTTTGTTTCGAGGGCTTGGCCATTAAATTTCTTTTCCACTGAGATTAGTTGGCTCTAGCCTTCTGATGAGAGCAGGATCGACCTTATCTAGGAATGCATTTTGTCTGACTTCCTCGAAGCACTTGTCACAGAAAAATGAGTTGTCAGCCGAAGCTCAGTAAGTGATTTTATCAGCCCTATGGACCAATCTACCATCAGTGGAACCCGCATTTAAAACATTTTCAAACCTACAACACTTAGATATTGAACTACAAAGTCTACTTGCCTTTCAAACAGTTAATAGCTTCAACAAAAATAAAGACAAGGCTAAATTACCATTTTATGCCAAGACTGTTTACCTCTTAAATATTTAGGGAATTATAAATTATTTTATGCCTTGTATAGGAGAAAAAAAAGGAAAATTTTGAGGTAGTTTACAGGTAGATATACACTTACTATTGGAAATACTTATACAATTCAACCTAGTGAAGGAACCAATCCACTAAGATGCAAATCCTTGTAAGAACAAACCTTCTCTTACTCATATTCACATGTACTAACATATCGGATACATGGATTACCACCGCTAAGGACAAAGAACCAAATTAGCAATAGAAAGCAATCACTTTGTTTGAACCACATCAACCCATAGTTACAATTTTAGCTTTGTTAAATCAGACTTCCCTACATATTTCTTGTTAAATGTTTCTCTTAATATAAAACAAT
Source organism: Pseudotsuga menziesii (assembly GCA_001517045.1). Classification (NCBI taxonomy): domain Eukaryota; kingdom Viridiplantae; phylum Streptophyta; class Pinopsida; order Pinales; family Pinaceae; genus Pseudotsuga; species Pseudotsuga menziesii. The sequence continues at coordinate 9,894 of LPNX010172341.1, forward strand.
ATTGATTCTATTTCTTTTCACATTTATATCTCTTGGAAACCCTTCAAGTTGAGTCTATTTGAAAATGTAAGTTTACCTTCAAGTAAATAATTAATTTGTTTGTATTCTCCCAAATTTTGCTTCTCCTAGAAAATAATAATTTACCAATGATCCCATGGTTTTGGAAACTTATGATATATAATTTATCTAACATAAAAGTGGAATTTACCTACCAACAAGTGGTTGTATAAACCCATGACAATTTAGCATAATATTACATGTAGAAGAAAAAATTATGCTCTCACCCATTGCAATCAACATCATCAAGTGTCATGAACATATGGGTTCACCCTCTCTACACAGGTTTATTAAGAGAATAAAGATATGTTGACTCAATGAATCAAGTCATTTCTTTTTATATCAATAACAATATTACAAAAATCAAATAGTGATTTTTATTAACTTCATTAAATGTATTTTGCATTTACCTATTCATGAACATGTGGGTTAACCCTTTCTACATATGTTTATTAAAATAATAAATATATGTTGATTCAATGAAATAAGTCATTTACTTTGATATCAATAAGAATATTATAAAAATCAACTAGTGATTTGTAATAACTTCTTAAAATGCATTTTACATAGACTTATTCATGTACATATGGGCTAACACTCTCTACATATGCTTATTAAAATAATAATAAATATATGTTGA
>LPNX010172346.1:10791-24414 GCA_001517045.1 Pseudotsuga menziesii
ACAGCTGATGCAAGCATCAGCTGTGGCCAACCACAGTCTCCCCAGGATCAATGGGTGCCCCCCCAACTGCGATTTTGGTTGTAACACCAAAAAGTCAGCTGGGTACTCCCATGAATCTACTGATATAACAAGGTCATCCAAGATCCCTTCGGGTCTGATGGTGGATCTGTCTGCCAGTTCCAGAATAGTAGGGGTCAGTCTAAACTTGGTGAGCCCAAGCTTCTTTACAGTTTCCATGGTTATAACATTGATTGCTGCTCCCAAATCCACTAGGACGTTGGGTATATGTGTCTGTCCTATCTGCACAGTAACAGTAGGATTGCCAGGGTCATCATACTTAGCCACAGGGGCTTTTCCTGTTATCAAGGCCGATAAGTTTCCTATGACATGAACCGTAGGAGGATCCCTGAGTTTCCTTTGTGTTCTCTTTGTACACAGCTCCCGAACTGTTCTAGCATAAATGGGCACATCTTGAAGCGCTTGAAGGAGGGGAATTTTAACATAAAGATTTTTTAACTCTCCGAGGAGGTTAAACTGAGGTTGCCCCCCCATTTTTGGTAGCAGTAATCTCTCAGGGTATGGTGGCTGCTTTGTCAGATGCTGTATCTCTTCAGATTTATCGTTGGATGATTCAGCCGTCCCTTTGTCGTTGGATAGTTCAGCCGTTCTTTCTAAGGAATGCCCAGCATCCTCAATGATGGGGCTTGAGTCAAATGGATGCTGTAAGCTCTCCTCTTCTCTAGGCTCAGAGGATGAAACATCCTCTGTTATTATAGGTTCTACAATTTTCCCAGATCGTAGGTGGATTTCATTACAGGGTACAGGGGAAAGAGAGTAGGTTGGCATATTGACAGTCTCCAATTGATGGACTGCTTTATTGTTTGGGTTAGGATTAGGTTGGGCAGGCAGCTGGGGTCGGATTTGTATATTCGGGACATAATTGTTTTGCAGCTGCAGCTGTGACTGTGGAGGTAAGTATTGAGGATATGGAGGAATTTGGGGGAATTGAGGGAATTGAGGAGAGTACGGTGCTTGTTGAGGTAAAGGTGGTTGAGAAAGCTGGTTTCCAGGAGGGAAATTCCTCCATCCAGGAGTCCATGACGTAGGTTGGGGCGGTGGCTGTGTCCAGGGATTCCATGAATTATAGTTCTGCATTGCAGGTTGAGAGGAATTCCATTGAGTATAATTTGAAGGGAATTGTGTATTCAAATTTTGCATATTATTCCAATTCCCCATATTATTCAAGAATGGGAGAGAATCTGGAGACATACCTTGATTCCGAGGCTGCCATGGTTTCCTTTGTGCGATAAAATAGGCTGCTTCCACATCCGGATTTGATGCCTGCAGGACGGCTTTGACTTGAGGGAGTGAAGGGCATTCTTTCATGTCATGGTTTAGCTCACACAGCTGACACACGTTCACTTTGTCAAGCGGACATTCTCTCAATGGATGATTCTTCCTACATCGGGGGCAGAACACACCCAATGTGAGATCCTCTACTGCTTGTTTTTGTTTCGCCTTCAGGACATCAATTTCAGAAGAGATGGAGCTCATCATTTCTGTTTTAAAATTTTCAAGTAGATTGCCTATCTCTGCTCGGGTGGAGCCTCCATTAGATGACTTCTGAGTTCGATCGAAGACGTCACGTTCCATCTTTTCTCGTTTATCCCGCTTATTATTTCTGGAAGACCCTCTGGAGTATCTTTTACACAGCTCCACAATTTTCTCGAAAGGTTCCTTGGAGATGTCTCCCTTACCAAGCAAGTTTAACATATCTAGACAATCATCCCTGATTCCTCGAAGCAAGATTATTTTGAGTACATCCAATCCCATGTTCGTCTGTCCCGCTCTCTGTACATTGTACAGCAATCTTTCCACGAAGTCTTCCAGACTCTCGTCCTCCTTCTGCACCATTTTAAATAACTCCTCTCTCTTATCCTTGGTGTTACAGTATTCCTGATATTTCTCCAGGAACACCTGCTTCATTGCATCCCAATTAGTAACGGTTCCTCCCCCAAGGCTCATGAACCAACGTAATGCATTGTCCTTAAGGGTAGCAGGAAAAAGTTTTAATTTTTGGGCATCGGTGATATAATCGTAACTGCGACAAAGAATATCAAACTCGAAAAGGAATTCGTCTGGGTCTTCTGCTGCCTTTCCATGGAAACGAGGTAACACCGATGGTGAGATATTCTTCATAGGAGCTACCCCATCTGGTTGTTGAATGGGAAATTGCAATGTAGCCACCGTTCCCTCTGGCAGGGAGAGATTCTCATGGTGATAGTTTTCTCCTATCACTTCTTCCTCGTCTGCACCGTGTCTGTTACTCATTTCTTCTTCTGTTTCCTCTTCTTCGTCTCCTCCTATGTTCTTCTCTTCGTTTTTCTTCTCTTCGTTTTTATTCTGTTCCTCATTCTTTTCTTCGTTTTTCTTCTGTTCCTCGTTCTTTTCTTCGTTTTTCTTCTGTTCCTCGTTCTTCTCTTCGTTTCTCCACTGTCCTAGGAGCTTCTCGTGGTACTGATCCCACTCTTCCTTAGTTACACTCCTCCCGTTAATGTGATAATTCGGTCCTCTACCAGCAGGTCCCATTGTAACAGCTGTGTCCTTGTCTCCAGGGATAGCTGAGGACGATGCAGCTGCTCGTGTCTTCTCCACCGTGGATCCCGATGCTAACGCCCCAGGATCAGCGGGGTTTCTTCTGTTGGGAGTTTCTTGAAGACGAGCTCCAGTGGATGAATCAGTTCTGTCAACGAGGTTGTCAATGAACGTCCTTCTGCCCAATGGTACTCCTTGACCTCGACCCGAGCCACCTGCACCGTTAGTATCTCGTGGGGTGTTGGGAGTTGAAAATTGATCACGTTTTACCCTTCTAGTATTCATACAACCCAAATCATTTCATCAGAAAGAATAAAAAGAGACTGACTAAAAATAATTATCAAATGCAACTACTGATAGTGTTTGATTACCCTTCCCCGGCAACGGCGCCAAAATGTCGAGCACCCTAAATGCAGATAAATTGTTATCAACACACAGAGCTCACGAAATTCATTGTCAACCCAGGGAAGTCTTTTGTTTCAAAGGGTAAGTGCACAATATATGCTAAACACCAAATCATTGTAGTGAATACTATTCTTAACAACTATGTTCATCCCCTTCTCTATGTGTGATCCCACAAATCATTTAACTCTACGAATTCAACCCTTCCTTCAATGCATCAACCAGAAATGAAATCAACAATTACTGACAGAAAGGAAATTCTACTCACTGCTTAATTCAATGGAATTGCCTATTGATCTAATCACACTCAGAATCCATAATCATAAATCAACTATAATCTAGAAATTCAATTGCGACAGATCACACTCAGCTGTTCTAAGAATTGAATTGCAGAAATAAGAATCAACAATTATAACAATCAAGGATTACACAGGATTCGTGGGATGTCATTCTGAACTATGAGATGAACAGAGTTGCGCACAGCTAATAAATTAATCGCATAAAGATTACTACTCAGTCGACTGTCACACTGTTACAGCAATCAATCTTGAGAAATGCAATCCTGTAAATCACACACACTACTGCTGCGCACACAGAAAAGTAATTAATGAAACTTCACACAACCATAAATTGAAAGATCCTACCTTAACTCAGCAATCTCTGCGGAAGGCGGGCCCAGCCTTCACACAGAGACGCTGGATGAACAATGTACAGCTCCCTTAAACCAGCAGTACTCTTTGTATTAAAAAGAAATAATTATTACAGATTGCTCCCGCTGTTAATACACAAATGAATTCAGTATTTTCCAACCCCCTGGACCGAGACATCTTTCTGCATTTATACCTACAAGTGATAACGTCCCATCCTATTGCAAAGGGCAGCCATGAAGATCTCTGATATTCAGGCGCCCTGAATAACATTGTTTGTTACAAGACGTGGCATAATACAATTATAGAAAATACAAGAAGATTGTTGACTGGCCCAGAAGTAGCGATCTTCTCAGATCACCATAATATTCGCGCAGCTATCCTGAAGACCCCTCGATCATAGCTCATTCTGTTGCGGCTGCTCTGACCGACCCTTGACTGGAATGTCACGTGTCTCCATAGATGAGGGACAGATGAAGGATCCTTTTTGTGTCACGACCACCCCTTGTCCCTAGACTTGTTCAGCTTCATCCCCTGCATTCTGCTCATCTCACATTGTCTTCATAGATCCCACATATTAGCACAATTTCAAGAGATAAATAGCCTTAATTGTCACAAGAATAAGCATTAACTAAGGTAAAATAATAATCAGTCTTACCTTGACAAATTAAGGGATAAAGTGAAGAAAGTCAATCTGATTGGTATGCTAAGCAGTGTAAAGCAAGGGAAGAAAGGTGATTAAAGATGGTTAAAAAGGGACCAAATCTGGACTCAACACTCATTAATTTGATGCAGAAAATGACCTTGACGCCTTACCCTGCGCCTTAGAATCCTGACTTCAGCATCCAACTCTTCCAAGGGGTCTGGAGAGGAGGATGAGAAGCCAGTTGGGATTTCCATATCCACTAGAGATAACATCCAATTCACTACCCTAAAACGAGGAGAGCTTTGCCACCCAGCAGGACCAACCTTCACCTTCAGAACGACGTGATTTCTATTTCTCGCAACAGTACACGGAAGACAATGAGGATGCCCGATAGCAGAAGCATGAGATAAGGGAAATATAAATACCAAAATTTGGTGCAGATTGAAGGACCAATCATCCATAAAAAGACACCACTTGCCTGGCATGAACTTTGCAATGAGTAACCAAACGTAATACCTGAGGGGGGAGTCTCTTGATGATCACAAAAATACTGAGAATCGTGACGTAGCAAGATGCCAACTGACCAGTACACCTTATCATCCGTGAAACCCATATGGGACTGATCCGAACATGGTGTCTCCACTCGCCTGCATGATGGGCTATGTGTGCGCATTAAATCCTTACCCGAGCTCGATGGATTTTGAAGAATCTTGCTGCATAATCTAGCTTTCTCTGTAGTACATAAGGTGGTACGAACCATTATCATCAAATCCTGGGAGGTATCCTCCATCATCAGCAGAGCCAGGTAAGACACCATCTGAGGGAGAGTCGGGCCAATAGATAAAGAAATGACATTACGCATGATGAAGAGCACAATATAAAGGTGCATGTCGAGGAGATGCCGATGGAGAAGGTTCCATTGGGTAGCCTTATCATATGACACATGGCCTATGTCCCAATTCCATAAAGCCGACCAAAACACCCTTAAATTCATACTTTGACGATTAGGCAATAGAAAGCAAACTGAGCTCACCATTGATTTTGAAGACCCCTTTGCCTAGGGCTATCACCTCATTTGCCACTCCGCCCGCCTATTCATTATGCATTCTCAAAACATGAAAAAATCAATATATCTCAAAAGAGGAATGAGGAGAAATATTCTTCGAATAACTTGCTGGAGGCGATTTGAGGAAGGCAGCGTCCGCTAATTGAGATGATGGATAATCAGCCGAGAGTCCCCTACAACTGAGAGCACCTGAATTCTGTGGTGAATAGCTTGACTCAAGCCTTGCCAAAGAGCCTGAGCTTCCACCATATTATTAGAAATTATCCCTAAATTCTAAGCAAATGAGAAAGTCAAATTTCCCTCGGGGTCATAGAGCACCCCTCCCCCTCCTGCCTCCCATGGATTACCTTTTGACGCTCCATAAAAAAACAGGAGATTTATTCCTAAGTCTTTGCACCAGAGATTAAAAGAAGTTTTATCTTCCCTGATTTCCCAATTTTGCAAAGTGGGGGCTTGATGAGGAAGGTCCACAAAGGAACCTGGATTCATAATTTTGAGCCAAACTTCTTCCTCCCGGGACAATGGAGAATGAAGACAAAGAGGGGGGCGAGATCGAATGAAGTCCTCGAGCAAGGCTTTAATTTTGACTACCACTTGGATGGGAGGGGAGTTAATACCTCTAAAGATCCGTTTGTTACGTTCAAGCCAGAGTTTCCAACATATAAATTTGGGAAGAGTCAACCAAGAAATGGCTAGAGGGTCCTTTGCATGATGCTTGACTGGAGAGGGAAAAGACCAATGACAAAGAAGAGAAGAGACATAATCAAAAGGAAGGGGGTAGTGCCAAGGAGCGATCACTAGATTCCATAATTTAGTAGCAAAGGGGCAAGAACTGAACAAATGGTGAGATGTTTCCTCTGCAGCCAGGCATAGGGGGCACCTAGAAGGGCCTTCCCATCCCTTCTTTTGAAGGGAATCCATAGTGAGGACACTATTATGAGCTAGAATCCATGAGAAATGATCAACTTTAGGGAGAGATTTAGTTTACCAGATATAGTTCCAAATTGCTGGATTCATGGGCACATTTGGAATAGTTTTGATGCTTTTGTAACCTTCAGCAATAGTATAATGCCTGAAATTTGAGCCCCACCCTCGAACATCTCTAAGGTGTTTGGCTACTGGAGCCTTCCCATTCAGGTAGTGAAGGAGCCGGACTTTTTCTTCTTCCAAGTTAGGAGGGCAAGCCAGAATGTCCCATCCTATCCAATTGTTCTTGCCTTCTGGGTGCCACTTGGAGATTTCCGAAAGCTTTGATATCCCAAGGTTTGATAGGAACCTTCGAATTCCATCCACTCCTTCCATATTACTAATTGGAGAGCTACCTAAGATGGAATCCTCCCAAATCCTGATTTTCTTTCCATTTCCTATAGTCCAAGTGAGATCTCTGGAGATAAAGGGATAGGCTTTAGAACATAGCATGAAGAAGGGGGATCCTTTGGACACCTTTGGCCCTTGGTCCAAGCACCTGATCCTGGGTCCTAAGAAGTATTTCTTCCATAGAGCCTGTCTACTCCATGAGGAGTTCCCCGAAACCATATTCCAAAGAAGCTTGGCACCAAGACCTAGATTTTGAGCTGTAAGATCATGCAAGTGTAGTCCACCCTCTCGATAAGGAGCAGTGACTTTTTCCCATTTAACCAGAGGCAGCTTGTTTTCATTTTGTTTCCCTCTTTTCCAAAGGAATCTCCTAAGAAGGGCTTCTATCTTTTGAAGAATAGTTAAAGGGGCCAAAAGTAGAGAACATTGAAAAACATGCATGCTTGCTAGGACAGATTTGATAAGAACCATTTTTCTTGCCAGGTTTAGCCAGGAGGCGCCCCAAGCTTTGATTTTTGAGCTTAATTTTTCAATCAGTGGATCCCAGCTGGAAAATTTAGGCTTGGCCTTGAAGATAGGGACTCCTAGATATTTAAATTCTATCCAATGATGCTTCCCTTCTATCATCAAAATACGGGATAAGGAATGCAGCTCAAATGGGGAACAATTGCAACTGAAAATTTGAATTTTGGATTAGTTGATTTGGCTCCCTGAGATATCATGGTAATTATCCAACACTTCTTTAAACTTCCTTGCTAAAGAGGGATTCGCACCACCCAAAAGAAGGGTGTCATCAGCGAATTGAGTGTGATTAACTTCTTTGAGCCCCCTCACAATGCTTAGACCCAGCAGATCTTCTTGAACTCTATAATGTTCCAGGTGAAAACTAAGAGAGGCTGCTTGGATAGCATAAAGCAAAGGAGAAAGAGGGCACCCTTTGCGGAGACCACGAGAGGGTTGGAAGAAATTTGCTGCTCTGCCATTTACAAGAGGAGCTATCCACGGTGTGCTAATACAGGCTTTGACCCAGGAAATAAGTCCAGGAGAAAACTCGAACCTGGTCATAACTTGAAATAAAAATTCATGTCGAACTTTATCAAAGGCATTGGCTAGGTCCATTTTAATAGCCATACCTTTTTCTTTCCTTTTCATGCTAGAATGGATAGCTTCTTGGACTAAGATGATGTTGTCAGAGATTTGCCTGCCTTTAATGAATCCTCCTTGATTCTCCGGGATAATGAAAGGGAGGACAAATTTCAGTCTAATTGCAAGGACTTTGGTGATAACCTTATACCCTATATTACATAGGGAGATAGGATGGAATCGGGAGAAAGAAAAGGCACCTTTTTCTTTGGGGATGAGGGCAAGGAAAGACGAATTGGTTCCTCCACCTAACTTGAGACAAGATTGGGATTTCTTAACCATCCTAAACAAATCATTATGGATGAGATTCCAACAAGAGGAAAGAAATCTAGCAGTAAACCCATCCAGCCCAGGGGCTTTATCAGGGCTCATGCTATCCACAGCACACTTTACTTCTTCCATAGTAACTGGTCGGAGGAGCATGCGATTATAATGGTCAGAGACAAGGTTTGGAATGTTATCCAAAATATCTGAGTGGCTGAAGTCCATCCCTAGGTAATTCTCTGTATATATTTCTTGGAAATGATCATGAGCTTCTTTTTTAATTTCCTCGAAAGCTGAGAGATGGTTCCCCAAATGATCAATCTTTGAGACAGTCTTGAAGTGTTTTCTAATCTCTGCTTGTTTATGAAAGAACTTAGTGTTTTTATCTCCTTCTCGGAGCCAAGGGATCCTTGATTTAATTTTCCAGTAAACATTGAAGAGACTTAAGCGGACGTTTGTCTCTTTGAATAGAATTTCAGTAAAGATCCAATGAGGGGAAGTGGAAAAACTTACAATTTCAACTTTGTAAGGGTCCCATAGCATTGCAATGCCTCCTGATGCTCCTCTAGAGCTGACCGCTATGCACTGCGCATTGAACCAGAATGAAGGAGCTGCCTGGAGGAAGGCTTGCTCTTCCATTTTAGTCTCCTGGACAAGGAGGATATCGGGTCTCGAGATTCTGATTAGGTCTTTCATTGATATCACTTTCAATTTACTCCCTAGCCCCCTACAATTCCAGGAGACAATCTGCATTACTTACCTTTTGGCATAGGGGTTGCCCCTTTTGGGGCATTACCTTGATGTCTTGTATTTCTTGAAGAGATGAGTTTTTCTAGAGAAGGTTGAACTCCAGCTAACCGGTCTCGATAAGTGGCAGCTTCTCTTCTTTCCCGCTCCATTTTCCTTTCTCTACGATCCTTTTTGGTAGGTTTTGATGCATCAAGGTCCTCCCCTTTTGATACTTCTTCCTCTATGCCCCCGTCTCTAGCAGAATCTTGCTGCGTGTCTTCCTGAGTTGCATTAGTTGCTTCTGCTTCTGCATTCGAATTTCGTTTTATTCTGACTTCCGATGATTTTGTTTGAGTAGGGGAGGTCGAGAGAATCTCTCCTTCTTCGATTGGAATGACAAGTGGTTCTTTTTCTTCAAAGACTTCGAATCTATTTCCATCTCGAGAGATACAGATACTTTCCTGAGCCTTGGAGGATTCTGGGGCCGTAGAAGGGGGATCCTTCAATGGAGGGGCCTGAGGACCTTTAGCACCCTTTCTTCTAGGGTTTGCTTTATTCTTTTTAACTTGCTTTTGTCCTTCTTCAGGGGTCTTTTCCATCTCAGGGACCTGAAGTTTTGGGCAGTTCCTTTGAAAATGGCCATGTTCATGATAGCGCCTGCACTTGAAAGGTAGCTGTTCATAGTCAAGTTGTTGAAAATGATGCCACCCTTTAACTGAAAGTTTCACTGCTTCAGGAAGACTTGCTTCTAAATCAACTTCTACACATATTTGAGCAAAGGAATATACTCCCTTTGGTTCAGCTTTATCAAAGTATTTTCCTAGGCCATTTCCTATAGATCTGAGAGATTCTTCACTCCTGCAATGCATAGGGAGATTAGGTAAACGAACCCAGACTGGAACTACTTTGGGAACATCCAGAGCCGGATCAAATTCAGGAGTCCAACGATTCAGATACAAACCCTGAGGGCCCATAAAATAGGGTCCGCTTCTAAAAATCAAATCCCTATCTGCTTTTGAAGCAAAATCAAAGAGAAAATACCCTCTTCTGATTGCATAGCTTGAAACTCCTTGAGAGATCAGAGGATGCCAGTTATTTTGAATCCAGATTTTTGTAGTTCTTGGAGAGGGCCAAAGGCCTGTGAACTGACCAATAAGGGCGCGATATGCAAGAGAGACTACTAGATGAATGGTTTTTTTAGACGGAAGTTCAATCTCAGGAATGGCATCAATCTTCTTTACAAACTTCAGCAGCGGAACAAAATCCACCTTCTTCCCATTCGCAGCAACCAGATGCGCAAAAGGCGGCTTCTTCAGCAGAGGGCGACGGCGGAGGGGGGGGATGTTGAGGAGGCGATCGTCCTCCACCAGCAGAGCTCATCTTTGGCAAAACCTAGCCGCAAGAAAACCCTAGCAGCAGAGCATTCCTCTTCAATGAAGGTATTTAATTATTTGTTATTAAACTACAGACTTTTTGTGAAGGCAATTTTATCAATAGTATAATATTTATATATAAAAAAATTGGTGAATCTTTCATTTTATTATATAATATTGTAAAATCTTGGCGAATCTTTCATTTTATTATATAATGTTGTAAAATCTTGGCGAATCTTTCACTAAGTTATAAGATATTGTAAAATCTTGGCGAATCTTTCACTAAGTTATAAGATATTGTAAAATCTTGGCGAATATTTAACTTCATTATAAAAAATTGTAAAAAATGGCGAATATTTAACTTCATTATAAAATATTGTAAAAATGGCGAATATTTCACTGACTTATAGAATATTGTCAAAATAGAGGAACAAAAACATTAGTCAAATAACATGAATGGCATCATCAACAACAGAAGATGTACTGCACTGACTAGATTCAGGGCAAGTGGAGACTCCTCTTGTTATCTCATCCCTTAATGGTCCAGCGGACATGTGGGGACCTGAATCTTGACAAACTAATAAACTGATAGAATCATACATTATGGTCGATCTTGGCCTCCACTAGCCAATTAAGGTCATGGAGGCTAATACAATTACACATTGTAATCAGCCCCTCGGTTAGCTATGTAGAGATCCTTTATTCTTTTGAATATCGATAAGTATTTACCAAGAAAATATACAATCAGCATAAAATAATCGAAAAACTGAAGACAATTAATTCATGTAACTAAAAGTTAATAAATAAATCTTTTCTCAAACCCTAAAACCAACCTTGATTCAAGCTACAAAAAAGGGTTAAACCAACCTTCGAACGAGAACTAGAAGCATTCAAAGGACTTAACATAATATTTAACCAAAATACACACAAACTTCAAAAATCAACAAAATGCTTCAAACAAAAGCAATAAACAAACCATAAAAAAATTTCAAGATATTCGTGCTAAACACCAACAAGGTTTCATGTACTTGAATGAGCCCATTATTACTTAGCGAAAGTGTTGTCAAATTAGTTATCTATCATTTAATGTTAGGAAGCTATCTATGTGAAGAGATAGCTCCTAGGCCTAGCTTTCTCAAATTCCAATGTCATTTGCTGTCACATACAAGAAAGATACAATGTAAGAGATAAATATCAAACCATCAATCTTAAAATAAGTTGCATGAAGGTAATGTAGCTCAAATCATCAATGTTACAACAAAAAAGTACAATGTAGAATCTATTTGTACCTAAAACACGAACTCAATTTCATATACATTGATCACCACTGACCAGTAAGGGTACATGGAACACCTATACCAAAATAAGACTCAAGAAGTTTAATAGTATTAGGCTTCAGAACATGGTTCTCTTGCAAGTAAGATTTAGTCATTCAAGTCTATCCTTGAGTAGTATTTTAGTAATACTCAAGCCTGCCATTGACCTTCTTCTGTTCAAATTTAAATTCATTTATTTTGTGTAGATCCCATTATAAATGACTCTCCACATGAGGATCACCTCATCATCTTTCTCATGTAAATCCAAAGTCGAAAACAAATACCTTCAATTCTGTCTCCAGTCTGCCCAAAATGATATCTTCACTACAACTAATGCATCAACTCTTCCATCTACTATTGTATTGTTGTTCAATATGTTAGAATAATAAACCCATAGTTAGCTACCTTAGACATTAATTAATCCATTTTTGTCTTATTTTCCTAGTTTCCAATATTCCACTCTATGCAAGTTGTCTTCCACATGTCCTAGAAGTCAAACTTGCTAAAACTGAGCCATGGAGCGCTTGGGAAACCTCCTGGAAACCATATTTAGCAGTTCTGCTTTATTCCAGATCCTCCCTAGCGCATATCTATTTTTTCTGCTAAGTTGCCTGCTTTATTGATATTTGAGGCAAAAGGGAAAGTAAGACTAGGTGTAGTTGACTTGTTTTTTGTCCTCATCATCCTCCATTCTTTTCTCCTAATAAAATCATGTATGAGTTGTCTTTCCATCACCTATTAGCTTTCCTACTTGACTTTGCCAATTCGTGAGCCTCTAGGTAGATTTGGGAACTACTTTATGCACCTGTGGGGGATTTCACTAGATTTAGTAAGCTTGCTTTTGACTATTTCGAATGGCATCCTTATGAATTCCAATATCTCATGTAATTATATATTGCAGCAACCTATCACTTCATAAGGTTGGCTATTGTACGCTTATTCAATACATATTAGTGTTATGCTCCAATTTCAGTCTCCTTTGTGTGTAAATTTTCAGGTTTGATTAGCAATTTTGTGAGTGTAATTGTTCTATCACTTGGGTTCAATTTCCACACTATAAACTAAGGCATGCCACGATACTATGGTTTATTCACATTACCAAGTTTCTAACCGATTTGACTTTAAAAGGTGCACCAAACAAAATCCTTCAACTCTGTCTGCTTTTGAGAAAAACTAACAACTGCCCTTAATTAGCACACAGGTTATCCTCAAGAATGTTGTTTCACTGATCAAAGAAGTCTTCAAAGAATCCTTCAATATGATACCAACAATCAAAATAGTTCCAAATCATCCTAGAAAACTTAGCGAATAAGTTCATAATTTTTGCTTAATTTTTAAAGTGATTCCTTTAATCTCAAAGAATATAATTAGTATTACAAATGACCTCTTTACAAAACTCGATGTGTGAACCATCAAAATATTCTAGAATGAGCACCTAGCCCCAATCACTTATTCATATGCTTTTGAGAAATTGTACCTCAGTGGGTGTCCTTGCAAGTTGCCACCTCCACTGTTGAACCACAACTCCATCAGTGAGTCTTATTCCAGTATGAATATTAACTAGTCTAAATATTAACAAAAAAATGGACAAGAATGGTTGTATTATTCCCTGAAATTCATAATTAAGTTCTTCGGTTTTCCAAATTCTTTTTTCAATGTGTTAAACCATTCATTTTGAAGAAAACTAACCGTACAACAACATCACAAATCCCAAATTATCCTTAAATCCATAATCATGTGAGGGCCATAACAATCCACTTCATAGCCAATGCAATCCTTTCTGCATGAATACTAGTCAGCCCAAGACCTTTCTTTTCTCTACCAATGTTGCAAATGTCCAATATTAGACATGATGCACACACAATGTCTCTCATTTTGAAGCATTCAAAAGCCAAGGTGGTGTTTGTGGATTACCAATTCTTGGAAGTTACAATGGCAGCAATCAGGAACCTTTCTCAGGTGACATAGGAATTACCATTAATTATTGTGATCCATGAACTCGACAAATCTAGAGAATACTCTTTGAATGAAGATCATAAAGATCTTCTTGATTATGAAAAGCTTTTATAAGTGGAGATCCAAATTTTCAGACTCGCTGGCCTGAAGATGAATGGGAAGTTATCTC
>LPNX010172370.1:9561-36570 GCA_001517045.1 Pseudotsuga menziesii
AAAACACTTATAGTCGTCGGTTAAGCGACGGCCTGTAGGTGATTTTAAAATATAAAAAAATTCAATACCGTCGCTTTCTTCGACGGCCATGCTGTCGCTTAACCGACGCTTACGTTTTCTCCATAGTTGCTTAACCGATGCTTACGTTTAAAGTTTATTATGAATTAGATGTCGGATAACCGACGAAAATCCACTGACGCTTAAAAAAAATCATAGTGTCGTAAATGCGACAGGGAAGTGTCGAAAATCCGACAATACGGCCGTCGGATTTTTGGTCGAAATGTAGTAGTGTGGGGTGCATAACTTTTGAAGAGAAATGTTTTGACCATGTCATTTGCACCAAGGGATTCACAAGAAGCCCAAGTGCAGTTTTCTTTGGAGCGAGGCGTGCCTGCTGTGATTGGTGTAATGGAGACACAGCATCTTCCTTACCCTTCCCATAGTAGGGATCGAAATGTCGATATTTGCGAAATCATCCAACACATCTCCTTCTTATTTACAATTCTCCACTGCGTAAATTACTACTTTCATAAATACTAGTTACTGGTAAGTTGTAATAGTAATAATTATGTAGTTTGTAGATTGATATCTATCATAAATTTGTTTGAATATCATCATTGTCAAGCAATAACAACTTCTTAAAGGGTGCTAGCTCAATGGTAGAGCGTCTTCCTAATTATAGGCAGGAGGTTGGTGGTTCGATTCCTCTGTGCCCTATCATAAATTTGTGACTACAAAAATGACTAAATTCACATATATACGACTATTAGTAGCTAATTTCTCGTATCTTAGTTGTATTTAGCTTAGTCATTAATATATTAACATCTAGTAGTTTATTTAGTTGTATATTTGGTCATTAATGGTTGCAATCAGTGACTAAATCAACGACTAAATCAATGATTAACTTGGTGACTAAATCAACAACTAAATCCGTGACTAAATCAATGATTAAATCATTAACTATCAATGACTAAAACAATGACTAAATCATTGACTATCAATGACTAAATCATTGTCTATCAATGACCAAATCAATGACTAAATCAGTGACTACTAAGTCAAGCTATTAATGACTAGTGAAATACGACTAGCTATAAGATAGTGGTAATTTGCTACTATTAGTCACCGACTCAAAAATAGTCGTTTATAGCCTGATTTTAGTCATTTTTTTAGTCATTAATTTCTCATTTTCTACTAGTGGTTGGTCAGTTAAAAAATGCACGCATATTTAAATGGTTGTGTTCATTGCATAAAAACTACAAAGTTCCACATATGTGTAACTATTTTGAGATTGGGCATGGTAAAGGAGAGCATGATGGAGCCGGAGCATGTGTCAAAATAGCCCTACGAAGGGAGGAATTGAAATTATCTACAATATCTACTATTCAAAATGCTCAATCTATAGTCAGGTGGTGCATGTCAGTAATGGGAGAGGAATCAACTATGCGAGTAGAATCCACAATAAAGAGACATGTGGAGATATTTTTTTGGGAGGTGGTAGACATAGATCGCTCACATGCATGGGAATGAAAGACTATTCTTGGGACTCGTGGCTTTCATTCGGTTCAAAGCTCTGATAACCCAGTATTTGAACTTTGGACTAGAAAACTCGCTTTTTTTTTGTCCGCCTTGTTGTGATGGTGACTGTGATGTGTGTAAATCATTGGATTGGGTTGATGGATGGGATCGCATATCACTTCCACTTGATCAGCATGCAATTGTTGAGTTAACTCTATTGGAAGAAGACCAATCGTCTATTTCTATGGATTTTGATCATGTATCAGACCTTGTACAACCTGGTATGATGCATTTCCTTAACATTTTTTTGTAAAATTTACGTAGTCTTGAAACTCACATTAATGGCCTTGTATCACACGAAAAATATTTGATCATATACCTACAATCATACTATGCAGGACACATATACGCAATGGTTGCCTCAAAATATAGTGAATGGGGTGGTGATTACTGGTTGGCACGTTGTATAGAGGGAAAGAAAACCCTCATTATGTCCATTACTGATCCGGAAAACAACCACTTCCCCATCGGGTCTATGGTTTTTAAAGGTGAATACCTTACACATGACAACAATGCAAGAAAGAAGGGTGGATATGTTTACAGGGATTACAAACCAGGTGTAAGTGTGTATCACCTTACCAACTTAATCATCGGTACAAACCTCCAGGTACGAACAATGCCTAGCTGAAATTCATCAAAGGTACACTATTTCTTACCGGATACAGAGCACGAGAGACTAATGGAGACCATCATTATAAGAGATGATACAGAGGGCTTGGTTGTATGATAATAGGTGAGATCTAGCATGATGAGGTATGTATCATAATTTTAATTTTCCCATGTATGTTTCTTATGAATATGTCAATTTTGTGTTCTTGATATGCGAAATTTTCCATAATGTTGTTTATAAATATGCCAAAAGTTCTCTTGTATGTCAAGTTAATGAACATGCCAAATTTTACATATGATCAATAAACCCTATATATCTATAATATGAACATTTTAAGATCTCATTCACATGATATACATAGCATTAGAATACATACATGTACCTTTGTAGGTCATACCTATCAAAGTTCTTTGTAGGCTCTCTTACAGGACTAAAACCCTAATTTTTCAAGTAGGTAATATTGTCAATGTTTTCAGCCAATATATACAACTAGGATGATGGAAACAAGATGCCGCAACGATAAACTTATGTTTTGAGGCTTGTATAATTTCCTTGTTGACAACTCACCTCTTATACCCGCATGTCCATTGCCAAAGGGGTAGTGCCTAGTAGTGTTGGAATTTCATCTCATTTTTTTTAATTGAGAAGTTTAATTTCTACTTAAAAGATAATCAAAGATAATAAGAGATTTATTTAACTTTGTTTTTAGTTGATTATGTTTTTTTGAACATTGAAAGTGGAAGAAAATAACCTACTAACATTGACACAAACAACTCAAAAGTAACATGCTTCAACATTATGCAAATGAAGTATTCAAAAGTAACATGCGCTAACATTATGCATGTGAAGTAGGTCAACATCATGCATGTGAAGATATTAAGTGATAAACTTAATAAACAAACAAAATTTGGAACCTCTCATGCTTTCGAAAGGTTAATGTTTCATGTAATGCATAATAGAAAATTTTGGGAGGTTGACATGTTGGGTCATTGGTGTAATTTAAATTGTGATATTTTAATTTTCAATTAAAAGATATGATTTTATTAAGGAGTTTAATTTCCAATTAAAAGATAACAATAAACTCATTTACTCATGTTTCTCATTGATCATGTATTATAAAAATCCTGAAACAAAACAACATACTAGCAATGACAGAGACAACTCAAAAGTAACATATGTCTACATTATACATCTAATTAAGTTGTTGATGCACAGAAAGCCATGGACGGTGGGGATGCGGTTGGCATTGCCATATTTCCCATGCCCAAACATGCTAGCAGGAGTTGATGGAATACAAAATTGCGGCTCCGTGAGGTTTTTTGCGCACCGGGCCCAAGTCCACTAGGTGTCCCTGAACGGTATCTGGAGGTGACCTACAACTTGCCATAGATCAATGCTCGGACCTTCGATCGATGAACCATTGATTCCATTGGATTTGTGACGTGGGATTTTAGCTAGGGGGGGCCTCTCCCTCCTGTCCATTTCCCGGTGACCTCTGTCTATGGTGGTTTATGAAGCTAGGGTTTCGCTTAGTAGGGGACAATGCAATCACTCCAATGAGGGCCAAAGCTGGAAAGCCACGGACGGTGGGGATGCGTTTGGTGTTGCCATATTTCCCATGCCCAAACACACTAGCAGGAGTTGATGGAATACAAAATTGTGGCTCCGTGAGGTTTTTTGCGCACCGGGCACAAGTCCACTAGATGTCCTTGAATGGTATGTGGAGGTGACCTGTAACTCGCAATAGATCGATTCTTGGGCCTTCGATCGACGAACTGTCAATTCTGTTGGATTCACGACATGGGATTTTAGCTAGGGGGGGGCTCTCCCTCTTGTCCATTTCTGGATGCCCTCCGTTTACGGTGGTTTCTGAAGCTAGGGTTTCGCTCAGTAGGGGACAATGCAGTCACGCCAACGAGGGCCAAAGCTGGAAATCCATGGACGGTGGGGAGGTGGTTGGTGTTTCCATATTTCCCATGCCCAGACACGCTAGCAGGAGTTGATGAAATACAAAATTGCGGCTCCATGAGGTTTTTTACGCACCGGGCACAAGTCCACCAGGTGTCCCTGAATGGTATCTGGAGGTGACCTGCAACTCGCCATAGATTGATGCTCGGGCCTCCGATCGATGAACCGTCGATTTTGTTGGATTCGTGACATGGGATTTTAGCTGGGGGGGGATCTCCCTCCTGTCCATTTCCCAGTGACCTCCGTCTACGGTGGTTTCTGAAGCTAGGGTTTTGCTTAGTAGGGGACAATGCAGTCACGCCAACAAGGGCCAAAGCTGGAAAGCCACGGACGGTGGGGATGCGGTTGGCATTGCCATATTTCCCATGCCCAAAAATGCTAGCAGGAGTTGATGGAATTCAAAATTGCAGCTCCGTGAGGTTTTTTGCGCTCCAGGCACAAGTCCACCAAGTGTCCATGAACGGTATCTGGAGGTGACCTGAAACTCGCCATAGATCGATGCTCGGGCCTCCGATCAACGAACCGCAGATTCCGTTGGATTCATGACGTGGGATTTTAGTTAGGGGGGGGCTCTCCCTCCTGTCCATTTCCCGGTGACCTTCGTCTACGGTGGTTTCTGAAGCTAGGGTTTCACTTAGTAGGGGACAATGCAATCACACCAACGAGGGCCAAAGCTGGAAAGCCATGGATGGTGGGGATGTGGTTGGCATTGCCATATTTCCCATGCCCAAACACGCTAGCAAGAGTTGATGGAATTCAAAATTGTGGCTCCGTGAGGTTTTTTGCGCACCGGGCATAAGTCCACCAGGTGTCCCTGAACGGTATCTGGAGGTGACCTGCAACTTGCCATAGATCGATGCTCGGGCCTTCGATCGACGAACTGTCAATTTCATTGGATTCATGACGTGGGATTTTAGCTATGGGGGGGGTCTCTCCCTCCCATCCATTTCCCGGTGACCTCCGTCTACGGTGGTTTCTGAAGCTAGGATTTCACTCAGTAGGGGACAATGCAGTCATGCCAATGAGGGCCAAAGCTGGAAATCCATGGATGGTGGGGATGCGTTTGGAGTTTCCATATTTCCCATGCCCAAACATGCTATCAGGAGTTGACGGAATTCAAAATTTCGGCTCCGTGAGGTTTTTTGCGCACTGGGCACAAGTCCACTAGGTGTCCCTGAACGGTATCTGGAGATGACCTGCAACTCGCCATAGATCGATGCTCAGGCCTCCGATCGACGAACCATCGATTCTGTTGGATTCATGACATGGGATTTTAGCTTGGGGGGGGCTCTCCCTCCTGTCCATTTCCCGGTGAAATTCGTCTACGGTGGTTTCTGAAGATAGGGTTTCGCTCAGTAGGGGAGAATGCAGTCACGCCAATGAGGGCCAAAGCTGGAAAGTCACAGATGGTGGGGATGTGGTTAGTATTGCCATATTTCCCATGCCCAAACACACTAGCAGGAGTTGACGGAATACAAAATTGCAGCTCCGTGAGGTTTTTGCGCACCAGGCACAAGTCCACCAAGTGTCCCTAAAAGGTATCTGGAGGTGACATGTAACTCGCCATAGACCGATGCTCAGGCCTCCAATCGATGAACCATCAATTTCGTTGGATTTGTGACGTGGGATTTTAGCTAGGGGGGGGGGCTCTCCCTCTTGTCCATTGCTCGATGACCTCCGTCTAAGGTGGTTTCTGAAGCTATGGTTTTGCTCAGTAGGGGACAATGCAGTCACGCCAATGAGGGCCAAACTTGGATAATGCATTTCATGCCAACGAAGGCCAAACTTGGAAAACCCTATCCCTAACTAGGGTTTATTGTTTAACATGCATGGCCCATAACCATAACCTTACCAAGGAAACCCTAATCCTAACCCTAATCTTATCTTACTGTCACAACTCAATTTAGAATCAATCTAATATCCAACTCAACTTTTTCAAATCTAGTGGACTTATGCTTCAAATCATGTTGATTCATGAAGTTGGTTCTCGATCTTTTGATTGTATTGTAGTTCCTTTAATCCTGAGTGATTAGTCATTGGGTGCATGAGGTTTGTTGAATAGTGTTGTTGGTCATTGATGAAAAGTGAAGCATGTATTGCACTTAGTTTTATTAAATTACACTTGCGCATTGACTTAATTTGTAATTTAATGAATCCAAACTCACAATTTTTAATTACATATATCCAATCGGTGTGCATGTAGTGAGTTCATTGAAACCTTGAAATACATTGTATTGCACTTATATTTATTAAATTACATGAGCAAGAAATTTGACTTTAGTGTGCATGTAGTGAGATCATTGAAACCTTTAAATATAATAGTTTTTTTCTTTTGACATAGTGCATTAATACGTAATAGATAATCCACACAAATCAATACAATAGATTGACACAAGAACATGTGGAAACCAAAGAACAAATTCAAAGTGAAATGTATCATTCATTTATATCAACAATGTCAATGTACATGTCTCCAAAAGTACATATGATATCCAAAAGTATCCAAAAGTACATATATATCCAAAAGTAACCAGAAGTACATGTGTCTCCACAACTATCCAAGACTATCCAAGCCACATGTACATGTAAGTGAAATGTCAATGTACATGTCTCCAAAAGTACATGTATCCAAAACTGTCCAAGCCACATGTACATGTATCAAAATGTACATATCCCATAAGACACATCAAAACTCAAGCTTCCTCTTGTTCTTTCTCGAGGTTGATCCTGTAGGCACAACTCTAGGACCAGTGTGCATCTCTGGATCCTGCAAATTAAATATCAATTGTTAAATTCAACTAAGTATGTACTAATACATTAGCTCAATAAAATACCATATCTAAATTAACTCAACAATTATCAAACTGTTAATGGACATTGCATGAAACAATTGGTCATTAATGGACATCTCACCTCAGTGAGAGACTATGACAAAGGGGATTGTGTTCCTTGTGTAGCAGATGGATCCGTTGGTTGAACATCAAGGATGGTCGCATCCATGGTCGAACCAGAGGGGGCAGGAACTGGTGGTGGTTGTGGTGGCTACAATCACCAAATGCTGAAATAGTTAGACATGTGCATGAATAAACAATAGACAACAATAACACACTATGTCTAGATCATGTTCAAATAGTTGTACCTCTGTGTGGCTTGTTGTTATTGCATATACCACATTGACTACTGCATAAATAACTCCTGCTGCTGGTGGCTACAATCACCAAATGTTGAAATAGTTAGACATGCATGAATAAACATACGCCAACAATAATAAACTATGTAATGATCATGTTGAAATAGTTGTACCTCTCTGTGACTTGTTGCCATTGTAGATGCAGCACTGACTGCTGCATCAACCATCCCTACAAGGTTTTCAATAGTAAACTCTGGCTCCTGATGCATTAAACATGCAAATCAAACATTAACAAAAAAATTTATGCATGGTATTTCAAGTTAACCAAGAAATATCATCGAAGGATATACATTACCATGGTATCAGTAGCTCCATGGTCGTGGATAACTGGACTCTTGCTAGTAGTAGGCCGCCTCATATACACATGACCCTTGTACACATATGGCCTATGAGGAGATACAACTCCAGGAAATGGTCCAGGTGTTTCGGTTGGTGCCTATAGTCAACAAGAGTTCATGTAGTTAGATATGCACGATTCAACGAACATACATGTATTTAAAAAATGACATTTTTTAAATGTTTAAAATGTTTACCTCCATCACTGCTTTCCCCTGTGAAGTATCTGGCATCTGCCAGTTTAATAATTGTAAATATTAGACCGCAGATAGCATTAGTGAACTAACATGTACAATGTGTGGAAATTAACAAATTAATAAGTATTAAAAAACTGACATTTTTAAAATGTTTACCTCGGTGTGTGATACGACAATGGGTGCTATATGAATCTCTCCACCAACCAAGGGATCAGTGGATGGAATGTCATGCCCAGATATTTCCTCGGTCGATACGACCATGGATTCTACCTCCATCACTGCTTTCCCCCATGAAGGATCTGGCATCTGCAAGTTTAATAATTGTAAATATTAGACCGTAAATAACATTAGTGAACTAACATGTACAGTATGTGGAAATTAACAAATTAACAAGTATTAAAAAACTAAAATTTTAAAATGTTTACCTCGGTGTGAGATACGACAATGGGTGCTATAGGAATCTCTCCACCAACCAAGGGATCAATGGATGGAATGTCATGCCCCTCTGTAGAGTGTGGAACATGGAACTCTGGGGCGTCGCTGCTAGCATAAAGCATCAACTGCAAGTTCACAAAATTAATATATTAGCTCAAACTATACATATGTGTACAAAGAGGAAAATAAATGAAGAATTTATTACAATTAACCATATACATACATCACTCAAAAACCCACTGAAGACAACATCTGACGAAAGACCATAGCAGGGACAACCACACGATGTGCACTTCTGAGGCTCAAAAGTAGGCTAGGAATGTGCTGATGGTGCTGCACTAGTAGATGGTCTTGCACTAGATGGGGGTACTGCACTAGTGGGTGGTACTCCACTAGAAGATGGTCCTGCACCGTGACGACTTGGTGTATGTACCACACCAGGGACATATGTCCCTTCCTCACCCATATGTTGAACCATAGTGCTATGACGAAAAACTACCCGTGCCAAACTCAAATATGCATCACGTGTCTATGGAATAACATGATGTACAAGTGGGACATCTATCCCAGGCAACTGCCTGCGAGGTGCAGGGATAGGGCGATCAATGTCTCAAAGCCTGGCATTGGGTCGGTTTTGGGGCATCCCCCCACCGATCCCCTGAAACAACAATATATAAAAATAGTTTACGTGTTTACCCAACACGAACTCTGCATACATCTTCCGAAGGAAATACAAGGGGATTTCCTGTTGTTGTGTGGTGGGATATAAAAAACCATATGCCATATGTCCATCTAGTTATCAACAAATGGTTGATATGTGCACCAATCGATAGAGATATGTGGCCTATTTGCATTTGGGATTTCCCCCGTGCGGGGGTCCCTAAACAACGAAAATATATGCTCTTTGGTAATTTTCAACCTTTTTATTGCATTGTAGCCAAGCCCATCAGCATACTCTTGTCTTTTTCTTTCTCTATATGATGTAATATCATATAGTATGTTGCTTGACAATGTAATAGTCTCGACAATTGCATCCAAAGTGGATGCAAGCGAACGTTGAATCCTATCACCACCACTAAAAGCAATGCTGAGTCCTCTCAACTGGGCAAGCTCAATCAGTATTTCAGCATTTGTGTCCATAGCCGCAACTGCAATAAAAAAATCAATAAGGAAATCATTAGAAACATATACATGGTATATAATGACATCTCTTCAAAATTGAAAATGTAAATTAAGGAAAACTCAAGTAAGCAATTTAATGGCATTCACTTACATACATTTAAAACTTAAAATTAAACATTTAACAATTAAATAGTGAGTTTCGTTCAACTTCTTTCTAGAAGTTAAGGCGCTTCTTCACCCTCATTGGTGACTTTTCCATGCACACTAGGGTTTAAACTTCTTTGAATTTAGGAGTTCTATTTTGACACGTTTTGGCCTTTACATCCCTTGGATATGTAAAAGAAAGGGGCAAGGGACTATTAGGACATGTGAGGCAAGAAAATGGGTGATATAGGGCTGCCACCATATCCTCTAAATATAATTGACTCGATCATGGTTGGGAACGCTCTCACGACGCACTCTAGGTAGTTCATGGGTGTTCACCATTTCCATTGTTGTATAAACATGGAAACCAACCAAAAGTTACATGGAAAAATGGAGAATTTGTGGACTGGACTACAATTGGTTGTAGATGAGCTTAGAGACTCGACATGTATAAATATATTACCCATTGTTTTTTTCTGTTTAAAAAAATGATTGATAAACCTAGTGATGCGGGGGCATAGACTGTTTGAGTAAAGTCATTTATGTCTTTGCTAGATCAAGGGATCTTAGGGAGACCTAGGGTCTCACATGTTTCTAATTTTCTTTATTATGTTTATAGGATAAAAGAAGTAGAATTCGTGTTCTTGTGTTTGCTAACATGGGTTTCTTACACCTTGTGCCTTATACCATATTTTTATGTTAGTTCTACCAATTGGTGTGTAATATCTAGGGCTTCTATTGTAATTGGAACATAAGCTAGCTTGTCCATTACTCTCTCTTGCATATTGTGGAGAATTATGAGATATGTGTTGTTTAGAAACCTACTCAGTAGTAATTTTGTGTCTCTCTTATAGTATTTTTGTTCCTTTTTGTTTATGCCTCTCAATCTCATTATGATGTGGGATTTCTATCTTTCTTTGTCTTTAATTTGAATGTAGATATATATTGTTTTTTAATTGTTAAAACCCTTGGCTTATAATTTTAGCCTCCTTCCACACACACTCTATAATTGTGTTTGTTTTATATATTTCTAGCCTTTTGGAACATTGAATATCTATTAGACATGACGTTTTTGTTTCTTATATCCTCTTTTAGTTTGATGTGTGAAAAATACGTTACTTGTATCCATCAAACATGAGCTTGGGAGTTGTTGGGTTGATTATTCTATTAAAAAACAATATTCTAGGTTTAAAATTGACAAAAAGAATGCTTTGGGTGATTGAATTACATGGTTGGATGATAATTCACCGGTGGAATCTCCTCCAACAATCCCAAGCACCTAATTTGCTCCAAAACGCTCCAATTCACAACCGGTTTTGCGTTCCTGATAAGTAAAATAGGACGCGGTTTTTGGGCTTGTCTATATAAATTAATTTTAGTTTTCCAAATCGCGTACACGTTTTAGAACTACATATCGTGTACGCGTTTTGTAGTTATATAACACGTATGCGATATGGTTTCCTATCCTACATGTCCCATGACATGTCAGGATTGGGTTGAACCATAGCAAGTGCTATGTAGCAGAAACACGTTGTATTTTTTGGTAACGTGATCGTGTTTTTGAAAACTAGGATTGCATCTAAAAGGTCCCTCATCTTCTTGCACTGACCCAAACTTCAGTTTGAATTCTAGGGATTGGTTGCCAATTATATGAACGTGTCTAAAATGACATAATGAGCTATTAATTGAAGAAGACTTTAAGGGAAAGGCTACAATGAAGATTAATGCATGTTTAATCAGAATTTTGGAGAGCACTAATAGTGCACAAATTACACACAATAATATTTTTTATTATATTAATCATCCGCACATACATCAAGTATATATATAGTTGGAGTGAGATCCAACTAACTTCAAATATGGATATGTAGGTTGAGAGAATAGCTCAAGAGTCTCCTACAAAATCTCAAACCAATCCACATGCATTTAATGGAAGCATTATCTCTAACACTCCCCTTTAATGCTTACATTAAAAAAACACAATTTCCAAAACAGAAAATACATTACTGAATCTCAATCTTGTCTGTCTGGTCTTCATCAGCACTTACACCCAGTTTGAAATCTCATAGTTTGCGGTCTTTCTTCACTTCATCTTCGAGCTTCCTATTTGACTCATTTAAAATGCAGCAACTTCTGACCATCAATAAAGAAATTGCAGTGACTAACAATATTGAGTACTTAACTATGCCAAAGTGCATAGCTCGCTGAGTTTGGCAAAGAAGTAATCAAGTAACTGGACTGATCTATGGAGATACTTCCATCTGCTGAACACATAGCTCACTGAATCCAACAGTAATCTAGGAGAGTACTCTAGATACTGAACATATCTAGAAGATAGTCATACAAGTGACCTTCACAAACTAACAAACACACATAAGTAAATAAATAAATAAATATATAAGCAGGGCAAACCATCTATGGCGCCTCCACAAATAGCATTCTTTTTTAGTGCTATTCTTCACACACGACATCGCACTAGCAACTTTGTCTCCCCTTCCTTTACAGTAGTGCAAGTTCACAAAAGAAACTTCTAGACTCTGATTTCGTGTATCTCAACTTTAACTGGGAAGCTCTCAGATGCGATCCGTCTTTTCCTGGAAACACCTCTTTCGACAATTTCTTTCTTCGCTGCTAACAATCACACAAGGAAGCTGCAAAATTTTTTCAGTGATTTGATATTTGATACTAGCGATTTGATTCTCCATAAGAAGAGATAGCCTGAAACAACAGAAAAGCAAAATTGCAGTAATTTATGGATTTGATTTTCCAGCAATTAGATCCTTCAATAATTGAAATGGCAGCAAATTATGTATTGTGTACAGGAAGCTCCTCCTATCTCGTGGTGATCTGCACATAAACAAAATAACAAACACACAGAAAACACACACGCCTATTTATACCAAATCAACTACTACAAATCTCACATTTTCCTAGGCATTCCCATGAGGGAATTAAGCCCAACCGAGCTCTGATACCAACTTAGAATTTTGGAGAGCAATAATAGTGCACAAATTACACACAATAACATTTTTTATTATATTAATCATCTGCACATACATCAAGTATATATATATAGTTGGATTGAGATCCAACTAACTCCAAATATGGAGATGTAGGTTGAGAGAATAGCTCAACAGTCTCCTACAAAATCTCAAACCAATCCACATGCATTTAATGGAAGCATTATCTCTAACATGTTTGGGTGTATATGAAGACATATTTCTTCTTGAAAGACGCTTGGAAATATTTGGATGCTTATTTCTTCTCTATTTTGTTTTGCATGTTTAGGTGTATATGAAGACATATTTCTTCTTGAAAGACACTTGGAAATGTTTGGATACTTATTTCTTCTCTATTTTGTTTTGCATGTCTTGTTTATTGTCCATTGAAGGCTTTAAGAATCAAAGGTATTTGTTTTAACTATAAAAAAAAAAATGTATGCATTTTTGGCTTGTAAAAACTAACTTTTTTCTTTTGATACGACACAAATTAGTATGAGGATTCAATAATACATGTTGAACATGTTGCACCTATAAGGGAATAAAGCATGAAACCATTAATATATATTAACTTTAGCACTATTTTAATACATACAATGGCTAGATTCATTAGTCAACAAACAATCAAGATGGAAGGGTACATCAAGATATATAGAGTGGTGGTTCTATTTAACTCTAGGAACACACATATCTTCATTAATTCATAGTTGGTAACGTGGATCAATTGTTTTGTTTACCCAGTCATAGATTGTAACTCAATCATTATTGCCAATGGGAATCAAATGGCTTATTCAGATCAATACCATAAGATTAAACCACAATTGAATAACTCTCAAGGTAACTATTAAATCTTTAGCACGATGTATACCCAGGTTATCCATTAGGGTTGTTCGCCTGACATACTCCATTTCTCCATTAACGAGGTACCCAAGACTCGAAAACTCTCAAATCCAAAAAAAAGATATGTTTTTGCAATGCAATTCCGTCTAAGAAGTCAGTTTAGTTAGGAAAATACAACAAAAATAGAAATATATAAGCCATGAACACACTTTACTTCTTTCTAATTCAACAAGACCAGGGAATAAAATGTGTCCTCTATTTCTTTTATTTCAATATGGCGAGACAAATATATATATATGTGCGTGTGTGTGTGGGAAGATCTTTCTTTAATTACAACTATAGAAACAAAGAAAAAAAGAGATTAAGGATTTAATTCTATTTATTATTTATTATTATTCAAATTTATTAAAGAAATGCTCACAGGGCTCTAGATATGAGTGTAACTGATGGGTAATTGGGGTCCATGGATCGATTTCCTTGATGCAGATTTGTTATGTCACCGACTCCTTTCACTCAACTCCCTTTCTCATGCCCTTGGATAGACCAATTTGCATAACATCCATACTTTAGTTTCTCATGGAGGCATAGCTTCTCTGGCTAAGTTCATACACTTCAAATCAATATCTTTTAGCCTTTATGTTGATTTGATTCCTACACTAAAGCACAAATTTGGGTGGTATTAGTTTTTAGTTTGAACAATTTATATATTTAGAGCCAAACTTGATCACAATCTAACCCTTTATTGTTTTACTCACATATGTATACTTTTTCGTATGACAAATTAATGTACAATTCAATTCACTGCCATCGATTACACAGGTTTCTATTTATTGCTTATTAGTAATTGCAACATAGTTTTCGTTCAACTTCATCAACTACTATCCCTACCATAAAGTGACCATAAATTAGCTAGACTTACTTTAAAAAAAACATTAAGATATGGAGTCTGCATACACAACCTTTTTTCATTAAATACAACATATCGAAGTTCTTCTCGGCGTTTCATTTCCCCCACTTTGGGGGTATGCTAGTTTTAAAAGTGAATGGGTGTAATTGGGAATGCTTTAATGGGGGGGAATTGTTTTAATTTGGAAGGTGGGGATGCAAACGGAGAAGGAGGGATGAGTGGATTCAACTCTATAACTACTAGGGGATTCTCTACCACACTCTGGTAAACTTCTTGATGTTCTCGCTCTCTCCCACCACCAATGTGATTTATCTGAATTGGAAAAGGGAAATTTCAATTTGAGTTTTTTTTGTGCCTATTTAACTTTAGGGGAAGTTTTTTTACGAAAGTTCAATGCACGCCAAGGCATTTTCATAAGTATCTTGACCAGAAAAGGCTATGGTAACCACAAAAATCATAGCATAGATGATAAATTTCATTCAATCATGTATCCCCTTCAATACGAGAGTCACACCTTGCAAAAGCAAAGTAATAAACACCGGTTTTAAAAGCCATTTAAGTTTACCCAGCTCACCGTTTTTTTTACAACAGAGAGAAATTTACTTCACGTCCATGGATGTAAAATGTTATATATTAGGAATTTTTTTTGGAATTCATGATTGAAATATCTTCAAACCTTCTTAGATTAAAAAATTACTACTTAATTATGTGTGTTCAATCATCCTTTTTTGTTGTCATTTTTACTATATTGGAATTTTCTTCCTTTCCACAAATTGGAATTGGTTTGCACCCCTCTTCAACTAATGCCATCTTTGAGAGTGACTTTGATGAATTCTCCATCTCATCATTCATAGAAATATCCTTTGCACTTTTGTTATTGCATTTGAAACCTTATTTGTTTTTGGGACCAATTCTACTCTTAGTCAAGTTAAAAGTTTCATATATGAATTTGTTAATCTTTCAATGAAGTGAACTCGAACTTTGTCCTCAATGTACCAACAAAGAAGATATATATATTTGTCCTTATTAATTCATTATCACTGAATTGGTTCTCCACAATTTCATCTTTGTGATCAATGTTCATGATGAATTATTTGTTTTAATTAAATTTGTCAAAGAAATAAAAAATGGCACACCAAAGGGAAATCTCCCAACTCTTCTTCATATTTTTCTCTCTCCTCGTTTCTTATATGGTGAAACCTACAATCGTCGTTTCTCGTATCGTTCCCGGTTCTCGTTCTGTTTCCCATCCCCGTTTCTGGTAACATAGTTTGTATCCATCTACATTCTGCCTACCTCAAAATTTCTGGCTTCCGAAGAAATATTGTCTCCCAAGCCTACAATTTTACGAACCTCATGATTTTTAATGTCTCGGATGTGATCTTCATCCTTTTCCTTTTTCCTTTCATGATTCTCTTTTGAAACTTGTGTTGCAATTTTGCAACTGGGAAATTTGGCAACATAACTGCAAATCAAGTTGCCAAGCCTGAAAATGCTACCAAGTTAAAGTTTTGATATAGAATAATATAGGCCATGACAAGTTGGAGAGGTAAACTCCAAATACAGTGCATATACAAACAAAAATCTCTAACAATTTGAACATCTGCATTCTTGTAGTTGACAATCTTTGTGCTTGTATGCTTATGTCTTAACTGACTAGAAAGCAATAAGCCCTTCCTGTATATAGTAGTTGTCACATTTGTTCCTTTAGCGGGTAAAGTTATCATGATTGAAATGCCCTTGTTGCTGTGACAAAGACTCTAATAGATTTGCAACAAAAAAATGTACAAACTAGCACATAACATTGGATTTCAAAGTATTGTTTATAATGTCCATCTAGAAACTAAACAAAGGCATGTCTATAAAATATGGACCTACATATGATACACAAGTATTCAATGCCAGTATAGTAAGAGGGTAGTCAAAAGTATTTCCTTATACAAATAAGGCTTTTGCTAAGACCTTGTATGACCTTTGGCCTCTACTTGAACCCTGAATCTTGTTGAAGTGTGTAATCTCCATAATTCCAGTTAGGTAGAAGTAGTGCTTTGCATTCATGACTCAATTAGACAATAGTGTATGATCGAGTATGAATTGGTTTCATTACCCATTTAAATGGCAGGTTATAAAGTCGTAACCTCCTAGCCTAGGAGAGCCCTATGTGACTCTGCAAAAGACTCTAAACACAAAGATATCTCTCTAGAGTATGTTATTGATCAATGCCTAATACAGTCTAATTCAATAATGTGCTCATAAGATAATTAAGTATCGTTGTGCTAACTATGATCATGCAATTAACAAATAAATAACTAAATTATACAAATAACAATTGAATAATTAATTAACTAAAATATGCAAATAGCAAAATAATTAATTCACCTATACCAATAACAAAATAATATTTAAAAACCAAATATCATATATTCATATGTTGTAAAGCATTGAATAATTATTAAACTAAATTAAACAAATTATAAGTTATTATGCATATTAAAATACTATTAAATCAAACATTTATAAGCATAGCAAATAAGTTAAATCAAACATAATATTAATAAACTAAGCCAATCAACAATTTAAAAACTTAAAGCATTTATAAATCTGTCAAATAATTGTATTTTCCAATTTAGAAAATTAAAGCATTTTAATAATTGTATTTCTTAATTAAAACAAATAACCATTATGTAACCCTAAAATTTGAGGGTAAGTTGGGAGCTATGGAGTAGGGGACTTGGCTAATCTCTAGATTATTTACATCTTTTCAGTTAAGTTTGGTTAGAATTGAGCAATAAGATTTGTTGTTGAAAATGAGATTTCCAGTGTTAAAATTGCAATTTTTATTACAGAAATAGATTGAAGACTTCCATTACCTTGGAACACTTAGATCATACAATTCCAATCACTAAACTACCCTTTAAACAATTTTAATCTAATTTTAACCAAAAAAACTCACTAAATTTTAGATGCAAATGGTCTTAGCTTATAGCTGGAGGAGACCGCTGCGAGGAGGGACGATGGAGCAGGAAGGCCGTGGGAGGTCGCGCGGGAATGAAGGGAGAGGACCAGGATGGGTGGACACGAGGGTTGACTATACGACCGCTGCAAAGAACTACCGTTGAATCGATATGAGGACCGCGAGGACAGGTAGCGAGTTGTCGAGGACGGGTGTGACCAACGTAAGGAGAAGGAGCACGCTGGTTGGATGCAGCCCGCGGTGGAGGATGGGCAAGCGCAAGGAGAGCTCGCAGCAGCAAACATGGAGTGTGGAGGAGACAATAGTCGCGTGGATGGAGGGTGAAGGAATGGCTGGCCATAGCAGCAATGAGGTGGACGCAGCCTGGAGGGAGAAGGTTGCGCGGTAGCCAGGCAGGGAGGTATGCGTAAAGGGGAAGAATGGTCAGCGTTGATAGCTGCGCAGGATGTCGTAGAAGGGAGTCAAGGAGCGTGGGGATCCGCTGCAGTGGAGGTAGAGAAGACCGTAAGAATGGAGGCCTGCTGGTTGAAGGCGAGGCAGCTAGGCCAGCAACTTGTTGCTCAGGAGACGCGAGCGAGGGCTCCGGTTGAGGTAGCCCGTGGGGGAGAATACGCTGAAAAGTTGAGAAGGTGAGCCCGTGGATAAAGGTGGCAAAGGTGGATAGGAGGTGTTCACGATCTTAACTTGGACTAACCTAATCCAGAAACCCTAACTTAGATACTAACTAAACTAGGAACTGAGCTAGGCTAAGAAACTAACCCAAAACTAAATCAAACCTAAGAACTAACAGTAAGATTTTGTAGGAAGAAACTGTGAAAACCTAAGGAAACCTTAACATAAGCCCAACCTATCCTAGAGGTTTCTAAGGAGGAGCACTAACCTAGTGATGAAGGATCCTACGTTAAACAACTAGCCTAGAAAGACTAAGGAGAACCCCAAGGCACTTTCACAAGGAGACAACTAGCCTAGAAAGACTAAGGAGAACCCCAAGGCACTTTCACAAGGAGACGTGTCCTCGTTTGCTAGGGTGACAAGAGGAAAGTAAAGGCCTATCCTAGGGCAAAGTGTAGCTCTAAGGCCACCACTAATACTTCAGACATGCACATCCACCAACATCCAACAAAATGGTAAAAAGCATGACCTCCTTGAGCTTGTGTTCAACCATCAAATGGAAGCATAACCAAAAACAGATTCAACAAAGAATTACTAGGAAAACAACTTGCATTAACCAAGAAAACTTCCTCACCAGGAGCACATCCATCCAGAGAAAACCCTAAGTAGGGTAAAACAAGTGCATATTGTATTATCCCATCAATTTGGATTTAAAGTGAAAGTGAGGAGATCTATTTATATGATCTCACACTCACTTATCGAGCCTTACATGCCTTAAAACAAGTAAATTCATAATTATTAAATGCCAACTTAAAATTAGAAGAAAATAATAATAAAATATAAACTATGGTAGGCTACCTGGAGGTATTTGCATCCCTAGGTGCCAAAACATGCTCAAATAAGTAAATCGCTTCGAACGAAAGGTCGAACCTTCCTGGAGGGAGGGTGGTATGCCCCATCTAACCCCTAGAATGTTGTAAAATCCCTCAACGCCCTCCTCAAAGCATGGAAATGACCTAGTATGGAGGATTCATTCCTCTGAGGAACGAAGGTAAGGGAGAGTAAGGACCCACCGACTGAAGGGCCAGGAGGGTGTATGAAGTGGCCACGACTAAAGATGAATGTCTCATAGTTGAAGCAAAGGCCACTAGAGCGCGCAAGAAGGGAATGGATCGATGAGACTAGTGATCAGTCGTCAGGGGCCCCAAACACCAACCCCGAGGTTAAAAACCTCTTTAAAGGGCAGTCAACAATACCACTAAGCCATAGTACCCTTAAAGGAGGACCAAAGGGTCCAGCCATGACCACTATTGCTCAATAACACCCCTCCTGGTCCAAAGATTTGGCCCTCTCTCATGGGGAACACTTGAAGGTGCACTAGGTACAAGTGCAACATACAGGTTTAATCGTTTCTATTTTTAGCAAGTCAGTTGGAAATTAGTTTTTGTTTTTGGGTCCACTTAGCTAGGACTATAATCCTTTATATTATGAGCTTACTGGAGAAGAGCACAAAAGAAGAATGCTCCATAGTTTCTGATGTGTTTAATACTTCCCTTACTTCTAAATTTAACTTGTTATCGGAGCCAAGAGTTTAAGCCTCTTCACAAAGTGGAGAGCAAATTGATCAAAAAAATTGGGAAAGCAAATCGATTAAAGCACTATGCTGAGCCAAGGAGATTGGATAGCGTGAGAGTGATAGTAATTGAAGAATCAAGCTAAAGTCAACTCACTCTAATAGAATAGATCACTCTTGTTACAGAGCACTCCCACATAGAGTATGAAATGTGACCTATAGCCTTCCATCACTCATAGTCAATCCACATGACTAAAGAAGACTAAGCATCTGAGCCTCCATACACATAGTCAATACCACACATGAATAATTAAGGCTACAAATGGGCCATTCTCTACCAACCATTGATAAATATTACTCATGGCCAATTTAGGAGAATGGTATACAATATCTTTTCTCGATGTTGGAATCATGGAGAGCATCAACACTATGCACTAGTCCCTTAACTGCATTTATAGTTTCTTTCCTGAACGTGGAAACCTACCAATGGAGGCCCAAAAATTTGTTGAGTCGATTGTGTCAAGATGTATCACCTAATACAATACTTACATTGTGTCTTGACATTCAACTTAACGATTTTGGATGTAGGATTCAACAAATGAAGATTTCTTGTGTTCTTATTTACAATTGCTTGTGAAAATACATGATGAGCCGCATTATGATCTTTAGAACAACTTTTCTTACCAATTGTGCTAAAAGCATCTACTAGGCTTTTAACCATATGATTACTTGAGCTATAATTATTGATTACCTTGATGCCTAATTGTTTTCTAACAACAATAAAATACCTAGATTTTAACAAAGATAAAAATAACATACATTTGTCATCATCACATTTTGAATGAATGTAATTACTAATTATTTGTCTAGTCTAATAATCAATAGTACATTTAGATAACTCATCTTTAAGGAAACTAATGATACTTTCATCCACCTAAATATGTTTTGGAGTTCTTCAACTGACTAGGGTCAATAAAGGTAATGGAGTAGCATTTATAGCATGGAACACTTCATTAATATGCCATGATGATTCAACATGAGCTTGTGGTTGTTCATCCCATTATCGGTAGTTAGATGTGTTATACACCAGAATGGCACCTCTCCGTCCGAGTGCCGACTTTCCTTATGTCAACGCGCAAAAGGACACTTATGGATTGAGGTTTGCCTAGAATACTATAGCTTGGCTTTTATGGAATACATTTCTGCCTTCATCTCTGCCTGTGACCACTTTTCCATGATTTTGTCGCATGTCGGCACTTCATGAAAGTCACTGAAAAAACACCTATCTTGGAGGACCCATATCTTGAGTTTTGTAACTCCGTTTGACCTCATTTCTGCACCGTTGGAAAGGTATTTCAGTTAGCTAAAACTTTCCAGAAAACACCAAAGTCTGAAAATGCCCAAAAATACCTTAAAAATGTGTTTTTTGTGTATGCGCGACTCTCCTTAAGTGCAACCCGTGCATCACTCGCGACTCTTGTGTTTTGCAAGTCACGCATGCATATATTCGTGGGTTGCTCTTGTGTAAACTTGCGTATCATGCGCGAGTTTCTCTCCTCCATAGTCGCGCATCTGTTTCTCAACATTAAAACATAAAAACACGCCTTTTGAGTTAGTTTGGGTAGTTATACAACTGACTCCTTCAGTTGTAACCACTTTGGCTTCGCCCCTAACTCTTCTTCATCATATAAATAGAGATAGGGAGGTCCATGAAATGGGACTTGGATTTTATGCATTGTTATGCTGGAGGAATCGGGACTCTCTTTGCCCACACCTTTGCCCTGGAGGTCTTTCCCTTGTGTTGCAGAGCTTGGAGGGTGAGTTCTTTGGAGAAGAGAAGCAGCAGATCTAGATCAAGGTTTCGTGAGGTGCCGACTT
The DNA here is from genome assembly GCA_001517045.1 of Pseudotsuga menziesii. Classification (NCBI taxonomy): domain Eukaryota; kingdom Viridiplantae; phylum Streptophyta; class Pinopsida; order Pinales; family Pinaceae; genus Pseudotsuga; species Pseudotsuga menziesii. Next base: position 30,925 of record LPNX010172370.1, read on the forward strand.
GAAGAGAAGGTATATTTGTACTTGTTTTCAAGATTAATAAAGATGTGATGTCCTTCTTCTTCCCAAATCACTGTTCAATGTGTGATTGAATATTTTTTTATGATCATGTGATGATGTTATTCAGATCATTTGTTTATATTTGTTTGATTATCATTGTCTTATGTATGGTCATAATGGTTTGAGGAAGGTATAATTTGTTTTGCAGGTCTCTTGGAGCGAGAGGAGCAAGAAGAGGATTGAAGAGAAAGCTTGGACCAGCCTTCAGCTTATCAGGTGTGGACCCTTCTCATCTCTGAAACTTGTTGTTATATGCTTGCTGAACATTGTGCATCTCTCTTTCAACCCCAGTACGTTGATGGCCTCTTAAACCCTAGCCATAGGACACTTTCCTTTACAACAGAACTGGCGACTCCGCTGGGGATAGCCTTGTCTGCTTGGGGTTTTTCTCTTGATTCCTTTCAGTTTTTGCATTGTTTCAGGTCCCTCTTGCCACTTAGGAACACCCTTCCAGTTTGATTACACACTTCCCCTGCCTTGTTTGGGTGGTTTCTGACATCTTTTTGGGATTTTGCTACCTATGCGCGGGTTGTTGTTCTAAACAGTCGCGCATACAGTCTTATATGCGCGGGTTGCTGCACTAGACAGTCGCGCATGATTCGCTGGTTGCCCTTATAGACAGTCGCGAATGCTCCTGTAAATAGTGTTTTTCCTCTTTTTGGGATTTTTCTTTTGTTTCTAGGCTGTTGGGTAGGTCTTTTAGGGTCCTCTGCAGGTGCATGACTCTAGGGAGTTAGTGTCATCCTTTTGGTTGTCTTTCTATCTATGTGGTAAGCCTTTTATAGCTTTAGGTTTTGTTCTTTGCTCTTTCTCCCATCTCCTTTGCCTGGTTTGGTCTTTTTGGCTTATGTTTCTGATCAGCCTCTGTTAGTGGCCTTTGTTTGATTTCAGAAGTCTGTTGGTGTTGGTTCCTTCTCCTTTTGTTGGTCAACTTCACCTTGCCAAACTTGTTGACTTGCCTCTTATGCAAGCCTTCCTTCCAAGTAGAGTTTATGCTGACTTTAGTTCGGTCTAAAGTTTGTTGGATGGTTGTGTAGCAGAGATCCTTTTGCTTTGTTCTTTTTATCTGCATGTTTTGCTTTGTAGGTAGTTTTTATTTTGCCTTTATAAAAGAAAATTAAAAAGAACTTTTATTTCTTGCTTTTCACCCTACTTCTTTCTTTGGTTTGACCTTGTTGGACAAGGTACTGAGCAGCCTTTGTTTGTACGTTAGATTGATGCTTAGGACTTCTTGACCTTTGTTTATGTCAGTCTTTATGCTCAGTCTTTTCATTCCAAAGTGTTGGCTTGTTTACTTTTGTAAGCTTTCCTTTTAAAAGAGGTTTATATTCAACTTTAGGGAAACCTAGGGTTTGTTTTTGGGGTATAAAGTAGTTGTCTATTTTCTTTGCTTTCAGTACTTGTTTGCATTAGTTTATAGGCTGATTTTTCTTTTGCATTTTATAAAAGAAAAATACAAAAACATGTTTGCTTTATATGCATGTAGATTAGGCTGTTAGTCTAGATTGCATAGAATAGCTTTGTTTTTGAAAAAAAATTTAAAAATATAAAAAGATTTGATCTTTTTTGGCTTTCAAGTTATTTGAAAATATAAAGAGAATAGCTATTTGCTTTTTTGCATTTCATTTCTCTTTGTTTAGTCATTTTGTTTCAATTTTTGAGTCAAAACATCACACTAGTTTCATGCCATTTACCTTCTGAGTAAGTAACAGCCCATAAAATAAACGATATAATTTTAAAATTTATTAGTAAGCTTTTATTTTTAGGGCCTTCCACCTACTAGCTTAGGCTAGGCTTGTGGGCTAGGGAGTGTAAACTCCCCACAAGTGTTAAATTTCAAACGTAGAGTGGCCTATCACTAGGTAAATCCTTGGTTCTACCGCTGTATCTGGGAAGCTCCTCTCAAACGGAGTTAAGCACGAGGCCGCGTGGAGGCTTGGACAGAGGGGATAACCCCCCGAATCCTTGTCAAAACGTAACCCAGGACTTTTGTGCATCTGGGGATTCTTTCTAGGCAGAATTTCGGGCTCAGCTACCCTGCCCATGCGTACGAGTCCGGCTTGCGACTGTCCCCCCAGACAGTAGGTATTATCAAGGTAGCCTTTAGTCTCTTGTCTTTTAGGGCTCATACACAGGTAAACCGGAAGGTTATTTCTGGTTCACCTCGGACGAACTTGGAAGGTAACCCTTGTGGAAAGTGCAGGAGGGTGGTGGGTGATTCCTCCGCTTGTTCCTAAGAACCCCTCAAGGACGCCAAGTAATTGTTCATCAGCCTTCTTCTGGAAGGTATATCTTTATAGCCTGTTTAGATTGCTTGAGACTCTAGGATATTTTTAGTGAGTGCTGTGTGGTTTGTCTGTACTTAGTGGGCCTTTAGGTGTCTGCTTTGTAATTTTGGTTGATCATCAACCTCAGACTTTGTCTCTTGTTTTGAAACTATGGCTAGCACCCCTTCGAACACCAACCAAGAGATCCCCTCGATGGGAACCCCTTGCTCTATTCCTCTCACAGGGAATGTGGTGTTCCCTTGATGGCCACCTTGAATCTTCTGGGATTCACCCTAGGGCTACCGGTGTGGTTGTTTTCCACTCCGACTGTCCTGAATGCTCCTGATGCTTCCCAAGTAAGCTCCTTATATCTAGGGCATCAAAAAATTGTCTCCCCTTCACCTGTAGTTAGTTCTCCTCCTCCTTCTACCTCATGCGGTGAAAGTACTGATACTAGTAACCGGTAGTCTAAAAGGAGTAAAAGAAGGAGGAATAGGAAGAAAGCACATAAGCAAGGGGGCACTCGTTCAATCGCTGCAAGTCAAGTTGAACCTCACCACCCAGCCTCGGTTGTTCAGGCTGGGGGCACCCTTCCAACCTCTGGTGTTCAAGTTGGATCCAGTCACTTAGCCTCTGGTGTTCAAGCTGAGTGCATCCGTTCAACCTCTGGTTTTCAAGTTGAACCCTCCCATCCAACCTCTGGTGTTCAAGTTGGATCCAGTCACTTAGCCTCTAGTGTTCAAGCTGAGTGCATCCGTTCAACCTTTGGTTTTCAAGTTGAACCCTCCCATCCAACCTCTGGTGTTCAAGTTGGATCCAATCACTTAGCCTCTGGTGTTCAAGCTGAGTGCATCCGTTCAACCTCTGGTTTTCAAGTTGAACCCTCCCATCCAACCTCTGGTGTTCAAGTTGGATCCAATCACTTAGCCTCTGGTGTTCAAGCTGAGTGCATCCGTTCAACCTCTGGTTTTCAAGTTGAACACTCCCATCCAACCTCTGGTGTTCAAGTTGGATCCAGTCACTTAGCCTCTGGTGTTCAAGCTGAGTGCATCCGTTCAACCTCTGGTTTTCAAGTTGAACCCTCCCATCCAACCTCTGGTGTTCAAGTTGGATCCAGTCACTTAGCCTCTGGTGTTCAAGCTGAGTGCATCCGTTCAACCTCTGGTTTTCAAGTTGAACCCTCCCATCCAACCTCTGGTGTTCAAGTTGGATCTAGTCACTCAGCCTCTGGTGTTCACGTTGAGTGCACTCGTTCAACCTCTGGTTTTCAAGTTGAACCTCCCCATCCAACCTCTGTTATTCAAGTTGGATCCATCCACCCAGCCTCTGTTGTTCACACTGGGTGCAGTCTTTCAGCCTCTGTAGTTCAAGCTGAAGACAACCCGTCAACCACTGCGAGTCATGTTGACACTGTTGACAAGTCTACCCGTTCAAAACACAAGCTCAAGTTTCCTTGTAAGCTTTGTGAGGGATACCACCTTACTTATAAATGCCCTTCTATTGCGGAGGTGCGAAAAGTTTGGATTCATGGTCATCCCGTTTTTGAACATTCTGGAGTCTCTCAACAGCCAGCCTCTCTTAAAGAGGTTGGACCCAATCACCCAGCCTCGGTTGTTCACGCTGGGGGCAAACTCTCTTCCTCTGCTAGTCATGTTGAGAGCAAACAGTCAGTCACTGCTAGTCATGTTGACTCAGTTGAGAAAACTGGTCGTTCGAAGCATCATCTTAAGTTCCCTTGTGTGCTGTGCAAGGGAGATCACCTTACTCATCTGTGCCCTGCTATCCCAGAGGTGCGAAGAGTGTGGTCCAAGACTCATGGATTTTCTTCTGAACACCCTATAGTTTCTCAACAGCCTATTCAACCTTCGGTTGATCAAGTGGTCAAACAAATCCCAGATTTGGTTGATCCCACTCTTCTTTCAGAGAGTGTTCCTCATGTGATTGAACCAATGTCATCTTTGGTCAATCCCACTCTCCCTTCGGAGAGTGACTTTCATGAAGTGGTTGAATCGATTCCATTGTCGATCAACCCCACTCTTCCTTTGGAGAGTGAAGTGTCTACTAGTCACATTTTCTTCACTACCAGTTCAGATCTTACTGAACAAGGGGGCACTGAACTTGTTTCGGATCAACCCCCACCAAGCTCTCGGATTGCTTCCTTTGATTGGGATAGCCTAGTTGAGCCGCGCCTTCCTTCCCATGCACCTTTCCAGATAAAGGTCAAAGTTGAACCCTATACAATTACTCGTTGCATTGTTGATGAAGGAGCCTCAGTTAGTATTTTGTCTGCTCGTGCTTGGCGAGGTATGGGATCTCCCAGCCTTGTGTCAACTTCTAGTCAGTTACTGGCATTTGATAGAAGAACTTGTGTAGCCTTGGGAATTCTCGCTCAAACTCCTATTACTTTGGGTGGGAAGATCGTCTTAGTTGACTTCATGGTAATAGAAGACCCCTTGGACTTTAATATGCTCCTTGGACGTGATTATGTCTATGCCATGCAAGCTGTGGTGTCAACATTCTTCCGTGTAATGTACTTTAATCATGGTGAAGAAATTGTCACTATTGATCAGTTGGATTTTCTTGATCCTTCTCCTGACCCGACTAGAGACCAAGTCTTTCCTTTGTTGATTCCCAGTGTTTCTATAGACACCACCCCACCACAGGTGAACTATGTGGCTTCTTGTCATTTGTGTTCAATTGCTACTGAGAAGCAGCCTCTGTTTTCATGCTTACCTTCTCGGGACTTGGTCCCAGCAGTTGAACTGATGAGTCATCCTATACAGATTATAGAGTCTTCTCTCTACTCTGTTGATCCATTTGAAAGTCCAGATATGTGTCCTATCTCGGATGATTTCCTTCTTTTGGATGAAGTCTTCCTAGAGTCTTTGATACAGTCTGACCTTCTTTTTTAGTTATGACTCTCGCATTTAGAGCATTCTTTCTGTTCTCCTTCGAGCTCGTTAAAAACAGTAAGGAGGCCGCGAGTTGACTTTTCCGGACTCGTTAAAACTTCACGGGAAAGATTATGAGTTTCTTTAGGCCCAAGTCTGACTCCTCAAAATAGACTTGACTGCCGAGTAAACTTGTCCGTTCAGGCTCGTTAAGAATATGTGAATGGGCATCCACATTGGTGGTAGGTTATCTCTTTCTCGGACCATGTGGAATAATACGAGAAAGGATCACTCTCTTTTCTACTGAATTGAGAAGAGTATTCTCAGGCAGAGGTTTATCTCTTTTCCGGACCTGAGGGACTAAATTTACGGAAAAGGAACCCCCGGTATGAGCTTAGTTTTCTCTTTTTCGTGCTCTGGACCAAAACATG
>LPNX010172370.1:37207-51540 GCA_001517045.1 Pseudotsuga menziesii
TAGAAAGTTCTGTTGTAAAGGAAAGTATCCTATGGCTAGGGTTTAAGAGGCCATCAACGTACTGGGGTTGAAAGAGAGATGCACAATGTTCAGCAAGCATATAACAGCAAGTTTCAGAGATGAGAAAGGTCCACACCTGATTAACTGAAGGCTGGTCCAAGCTTTCTCTTCAATCCTCTTCTTGCTCCTCTCGCTCCAAGAGACCTGCAAAACAAGTTATACCTTCCTCAAACCATTATGACCACATATAAGACAATGATAATCAAATAAACATAAACAAATGATCTGAATAACATCATCATATGATCAGAAACAGAGATTCAATCACACATTGAACAATGATTTGGGAAGAAGAAGGACATCACATCTTTATTAATCTTGAAAACAAGTACAAATATACCTTCTCTTCAAGTCGGCACCTCACGAAACCTCGATCTAGTTCTGCTGCTTCTCTTCTCCAAAGAACTCACCCTCCAAGCTCTGCAACACAAGGGAAAGACCTCCAGGGCAAAGGTGTGGGCAAAGAGAGTCCCGATTCCTCCAGCATAACAATGCATAAAATCCAAGTCCCATTTCATGGACCTCCCTACCTCTATTTATATGATGAAGAAGAGTTAGGGGCGAAGCCAAAGTGGTTACAACTGAAGGAGTCAGTTGTATAACTACCCAAACTAACTCAAAAGGCGTGTTTTTATGTTTTAATGTTGAGAAACAAATGCGCGACTATGGAGGAGAGAAACTCGCGCATGATACGCAAGTTTACACAAGAGCAACCCGCGAATATATGCATGCGTGACTTGCAAAACACAAGAGTCGCGAGTGATGTGCGGGTTGCACATAAGGAGAGTCGCGCATACACAAAAAAACGCATTTTTAAGGTATTTCTGGGCATTTTCAGACTTTGGTGTCTTCTGGAAAGTTTTAGCTAACTGAAATACCTTTCCAACGGTGTAGAAATGAGGTCAAACGGAGTTACAGAACTCAAGATATGGGTCCTCCAAGATAGGTGTTTTTTCAGTGACTTTCATGAAGTGCCGACATGCGACGAAATCATGGAAAAGTGGTCACAGGCATAGATGAAGGCAGAAATGTATTCCATAATAAGCCAAGCTATAGTATTCTAGGCAAACCTCAATCCATAAGTGTCCTTTTGCGCGTCGACATAAGGAAAGTCGGCACTCGGACGGAGAGGTGCCATTCTGGTGTATAACAAGATGGAGGAGGTTGGGCATCTTCATGGGTGGTCTCAAAAACATTTACTTGTTCAACAATAGGTTTTACCTCATGGGTGCTCTGATCAACATTTACTTGTTCTTCATCAAAATACTCTTCGTGATTTAAAACTCAAATTTCATGATTTGCATAACCTTAAGATACCAAAAGTGTTGATATTTGCTCCTCATCCAAATCATCTTCAAATGGTGGTATATTTGTTTGGGACTTCCTTGATGTTGGAATTGCAACATCTCCCAATGAGCACCTACGCTTTACTTCTTGACTAGGGCCATGAAGGGCTTCTTCATTAATTGTTCTTGAAAATGAGGGCTCCTATGTTGAATGCTTATATGTATCCTCTTGTAAATTGGTAAAAATATTTGTATTGTATGTTGTGCTTGGAATTGAAGCATGCCTCTAATTCACCATGTCTTCCCTTGCTTTTTATGTACTTTCTTGGATGATTTCAAGAGTCTTCTTATTTCTTTCCAATCTTCTTATTCTATTACATGTGTTTCCCATTGTCACAACAATCAATGCTAGTATCTTGTTTTGGGTGTTTTATCAATCATAAGCCAATAAAACAAAAAAAAACTTGCAATGGATGTTGTTCGCCTAAGAGAAACATGTAGAACATTATTTTCAAGTAGAGTTCAACATAAATAAGGTTGTGTGCGACCAAGGAAATTTTTTATATCCTCAAAAACATGTGCATGATAGTTACAAATTGTGTGCACGATATGTACAAACACGTGTGCGATTTTGTACTTGTGAGATTTTGTACTTCTTCATACATCATGTTTTTCCAGCAAAAAAAATGTGTCCACACATTTAACTATTGCAGTTGTGTTTCTACCCAACTTGTAGGATTCTCGTGTATTCATCATACCTAAAATCAACAAGCACATTACAATTTAAAAATAACTGACTTCCTTGTGTCATCAACCCTATTGTCTTGCAAGGTGCCAATTTACATACAAATCCAATCTCAAACTGCTATAGGAAAGTGATATGCACTTCTCCATCATTTTTAGGTTCTGTAATCTTATATATTCTCATATGAGCATATCAATGGATTAGTATAGTACACCTCTAATAATAATACATATATCCACACAACATATTGATCTACACTTTTTCATGTGTCATGTTTTCTCAAGAACATAATCTTCCAAAGATTGGTCATTTACGCTCCTCTCTGAGATCATTTACATTTCTTCGTTAATCAAATTAGCATGTGCATTGTTGCACTACCTATATGCATATTTCTTATTGACTGCATCCAATTCACTATGGAGTATCACAACATATTTGGTAGTAGCCAAGGAATCAAAGAGAACAATCATTTGGATCATAGAATTCTTCAATATTTCTTAGTTAAACAAATTAACATATGCATTGTTGCGCTACCTATATAATGCATATTTTCATCTCATCTTCTCTATTCTTTGATTTTTTTATAAAACCTCCATTGACAAAAACACGGTGTCTCAAAATGTATAAGAAGAATCCATCTCCTTTAGCATTCCATAGACTACTATTCTCTAGCCCTAGAACACTAGACACCACCTAAAAAATACTCAAGTGACACTAATGAGAGAGTCTATCCTACTATGATGTTAAAACTATTGGAGAAAACAAATATAATAAGAAGATGATATCGAACATTATCATGTTCTCCCAAAGGAGGGTGCACCCAAAATAGTGGCTAGCTCTTAGGAGAGAACTCCCCTAGTTCCTAGTAGATTTAATTATCATGTACTTAATAGCATTTTGTTAGTTAGATGCACCTTTCCATTCTTTGGGTCATGTGCATTAGATTTTATTATTATTTATCTCAAATGATTAGATATTTGCATAATTGTGTTAACCCATTGCAAATATATATAAGTATGTTGGTCAAGATGAATAAGAATAAATTGTTTTTCCTTTAGGCTTTTCATTTCTATTGTTATTTCTTTCTTGTTTTCGGGATACATTTCTTCAATCTATGCTCTTCCTTCTTCAAGATAGTGTTTTTTTGGGGGGTTCATTATCTTTCCAACATCAACAAATATGTAAAATGATCAATGCATAGATACTACATGTAGCATACACTTTGTTTTTAGGGTCATCATCCATTCTCCTACTACACCATATCTAGTGAAAAACCAACACTCATCATTAAGGGAGACTGGTTCCAAGATATTTCATATTCGAGTCATTTCCTGATTGATTGCATCCAATTCACTGTGGAGCATCACAACATATTTGGTAGGAGTTGAGGAATCAAAGAGAAATCATTTGGATCATAGAATTCTTCAATATTTCTTAGTTAATTAAATTAGCATATGCATTGTTGCACTACCTATATGCATATTTTCATCTCATCTTCTCTCAAGTGTGTACTTCGTAAGCTTACACATAACCCTACCCTTTCTCTTTACATAGGTTACCTCATTGATCTAACACAACGTGTACTTATGGTCCTAGCAGTGACAACTAGAGAGCCTTACTAAAACATAGATCCAAATTACAGTAATCACATCAATCACTTAATGTTCCATCTTGCCACACTCTTCTAGGACGACATAACTCTTTGTCATGCATCACCACACTAAACATTATTGGGCATATCTCACATTATAGCGCCGTCCTTATAAATGTTCAAATACCATCTTGATAGTCATAAATTATGTGCACGATGTGTACAAACCATGTGTATGATATGTACAAACTACATGTGCAATATGTACATATCATAAGAGCGATGTATTGTCCTGCTTACATGTCAACTACGTGACCAAGTTTGGAATTATCAAGCCTAGTTCTTATAAACACAAGCATGATCTTGTTTTTTATAACAAGTTTTGTAGAACTTTGATTACACCTAAAAGGTCCACTATCTTTATGTGCATGCCCTTAAATAATACATTTTATATTTTAATTTAATAATATAAAAAATATTTTATCATATTTCAAATATATTTTCATTCAAAACACCAAAACAATATATGCCATATGCCATTAGAATTGAACATTAAATGAGTAATAAAATGTTTTTTTGGTCTTTTATTATATTTATGTTTTCATACACTTCCAACAAAGCATTTTATGTCATTATAATTTAACATTAAATGAGTAATACAATGAGTTTTTCCCTTTTTAAAACAACTCTTGCCCATCTATGTGAGATTATATGACCAATCGCCTGGAGAATCGACTCCGTCTAAATAATTCATTCGATTCGATTCACTGTAAATTAAAAAAAATAGATTACTGTATGCTTATAAACTCATACATTAAAGAAATCGAACTCAGGTTTCATTATAAAGTTCATCGTTTGGTTAACGGTCTCTCAGAATTACATCACAAAACTTGAAGACTAATTGACGAATTGGTACTTGTACGACCGGCTAGTATTCTGTGCAGGCCGTCTTAGCTCAGCTGGTAGAGCGCGTGGCTTTTAACCACGTGGTCGTGGGTTCGATTCCCACAGACGGCGTCACTATATTTTGTAATAACTAAATGTGTCTTCCTCACTATATTTTGTAATAACTAAATGTGTCTTCCTTTTTCATTTTTCTTTAAGGAGGAAGAGAGTACAAATCTTGCGAAACTGATATATAAAAATGAATGGAACTTTAACAGTTTACATTGTATATTTGAAGGCTGGGTACCCAAATAAATATACTGGCTTTAAAATTGACATTGTGTTTTAGTGAAAACTGATATATAAAAATTAAGCGAAGTTTAAGGGTTTATATTGTATATTTGAATTATAAGATTAAGGGAAGTTTAAGAGTTTACTTTGTAAATTTGAATTAAAAGTATGTTATGTAAAATAGTAGTAATTATTGCGAAACTTATATATAAAAATGAATGGAAGTTTAAGAGTTTACATTGTATATTTGAAGGCTGAGTACCCAAATAAATATACTGGCTTTAAAATTGACATTGTGTTTTAGTGGAAACTGATATATAAAAATTAAGCGAAGTTTAAGGGTTTATATTGTATATTTGAATTATAAGATGAAGGGAAGTTTAAAAATTGACATTGTGTTTTAGTGGAAACTGATATATAAAAATTAAGCGAAATTTAAGGGTTTATATTGTATATTTGAATTATAAGATGAAGGGAAGTTTAAGAGTTTACTTTGTAAATTTGAATTAAAAGTATGTTATGTAAAATAGTAGTAATTATTGACTGGTTGGTATTGTGTAAGAACTAAATTAATAATAGTAATTATTGCAAAACTGATATATAAAAATGAATGGAAGTTTAAGAGTTTACATTGTATATTTGAAGGCTGGGTACCCAAATAAATATACTGGCTTTAAAATTGACATTGTGTTTTAGTGGAAACTGTTATATAAAAATTAAGCTAAGTTTAAGGGTTTATATTGTATATTTGAATTATAAGATGAAGGGAAGTTTAAGAGTTTACTTTGTAAATTTGAATTAAAAGTATGTTATGTAAAATAGTAGTAATTATTGACTGGTTGGTATTGTGTAAGAACTAAGTTCAAATTTGGCTGGTTATCCATACAAATTTACTACTGTGTAAGAACTAAGTTCAAATTTGGCTGGTTATCAATACAAATTTACTGGCTTTAAAATTGACATTGTCTTTGGCACTTATAGCTCGGATTTCAAAAGTTATAGGTGATGGGGATTTTAGGCATATAACCAAGTGAATGAAGTCTCACTAGAAGGCAACATTTTTGGAAAGCTATTGTTCTCTAAAGTTTTGTTACAAACATTTTGATTCTTAATACTATCTTATTTCATATTTAATATTTATAAAGAAAAAAACACTCAGGCAGATCTGCTCTCCAAGGCTAGCCCGGTGATGGGACCGGGGCAATGGCATATATGAGATTAACAAGAGGATGGCTTAATACGATCCAGGACTTTTTGGGGGATGATTTATATTAGATTTGTAAAGGACGACTGGAATTTGTTGGTAATAATATAATTGGGATGTTTGTAACTATGTAAGCTTCAGAGATCGGTTCAGAGGACAATGTAGTTTCAAAAAGTTATGTAAGTTCAGAGGACAATGTAGTTTCAAAAAGTTATGTAATGGTATCAAAGGAGAGAAGTTCAGTTTCTCATTTGAGACCTTGATCTTGTTCTTTTAGGAGATCAAATTCACCAGCTCAGAGATGTTTTCCAAGGGGGTTACAGATTTAGGTCTTTGCAGAATTAAGAGTTTGTAAAATATTATATAGGTATCTGAAGAATGTAATTTTGTTTATTAAATAAAATTACAATTATTTTGGGAAAAAAACGTGAAGAAGTTCAAGAGTTTAAATTAAAGAATATTGAGCTGAAAGAATAATAATGTGGTTAATTAAGATTTGATATTTAAAATTGTATTTTTTTAATGTTGGCAAGAATGCTTTTGGGGTCTTGTCCAAAATACTATTTCTGACCTTGTGGTTCATTGGTTTAGCTTGATCATCACAAGCTTGTGTTTCGACTTTGTACATATTTTAAAATATAAGGAATCACCATAATACAATTTCTTGGAAACTTAAAATAACCTCATTTATATATTGAACACTTAAAACTTAAAATAACCCGTCCCGTGCCTTAGTATTTGGCACAATTGCAACACCCAAAAAAATCATCTTCTTTACTTGGTCCAAATCCTTCATCTTTGAGTTATATCTTTGTAAAAAGAGACTTTATAGGACAACTTCAAATGAACTACAATTTCAGAGGCCTTAACATGTTTCCACCAAATACAATTCCTTTATATGGTGAAACAAAGAGGTACAAACTAAAGCTATAAACTGGGTGGATAATCTAGTACCATGATCCTCCCACTTCAAGCCTGGTCAAGGGAGATCTTGTTGTTAAGATTGACACCACTCTAAGCAATTTTCCAAAAACTTGCATTTCAGCATAAAAGAGATCTCATGCCATATGCTCTTCAAAGCTTACATTTCATCCAAAGAGATCTCATGCCATGTGCTCCTCAACCAAAGAGAAGAGTGTGGCAATATTAACCGTCATGCCATGTGCTCTTCAAAGCTTGCATTTCATCCTAAAAGAGATTTTATGCCATGTGCTCTTCAACCAAAGGGAAGAGTGTGGCAATATGTATTAAAGTTTTCCGTGCTTGCCTCATAGAGCCCTCATTCTATGAAGGGCCTTTATTAGCATCACCATTTTCTCTTTCAAAGGTTTGTTTAATCCTTGCTATACCTCTAATGGATTAAGGATTAGGTTAAGGAAGAGGTGGGAGGTGATTTTGTTTCATAAATGATGGATAAGTTTCTATAATAGATACCTAATGGAAGAGTACAAAAACAACAATCTTTTTAGATCTATTGTTCCATAGCACACTCTGCCATATTTGATCCTAAGCACTAAGGATGTCTCACATCTGTTTGATTTCTTGTACATTACAAAGAAGAATGGCATTTGTAATAAACAATTCCCATGAAAAATAGGAACACACTGTAGTCCAGTCCTTGAGCAAACACCACAGGGTTGATATAAGTGGTCATCTAATTGAGTCTAGTATTGCACTGGATCATGGTCAAACATGTATTGAAATCATAGGTCTGCAAAGAAAATATGCTGCATGCACCAAAAAGTCAATAGACCTTATAGTCAGAAAAACTGTTTGGAAAAAAAGCACTCAACAATTATGATTTTTTTCCATCAAACGTTAACATTGCATAAGGAACCTTGAATGTTTATTATCAAACTCTTAAAAAATAGACATAAACATGTAAACGCATTTAAAAAGAGTGTGCATATGAAAATGATGGTAGTGTTCTAGTATGTGTTCAGAAAGAAATACTCCATGTTGAAAATGTCATCCAATGTTTTAGTATGCATTTGGAAAAATCCCTCTGAGAATCGCTCTAAGCTACTTGGAATCCAACGACTTCTCTATAATAATGAAATATCCATGTAAGAATGTTGGTATGATATCATTGACTATTGGCTCGGAAAAAGATAATGAAAGGTCGCACACTTGAGTTGATCAAAAGCAGTGTCAAGATCCAAATAGAGTGTAATTTGAATATTTCTTTGTGTTGGCAATGAGAATGAGTTTAGAGTAAATGTTGTCATGCTGAGATGGTAATATTTAAGGAAAACATTGGCTAACCTAGGTCTTTTGAACCTATTTTTAAGACATTGTTTAAAAAGCTCAATAGAGAAACTCTACAACCATTGTTGATAGAGCAATGGGTTGTATTAGAGGATTTAAGGATTTTTAGATATGAATTCAAATATGCCAGAGGATCTTAAAAAGTGCCTATCAAAGTTTTCAAGGTTGGTGGCCTGTTTAGGTAAAGATTATATATTTTAAGAACAATTTTGAATTAAATCCAACTACCAAAAATAATTAAAACCAAGTGTAACGAAATCAGTAACGATAAAAATTCAAAAGTATGTCAAAATTCTTTTTTCTAAAATGTACAAAATAAAGGTAAACTATGACGGCAAACTGTTTCTTCATTCTCATTTGGGAAAGCCAACCTGTCCTTTCTCTCAGCCAAGCCAAATTATATGAATTTGGGCCAGGGAATAAACAATAAAGAACACAAGGCCCATAAAAATGCAGAGCACAAATAGCCAAATTATATGAACTTGGGCTAGGGAATAAACAAAAGAAACATGGCCCATAAAATTGCAGAGCTCAAATACAGAATACAGCGTTATCCATCTCCACTTTTGAAAAAGCAGATTCTATATCAAACACAGATTGCCTTCAAAAGCGTTATTACGATTGCGCTATCCGCGAATCGAACGGGGGTCGTACCTTGTTGCCAAGTAAATAACTTTGAAGACCTGAAACCAATTGCACTAGCCGGGAATCGAACCCGGGTCTGTACCGTGGCAGGGTACTATTCTTATAGACCATTAGTGCGCTTGTGACCTATTTGTAAACTATTATAAATAGTTAATGTAATCATCTGAAACCAAAATAGATTATTATTATTATTATATTACTAAACCAGTAAAACCATTATTATTATTATATTACTAAACCAGTAAAATCACATACGTTGAATAGGTGATCCAGGCAATTACTAAAAAGTGAATCATAGAGGGCCCAACCGGGTTCGAAACGGTGACCTCTTGATCTGCAGTCAAATGCTCTACCACTGAGCTATAGACCCATCAACTCTGTCATGTAGACTGGAATATTTCAATTGATCTTTATTACAAGGAACCCTACATGAAACTCAAGATTTAGAAACGACCGAGGTTTAATTATAGGAATAGGAAATTTCAATGAGAATGAAATTCTAACATGTTGGAACAAACAAATGAGATCAATCTTGGCAAATAGCGAAAGGTTGGAATCCCTACAGAAACATATCGGTGTAGCCAAAAGAGATTGGCAAGGAGACCAGCAATTTACATGGTCTAACCAGAGGAAAACTCCAAAGTACAGAACTACATCATACAAAACCTTCATTAGTGCTGCCACAGAGGGAATATATAGCGAATTAATATTCCACGTAACATTTTACATTCGGAAAATATAGATCATTTTTGTAGAATAATTTAAAAATATATGAAGGGACAATTGATGATGCAAAGCGTTTATAAATAACAACGCCTGGATGAAATTTTCTGAGTAGTAACAGATTCTCGCCAACATATCAAATAACTGTGGCCACAGCTTGAATCAAAATGGACCCATATCAGGGCCAACGTGTTGTAACTCTTCCTGCTGTAGAAACGCTCCAATGCTATCTAGTGACACTTTAGTTTGAGCAGTCACAGAGATTGTCTATAAACCCCTGAAGTATCTACGACTTGTCTAACGAGGGAACAAAGATTGCAAGCTAACAAAAAAACGAGTTTGTTGTCTAACTAAGGGACTATTTTCTCTCTATTTTAAGCTGGTTTTTATATTGTTAAAATCCTTAACAAACAATAAAAATTGCAAGATTGTATGAGTTAAATTCACTGGACGAATCCCAAAACAATCATCCCCTAATCCCAGAAAAATGGTCAGAAACACTCCTATGAGATTAATTGTACCAAAACCAAAAGTTGCAAGGGAGACAAATGTCGGTGCTGCAGAGAAAACAAAAGTAGTGATATAAGCACATGTGTAAATGTATATTTGTAGCCATCTACATTCTAGCTACCTCAAAATTTCTAGCTTCCTAAGAAATCTTGTCTCCGGAACCTACAATTTTAAGACCCTCATAATTTTTAATGTCGCTGATGTGACCTTCATGCTTTTCCTCTTTCCTACCGTGATTCTCTTTTGAAACTTTTGTTGCAATTTTGCGACAGGGAAATTTGGCGACATAACTGCAAATCAGGTTAAGGTTTTGATATAGAATAATAAGGGCCATGACAAGTTGGAGAGGGAAACTCCAAATATAGTGCATATACAAACAGAAATCTCTAACAATTTGAACATCTGCACTCTTGTAGTTGATAATCTCTGTGCGTGTATGCTTCTGTATTAACTGATTAGAAAGCAATAAGCCCTTCCTGTATATACTAGCTGTCAATGTTTCTTTAGCATGTAAAGTTATCATGATTGAAATGCCCTTGTCGCTGTGACAAAGACTTTAATACTTTGCAACAACAAAAAAATGTACAAACTAGCACATAACTTGACTTTCAAAGTGTTGTTTATAATATCCATCGAGAAACGTCTATACAATATGGACCTACGTATGATACACAAGTATTCAATGCTACTAGAGTAAGAGTGTAGTCAAAAGTATTTCCTTATTTCCTTATACAAATAAGGCTTTTGCTAATACTTTTGGTCTCTACTTAGAACCCTGAATCTTGTTGAAGTGTGTAATCTCCACAATTACAGTTAGTTAGAAGTAGTGCTTTGCATTCATGACTCATATGACCGAGTATGAATTGGTTAAATCTTTTCTATTTTTAGCAAGTCGGTTAGAAATTAGCTTTTGTTTTTGGGTCCACTTAGCTAGGACTACAATCCTTTATATTATGAGCTTAATGGAAAAGAGCACAAAAGAAAAATGCTCCAGTTTCTGCTGTGTTTAATACTGCCCTTGCTTCTAAATTTAACGTGTTATCAGAGCCAAGAGTTTAAGCCTCTTCACAAAGTGGAGAGCAGATTGATAAAAAAAAAATTGGGAAAGCAAATCGATTAAAGCACTATGTTGAGCTAAGGAGACTGGATAGCGTGAGAGTGATAGTGATTGACGAATCAAGCTAAAGAATTTGAACTGTATGTAGTTCAGAAAACCTGATATACCCTTAAGCGAATAGATGGTTGAGATCGATACATTCCTGAAGATTGGTGGCTGGAAGTGTCGCCCCTGTTATTGGACCTGAAAAACGCATCGAACGTCGAGATTCTGAGACCTCGTCAGATATTGGAAGTTGAGAACCAGATAGAAGCATTGGAGGAGGATCTTGATAGAAGCATCGGAAGAAATTCGGATAGAACATTGGACAAGATCCCAAGAGGACCATCGAACCTGATGTCCGATAGAGCATTGAACAGAGAATCTGATAGAAGCATCAAGAGAAACTCTGATATAGCATCGGACTAGATCCCAAGAGGAGCATCGAACTTGATCTCCGATAGAGCATCGGATAGAGAAGTTGATAGAAGCATCGAAAGAATTTTTGATAGAGCACTGGACGAATTGTCAAAGGAGCAGCATACCTAATCTCCGATAGAACATAAGATAGAAGCCAATACATGCATCGAAAGAGATTTAGATAGAGCATCGGATGAGATCTCGAGAGGAGCATCAAACCTAATCATCGATAGAGCATTGAACAGAGAAGTCGATAGAAGCATCAGAAGAAATTTGATAGAACATCAGAAGAGATCCCAAGAGGAACATCATACGTGATCTCGAAAGGAGCATTGAGAGAGATCCCAGTACAGCATCGGATTGAGAATCCGATAGAGTATCAGATGTTGAAAACAAGTATTTTATCATAATTTTAAAAAAGATTGTTAAGCTTGAAAAGCCTGCCGGTGCAAGTCAAAAACACAGAACCGACTAGGCGACATTGCTAACAGAGCTTCCAAGGACATAGCTACATTAAAAATCTAAGAACTGTGTGGTAAAAAAAATTATGGCTATGAGAAGCCAAAGATTTTCCCAGATTCCCATCTCACCAAGAAAAATTATGAAATTTCGTCAATTAAAATGATGAACTTATTGAAGGCCCAAGATATTTGGGAACAAGTATCCCATGGGTATTGGGAATAAGTATCCCATGGGTATAGAGAGTTGGTGGACTAGGCCACCAAACAAACCATAGAAAATAACCAGCGGAAAACGCTAAAAGAGAACAAAACCAAGGATGCAAAGGCAGTGCATCTCATTCAGATTGGCGTGGATGAAACCATCTTCCCCAAGATCTCTCTTGCGAAGAACTCTAAAGCCGCCTGGGAGACCTTACAAAGAAATCATCAAGGCACCAACGTAACAGTGAAATTGCAAACCCTAAGAAGGGACTTTGAAAGATTAGAAATGAAGGGGTAGAATCAATAGATTAGTACATCACGCAGAACTGCGTGATGGCCATGGTAAACTAGTTGAAGATGTGCAACAAAGATATGTTGGATCAGAAGGTAGTTAAGAAGTTTCTCAGAACCTTAATTAAAAATTTAGAATCCGTAGTTGTGACTATTGAAGAAACTGAGTAAGCTAAACTCTAAATCATTTTCACCAAAAATTTGGCCAGTTTTCTGGCCAAAATTCGGCAGAAATTGTTCAAAAAGCAGTTTTCAATGATTGAAATTGCATAATCTGGGTGCTCCAAGGGTAAACACCCATGAGTCAGCTTTCAATAGATGAGTTGATGAGATCTCTTTTTATCCAAGATCAACAGGAATGAGTAGACTATAATGTACGTCAATAGATACATATGTTTTTTCTTCTATGTTCAAAAGTGTACATTTAATTTGTGGATGGATGGAAAAAAAGAAGCAGGGTTAGCTGCAATATTTTGTTTAGAAAGATCATTTAAATTTCATTCTAGTTTCCCTAATGAAGTTGAACATACAACCTCATCAACAACGTGGGATAATTCTTTGCATTGGCATCCTGTTATTTTCTCTTCTCATTGTTAAAAGTCCATTTGGTAGGCTTGGAAACCCTTAGATAACCACAACTTACACTTATTTGGGAGATCTTTTCACAAGCCATAGGTTCAGTTTGTAGCTTGTTGTCCAACCCTGACTTGGCAATGGTTATGGGAAACTCTCTATACAACCACACTAATGTTTCCACACATACTTGTAATACATCTTGGCTAATATGCACTTTTTGGGTGTGATCATAAAGTTGATAATTCTCTATGGGACTGAGATCTAGGACCTAGCTAAGTCCCTGATGATTGTGCTCACATTATAATGTACAATCCCCATGCTAGAATGAGTGTTCTATCGTAAATGCACAATCCCATAAGCCATTGTGCAGGCCAAGTTTGGAACCTATCACATGCAACATGAGAGTATTTTCAAGCTAGTTTCCTTTATTGACAAGGTCAATTCCATGGTTGATTCAACATTAGATCTTAGGGAAGGTTAGGTACCCATACCCTTATCTAGCTCTTTGTTATTTCCTCCACCCTCTTAATTCACCTTAGATTTTGGTTTTCTAAATTCTCCTTGTTGCTTCAAAACCCAGTTGTTATGATGAATGTGACTAAACCCTCTCGAATTACACCAAGCCTTATCTCCATACAACACTTTATAAAGCAGACTTTTGGGATTTTTCAAACCCTTTTCCACGCTTGTTTCAGAACCCTCTCCAAGCTCTATGTTATTTTGAATAGGGATAATGGATGACACTGAAGATAAAGAATCTAATGAAAACTATCAAATAGATTAGAACTAGGTTAAACCCTACAAAATTCAACCCACACTTCTATTCAAAGATGGGACTCATATGGAAGAAAAGTTAAGATTGCATATGTTATAAGAAGGATTGAATTGGAGTGATGTTGATAGGGTGAAATCAATGAAGCTTCTTAATTTTAGGAATTAGATAATAGTAAGTATAGGAATAGAACACTATTTAGTATTAGTAAGGAGTCTTAATAAGCCAGGGTTTATGTATTCTTTAGGAAAGGGTTATATCCTTATAAAGGGATTAGTTATTAAGTCTTATATATATATATATATATA
>LPNX010172370.1:52451-63581 GCA_001517045.1 Pseudotsuga menziesii
ATAGCTTGGAGTAGAAATGTATTTAGGGAGTAGTATTCTTAAGAAGCTATTGGATAGTAGATATTAGTAATTAGATCTTTGAAGGTCAGATAGCTTGCCCACACTTCTATTTAAAGATGGGACTTATATGGAAGAAATATTAAAAGATGAAATATGTTATAAGTAGAATTTGAATTGGAGTGATGTCGACAGGGTGAAATGCCCTCTTCAACAATAAGGTGTTTGCTAGTGAGAAGTCTCAATTGTGATTTTATACTATATGTAAATCATAAATTTAGTCCAAGGCTTTCCTGCTAAGATAGAATAACTTTAGACGTACGCACATCACGAAACCTATAACTACTATATTTAGCAAGAAAGATCTTGGGTTAATATAAACATAAATATAACTAGCAATTGCCCCAAGTA
Source organism: Pseudotsuga menziesii (assembly GCA_001517045.1). Taxonomy (NCBI): domain Eukaryota; kingdom Viridiplantae; phylum Streptophyta; class Pinopsida; order Pinales; family Pinaceae; genus Pseudotsuga; species Pseudotsuga menziesii. The sequence goes on from LPNX010172370.1 coordinate 52,860, forward strand.
GGTGCAACAATACGCCGATAAGTTGTTGTTGGAGGGTGAAATGGCTAGAAAAATAAAAATAAAACCGAAAAAAGTGCATGGGCATAATTTTAAACATCTTGTAGACCTGCATTGTAATTAACATGATGATTTTAGTTAGAAGGTATAAAGGATCTATTAATCTTGCTTAATTTTTATTTTCAAAATTATTACCTTGAACATTTAGTTATATTTTTTGTACAAAGGTTATGTAGGCCTTTAGCCAAAAATGCTCCATTTTAAATTTCCATTACCAAAGAACAAATTAAGTTCATATATATTTGTTAAGATTAGCCTAGTTTTCATGTGCAATTCCAAATCCAAACGTGATATATATTTATTCTTCCTATGTACACTAATACATATGAGCAAATTTACGATTGCTTGTCATTGTTATTTCTACGTTTAGTAGTCTCAATTGCGACAATAACGATCGCAATGTTTCGTGGCACTTATTTTGTCGCTTTAACAACAAAATTTATAAGCCGTCAATATAGAGACGAAAATCAGTTGCCACGTGTCTTCTATACGGTGGCCTTGAAATTGATTTTTTTAATTCATTTTCTACATTTTGTCACTCTATCAACAAACTTATCGTCCCTATAACGACGAAACTATGGCCAAAAACTGCCAGCAAAATTTTGGTTCCACAAAAAACTATGGAACAGTTTCGACGAATGTTTGTCTCTCTATCAACAAACTCTGGAATTTGAACAGAAATTTATTCCATGCAAAACCGTGGAAAGTCGATCTCTATCGATGAAATCTGCAAGTTGAACGGTAATTTTTCCATGAAACTGCATTGCTATAGCGACGGTATTCGTAGAAAGCCACCCGAGGTGTTGATGGTTTTGTAATACCCGCGATGAAAGTTCGACAATATTGCGATGAAACCTGGAGGTTTAAAAAAAATTAAAAAACCATCGAAAGGCACATTCCTTTACACAGTTTTGGAAAGGCACATTCTTTTACACGGTTTTGGATCTTCAATAACTACTTGTGATTGATGTGCAGTCTCGTGGACCTTTTAATTCTGTTTTAGACCATATTTAATCAGCACTATAGAGCAGATTTTCAGAACGTAATTCCGAACCACAAACTGGGGCAAACCTACCATGCGATTCAATGTTTTAGGGATGAGTTTAATACATGTAAATGACAGAAATTTTCAGATCTTATAAAACAAAAAATGAAAGATAAATTAAGATTTAAAATGGCATAAACCTTGTGATTAGTGCCTAACAAATCCAAGTTAAACAGATGGGGTCAATTGAGGATCTCATGGAGGATTTAGTGATTAAAGAGTAGATAGGGTTGAATGGTTCAAACCGAATCTGCTCCTTAATAACTAGATCCACTTCATAAATCTTCAATAGGAAAATCCTAAGCTAGACATTAGATATTTTTCAAACAAGAGCCAAAAGGTGGCAATGTCACCACAATTCCTAAAAATTAGTACTACAAGACAAATGCTATAGAATGGAAATATACCTTTGTTTCAACCCCAACAAAGCTTCCCATGCCAAACCAAGAAATCTATCATAATACACTTGTAATATAACTACAAATGGTAGCTTCAGAGATGGAGGATAAAGGATAATTGCTCTTACTAGGTTTTAACACTCAAGACTCCTCTTCCCCATGAGAAGGTTGGAAGAAACTTGGACGACAGGAAAAGCACCTCCATTTCCACCCAAAAAGGGCTTCTCGTGCAATATTTTGGTTTGGTAGAAAATAAACGGGAACAAAAAATTCCAAGATTTTGGTAGAAAATGAAAAATTGTTAGATATTTATCATTTAAGCAATATGATCTTAGGATCTTATTTGAGAGAATAGCATGCACAACAATAAACACAAGAGACAAGAGACACAAAGAATTTTCCTCAGGGAAACCATAAAGGAGAAAACCCTGCAACTTCCTTAGAGATAGAATGAGCACCAATGGTAGTAGTAAAACTTGAAAACATAAAGATGATCTCCAACAACTTGGCCTCTCTCTTTCACTTCAGAGAGATTCTCCTCCCTCACTCATGTGCCCCAGTGAGTGAGTGTGTGTGTGTATAATAAATAGAGAGGCTCACTCTCTATTTATATTCTTTCGTTCACTTAATTTCCACTCCATCATGTCGGCCTCACTTAACAATTACTTACCAGGGCCGACATCTCTAGGACAATCTAATAACCCTAGTGCCCCACAACTGTGGGGAGTTTTCCCCTCCAATCAACAAGGAAGGTTAACCTTAACACAATGGTGGGAACTATTGCCCCGACTTACAATAACTCACCTAGGGTTGACTTCTCTAGGATAGTCTAATAACCCTAGGGCCCCACAACTGCGAGGACTTTAATCCTTGATAAATAAGGAGGGTTACCCTCTATGAATTTGCATGACTTGTTTACATTACAAATACTTCCCGAAATAAACACCAGGGTACAATACATAAAATATACAAGTGAATACATTCCGAAGTTACAAAAACATCAATACTCCCTCTTAACTAGGAATGTATTCTCTCGACACAATTTATCAGCACAAGTCTTCTTCTTGTATCATTTGGATCATCATCATGTCATCTTCATCTTCAAGTCATTTTCATCTTTAAGTCATCTTCATCAAGTTTGGATCATCATTGGATCTGGATCATCACTGGATCATCATCAAGTCTGGATCATCACTTGATCTGGAGCATCACTGGATCATCATCTAGTCTGGATCATCACTGGATCTTGATCATCATCAAAGCTAGATCATCATCGAATATGGATCATCACTGGATCATCATCATCATTGCTTCCGCTATCTCAATCAAATGGTGCTATCTATTCATTCTTCTCGTCATAGGAATTTTTACAGAGCCAACCCTTTCTCATGCTAGTTGTAGGCCTAACCTCCTTGTAGGTCTTCATCTTCTTTAGCACTTATATCTGACCATGGTCGAAAACACATCACAACTATGTCAGAAAGGATCGCCCAACACTCATATCTAACCATGGTCGAAAACTCATTGCAAACCATGTCAAAAGGGCTTTGCACTTACATCTAACCATGATAGGAAACTCATCACACATCATGTCGGAAAGGGTCTGCACTTATATCTAACCATGATAGGAAACTCATCACACATCATGTCAGAAAGGATCTACACTTATATCTGACCATCATAGGAAACTGATCACACATCATGTCAGAAAGGCTCTGCACTTATATCTGACCATGATAGGAAACTCATCACAAATCATGTTTGAAAGGCTCTGCACTTACATCTGACCATGATAGGAAACTCATCACACATCATGTCAGAAAGGCTTTGCACTTACATCTGACCATGATAGGAAACTCATCACACATCATGTCATAAAGGCTCTACACTTATATCTGACCATGATAGGAAACTCATCACACATCATGTCAAAAAGGCTCTACACTTATATCTGATCATGTGGGATGAACACATCACCACACTCACATCAGAATGGCTCTCAACCCAAGGCTGAGTTTCAGTCCTAGACTGAACAAATTCCAGGTAACTAACCAAATGCCTCCATTCTCCCAGAGAATGGCCTTCATCAATTATATCTGATCATGTGGGAACACATCCCTCAATCACATCAGAATGGCCCTGCACTAATCATGTGGTAACACAACCCACAATCATATAAGAGCATATCTGCACTTACATCTGACCATGGAAGGAACCAATCCTCTCACCATGTCAGAATGGCTACAACACTTATATCTGACCATGGAAGGAACCAATCCTCTCACCATGTTAGAAGGGCTCATGGACTCATCACTTCCCTTTGGAGGGAACGCCGATCTGGAGAACACCAAGCTTCTCCCTGAAGTACTCAAACTTCACTCTGGCTAATGGCTTAGTCAACACATCAGCTATATGTTCTTTTGTCACAACATACTGGAACTTCACTGCTCCTCTCTGCACCATATCCCTGATATAGTGATATTTGATCTTGATATGCTTCGACTTGTCATGGAACAATGGGTTCTCACACAACTTCACACAACTCTGGTTGTCGCAATATATACAAGTAGCATCCAACTAGAGATCAAATAAATCAGACAGTAGATTCCTCAGCCATACTACCTCACAACTAGCTGAACAAGCTGTGACATACTCTACTTCAGCTGTACTCAGTTCCACACAGGACTGCTTCCCGTTAAACTTAGAGATCATACCTAATCCCATACTGAAGCAACACCTTGAATTGCTCTTCCTATCGATGGCACTGCCCAATCCGAATCCACATAACCCTCTAGGTTAATCTTTTGATTCGCCTCATACTTGAGCCCATACTCAACTGTACCCTTCAGGTACCTCACTGCATGATTTTCAATCATTAGGTGAACATGTCTCAATGTGTTCACAGTAAAGCAAATATCTGGTCTCGTATTCGTCAGGTACATCAAGGAACCAATCATCTAACGATACATTGTAGCATCAACCGTCTCTGATGAAGCAACACTCAATAGCTTCAGGTTCGATGTCATAGGTGTGGTCATGGCCTTGCAGTCCATCATCGCGAATCTCTTCAGGATCTCTACTGCATACTCCCCTCATCCGAGGGAGATTCCATCCGCATTTTGCCACACCTCCATTCCTAGAAAATAGTGCATCATATCCAAGTCCTTCATCTCGAACTCGACAACAAGTCTTCTTCTTGCAAATTTAATGATTTCCTCTTTTCTGTCAGGAACAAGTCATCGACATGTAACAAGAGCATCACTGGTCTTCCGCCTTCAACCTTGAAGTAAAGGTAAATCTTAGAGTCATCAGTAATCTATCCATCCTGTCATACCATGTCGAACCTCAGTATATTCTGTAGTCACTCCCTCTGAAGCGGAACATTCTGTACCAGAGTGACAAGTAGCTTCCTTTGCTACTAATATTCTATGTATCCATCTAGGATCACTGGATACTAAGATCCTCTATCTTGAACTTTTTGAAAATTTCTTCTCACACCCATCTATGAGCTTTTCATCCTCTATAGAATTTCATCTTCAACCTTGTAGCAAAGGTTCAGATCTTCATCAAGCTCCTCATGTATGTGTTATCCCATGGGTGTCTTCTGAGCTCGTACACGGCCTTCTTTCATTTGCACACATGATTCTTCTTGTCATGTGTCTCAACTCCCACTGGCTACAAATGTCTCTTCATAGTCTATGCCTTCTTTTCGTGATAAGCCTCGTGCTACGAATCTTGCCTTGTATCCCACGATGCTTCCATTACTGCATGGTGGAACTACGAACTTCCCTTCATGTATCAATATTGCATCCTAGACATCATTCTTCTTGAATTGGTCTTCCCTTTCTTCTTGGTTACTTTTTCATAGCTGGAAGGTTCTGCATCAATGATATCGCTGCATTTGTCATATTATTCTTCATCTTGAACTGTCGTCATTTGTTCTTTGGAACAAGTCTCATCCTTCTTTGCTTGTAGGCGATTTTACGCGATCTTTCCTACAAGTCAAATGCATTAGTTGTATGGTTAGAAACATTTCATAAGGTATATTCATAATGAAAAATTCTTTTGCATCAAGATATATGATTATGCAACTATTTTAGCCAATATAACATTCATCCATATCTCACGGAAACTTTCTAGATGCCTTCCATATCTACCAGGACAACATTGAGATTGTGCACTAATCCAATATGTCAACAAAGAGGTTTCATTCTAGATAAGTAGCAATGGAGAGTTGTATGGCACCATGAGCTACTTACCCATTACATGCATATTAGTAGTATACTATCATTAATGCAAGCATTCTATCATGCATTATACATCAACTGAATATAAACAAATGCATAACAAAACAATATCATGAAATGACAATTGAATACTTATCTTTATTTGTTTCGTGGGTAACTCCTTCTTGAGCCTTTAGTCTCATCATCTTCATCATTTATTATCCAAATTCTAAGATGGATAAGAGTTTCTTCAAGAGTTGAGTCCTTCGTATTCCTCATCGCTTGAGGGATCTTCTTTGGATGGTCAGAGCTTGATCTTCAGTTGCTCCCATCTTCTCTTCTTTTATTATGAGTCGAGCTTCTTCTTCTTCCCAGAGTTTGCCTAAAGTAATCACTCCCTTCTGGCACACATTCCTCGGATGAATGAATCCCATGATCCTGGGAGGCCATTCAAGATGGCTATCACCACTTCTGCATTCTCCACTTCTTCTTCTACTGCTACAAGTTGTTCTTTGATTTGAGAGACCCTCGTAAAGTATGACTGTATGGTCTCTGCATTCTGGATCTTCACATTCTTCAACTGTTTTCTCAAAGTCATATTTCGAATTATGTTCTTCCTTTCAAGTAGCTTCGTCAAGGAATCAAACATCTCTTTCGATGTCTTTAGGGAAGACACTTGTGGTATAAGGTGATCTATGATTGAATCAACAATAATCTTCTTGGCCTTGACTAAGTTCTTCTGGTGTAAGGCTTTTAGCCTCATCTCCCTCTGGAACTGAAACCTCTATACTTATGTAGGTGTCCAATTCATTTTCTTCAGAGAGATCATATACTTCCATGCTTGGAAGTTGTCAACTTGACCAAGCTTATCATTAAGCTGAAGTGATAGATCACTTTGAAATGAGAACCTCAAATGAAAATAACAAAAGATTAGATCTTACCGATTTGAGGTGTCCGTCCTGGTTCTGGAGATGGTTGATCTAGGGTATGTCAAAAAAACCCTAATTTTCAAAAACTTGGAATCTTTCAGATCTGATTGGATAGAAACATAGACCTCTTAAAGGCGAGCTGTCTAGTGTACTCCTTTTCTGAAAACAATGGAGGGAAGCTCTCGGAATAGGATGCCCTAGTTTACCAATTTCTTCCGCAGAAATTCCTAATATTGTTTCTGTGGTATCTCCAAAATTACTCCTCCTCTATCTCTGAAATTTTGTATTGAGGTAGCCTCAGCTGTCCTTGTTCCAACACCATAGGCTTCAACAGAATTGGTTTCACAAATTGGGACATATGAGCATTTTCCCAAGGTGACTTGTTTCAGGACTTTTCAGCATAGCGAAGTTGTATGGACTACCACGTGTCACTATTTTATCTTCTGGGTCTGAAACTTTGACCACAGAAATTATAGCCTGTGCCCTTTTTGGAATATCTTGAGAAATGTCATTTGGACCTCTGTATCCTGAGATATAGCAATTTTCCCCAGGTGTCCTGTTTACGGATGAATCTTAGGAGAGCCTGGAACCCTAACTTGGAGGAATCATATCTCCTATAATATAGCGAATATGAGGCTGACACTTGGAAACAGGGTACATCAGGATTTTATATTTGACTTGTGAAAGTTTCGACCCCTGAGACTTCTGAAATCCCGAGATATAGAGAATTTACCAAAACTTATCAGTTTTAGTATTTAGGGTTTTTCCAGCTCGGGGTCAATCTAGGGTTTGACTTTCCCGGAGTTACACCCAACCAACAATATCAATCCAGGTCTCTAAACTTAGATTTTGATGAGGAGAGAAATCCTATGCCGGGATCACTCAAAAATTCCCCTTCTGTAAAAAGCCCTAATTTCCTGCACCAAAAACTCAAAATGCCCGGAATCAAATTTTGCTTCGACAGAAAGATGCGCCCTTCAATGGAGAGTCATCCTAGCCTTCTTTTGCTGATGGATTGTGGAGAGAGACCCAAAAAGTAAGAATCCCTAGATTCTGTAGCTGCACAATGTCTTGTTCTCAGGTTAGCTCTGATACCATGTTAGATTTTTATCATTTAAGCAATATGATCTTAGGATCTTATCTGAGAGAATAACATGCACAACAATAAACACAAGATACATGAGACACTAAGAATTTTCCTCGGGGAAACCATAAAGAAGAAAACCCTGTAACTTCCTCAGAGATAGAATGAGCACCAATGGCACTAGTAAAACCCAAAAACTTAAAGATGATCTCCAATAGCTTGTTCTCTCTCTCTCACCTGAGAGAGCTTCTCCTCTCTCATTCATGCGCCCCAGTGAGTGAGTGTGTGTGTATCATAAATAGATAGGCTCACTCTCTATTTATATTCGTTCGTTCACTTAATTTCCACTCCATCGTGTCAGCCTCACTTAACAATTACTTACCAAGGCCGACATCTCTACTAGGAGAGTCTAATAACCCCAATTCCCCACAACTGTGGGGACTTTGCCCCTCTGATCAACAAGGAGGGATAACCTTAACACAGTGGTGGGGACTATTTCCCTGACTTACAATAACTCACCTAGGGCCGACTTCTCTAGGATAGTCTAATAACCCTAGGGCCCCACAACTGTGGGGACTTTAACCCTTTATCAATAAGGAGGGTTACCCTTTATGACTTTACATGACTTGTTTACATTACAAATACTTCCTGGAATAAACATCGGGGTACAATACATAAAATATACAAGTGAATACATTCCGAAGTTACAAATACATCAACAAAAATAAAACGCAATTTTGAATAGTAATTTAAAGAAACGATGAAGAAATGGAGCCAAAAACTGAAAACAAACAGTTTTGATAGAGGGAAAGGGGCTAAAAAATAGAGGTGAGCAATGCACAGAGAGAACATAAGAGTGCTAAAAGCAGGGAATGGTACAACAAGAACACAACAAAGACAGATAAGTCTGATATTCTTATGTTTCTATACAAACATTGGATAGGAAGCATGATGAAGAGGCTAGAAATGAAAATAGCAAAGTTATATTATATGATGGGTAGAAGCAATTCATATAAAATATTAATGCCTAGGGAGAATGTAGGAAATGCAAGAACCCTTACCTTATCAATCGCCTTTCACTAGGTCCATTAGCCCATATCGATTGCAAAGAGTTGTCTTAATAAACGGAAAACCAGTGTGTTGGTTGGCAATTAAATTTATAAATAAAATAAATAATCCATTCCTAGACATATACACAAGTGGTCATTTTGCTAGGCATCGAAAATATCAAAATACTCTATGAAATAAAAAATTGGCATACAATTAAATCAACTAATACTGTCTGGAAAGTGTGTTCTGGGGATAATTCCACCAAGAGATGTGGTTCTGGAGTCGCATTCCACATGTTTTCCGAAGGAAATCAACAATCAATCTATCCAGCACACATTTTCCAACAGAATATTAACTCACATTTAAATGCTATATTACAATACCGTTGCCTCACTGATGTGGAAAATTGTGTTTGTATTCGACAAGATTTCTTTAACCATTGTATTAAAACGAAAACAACACACACATTTTAAAGTTCAAGACAGAAATATATTAAATACAAATATAAATAGGTTTTTAATGGAAATGTGTGGACACTGTTAATACCACCATCCTGTCAAACAATATAAAACAAAAAACAGAGGAAAGAGTCATGTTGTCTTACTATATGAATAAAATGTCACTAAATACTCCGGATAAATCTTTGTTATCTATGAAATGTTAACTTTCCAGTAAATAATATAGAGCATAGCGATATCAACCCATCGTCCGCCATTGGCTCTTGATAAGATAGGTTTTTTAAGCCCAATATTGCAATTAGATAGTCAATTTTCCAACGTTTGGTTCATCTTCGAAGAGCCTATATTTGCATCACCATATGGTTTCCCAAATATTTAACCGGGCGTGTTGGCACGTTAGATACAATACAAAACTGAAAAAACAGGCATCCATCAACTTGCATGGATATTTTGAGACACTTACACAATGAATATTGCGATCATTAAAAGACAAGAAATGTAGGAAATTGAATGACTTTTCCAAATATATATTTTTTTCTATTGAAAATGCTGTTAACTATGTAAAGTTAGATAAATTTTAACGGGCACTTTTTATTTTTTGGACAAATTATAAGGTATATGTTTTTGTGGGTGCAGCGTCTGAGTGTCTAAATGATGGAATAAACTTACGAAAACTGGTATACGTATAGATAACATATAGGACTAGTGCACGACTATTTTTCCAATAATAAAAATAATTTTTTTAATTTTTTTTTAATTATCTAAGAGATCAAACCTCGAAAACGGTACGTCAATTGTGGGTGCAGCATTTTAATGTCTTAATGCAATTATTTGGAAATGGGTTTTCTATAGCATGTAGAGGTTGGTGTTCTTTAGTGTACCATACAATTTTTTTTTTAAATGGTTGAGAAACGAAAGAGATATGGACGAAACACTACCAGTGTGTTTTTTGAGTTGAGGAGTGATGACAGAAGATAAATAAGAAAAAAATAGAAAAAATTATGTATTCTTGTTAAAATTTACATATTTAGAATCTGTAAAAAAAACCATATCTGTTTCTAAAATCTCATAAAAAATAGATGTGTGCAGCACAATCAGACGAACCGCTAAACACAAGCATATTGAAAATATGGATATAATGTTGAATTTGCTATGGTTTATCATACTCCAAGGCACAGGCATGTTGAATCCGAAGCAAAGTACAAAGCAGACACATAGGCATAGGAATTCCATGAAAGCATGGGTGGAGGCTCGGCCTTATCATTTGGAGGGAATAGATTTTTGAATTTAAACTAAACGCGAGCGCGATTTAACAAGACAAAACGCGTGCGCGTTATGTATAAACAAAACGCGAGCGCGTTTTGGGCACATAAATCGCGTGCGCATTATGAAAAAACCAAAAATAGCGGCAACATAATTTTGACATAATGCTTGGGATCATAATGCTTCTATTCTTCAAGTTGGTGTACACTCCA
>LPNX010172375.1:15672-49026 GCA_001517045.1 Pseudotsuga menziesii
ATTGGGTTGTGTGCCAATTTAACTGCACTCTGAATGTCACAATGTACTTTTGATGGTTCTTCTTGATTTTCACCAACATCTTCAAGAATCCTCCTCAACCAAACAACTTCACATGTAGCACTCGACATGGCTTTATATTCAGCTTCTGTGGATGATAAAGAAACAGTTGGTTGTTTCTTGCTACTCCATGACATGACCCTAGATCCAATGTTGAATGCAAAATTTGAGGTAGATCTTCTGTCATCAAGATTTCCTACCCAACCAGAATCAGAAAAACCTACCAATTGAACATCAAATTTATCAGTATATAAAAGACCAAAAATCATTATTCCTTTGAGATATCTAAGGACTATGTTTGCAGCATTCCAATGACTTTCACTCGGCTTGGCCATAAACTGACTAAGAATGTTGACTGCGTATGCTATATCTGGCCTATTAGTAGTGAGATAGTTCAAAATTTCCACCAACCATCGATACAAAGTATCATCTGCATCTTTAGTTCCATCTTAATTATACAGCTTCAAATTTTGATATAAAGGAATCAACGATGCTTTGCAATCATTCATGTTAAAATTTTCCAATATTTCCCTTACATATTTACCTTGAGTGATCATAGTCTTACTAGTTTATTTCCAAACCTCAAGTCCCAAACAATAATGTAATTCACCAAGGTCTTTCATTTCGAATTCTTGTGACAGTTGATTTTTAATTTCTACAATCAACTTACATGCATTACCAGTAATGACGAGATCGTCAACAAACAAAGATATCAGGAAAACATTTCCTTCCTTTTCTTTCTTCACATAAATATTAGGACCACTTTTTCTTTTCACAAAAACTTTCTAATTAAAGAAGGTATCAATCTTTATATACCATGATCTAGGGGCTTGTTTCAATCCATAGATAGCTTTCTTTAATTTACAAGCAAGATGCACTTGTCCTTTCTATACAAAACCTTCAGGTTCAACTAAATACATTTCCTCTTTTAGTTCACCATTCAAGAAAGCAGATTTAACATCAAACTAATGTATTTTCCATTTATGTTTCGTAGCTAATGCAACAAGAACTCTGATTGTATTTAATTTATCTACTGGTGCAAATGTATATTCAAAATCAGTTCCCTCCTTGTAAGCATAACCTTTTGCAACTAGTTTGGGTTTAAATTTGTCAATGCTACCATCTGATTTAAACTTAGATTTGACCAGCCATTTACATCCTATGTGACTTTTATTCTCTTCCAACTCTGTTAATTCCCAAGTTTGATTTTTCATTAAAGAGTTGTATTCTTCATTCATAACATTTAACCATTATTCTTTATATTTGGCTTGCTCATATTTCACTGGTTCAGTTACATTCATTACATTAGCCTTTAAAACATAGTCACTATACCTTGGAGGAAGATGAGTTTGTCGAGATGAGCTTCTTGGTACTATAGTTCATGGAGGAGTTCCATCCATTATTCTTTTGCTTTCTGATGTATCTCCATTAGACGAAGTATCACTACTGCTCGTGCTGCTTTCACCCTGCTCCTGTACCTTCTCTTGTACCTATTCTTGTTCCTACTCTTGTTCCTGATCATGCTAAACTATTGCATCTAATTTGACATAATCACCATTATAATTAAAGTTATGCCAAACATCAAAATCATTCAACCTATCATTTTTATGATCTGCATTCTCATGGAACACCACATCTCTACTTGCAATCAGCTTATGTGAGATAGGATGAAACAACTTGTATGTTTTTTGGTCAGTACAATATCCAACAAATATAAATTCAATTGATTTTGCATCAAGTTTTCTTCTCTCATATTTTGGGATATGTGCAAAGGCCTTACAACCAAATACTCTTAAATGATCAAATTTTGGTTTATAGCAATGATAAATTTCAAAAGGTGTTTAAAGATCTAACTTCTTTGTTGGAATTCTATTCTTTAAATAAACAACCGTATTAATGGCTTCAGCCCAAAAACCATTTGAAATATGTTTACCTTGAAGCATGTTGCGTGCACATTCCACCATTGTTCTATTCTTTCTCTCGGATACCCCATTTTGTTGAGGTGTATAAGGAACTATAAATTGTTGTTGGATTATGTGATCCTTATAGTACCTCTTGAATGCTTTAGAAACATATTCACCCCCATTTCCAGATCTGAGAATTTTAATACAGTTTCCTGACTGTTTTTCAATCATGGTTCTGAATTCCTTAAAATACTCAAAGACATCACCTTTGCTTCTTATGAAATATACCCATGTATATCTAGATCTATCATCAACAAAGATAAAAAAAATTATCATGCACCACCCAGTGATCTAGTGCAGAGCACACAAATAGCTCTCATACCAATTTAAAAAATTGGAGAGGAGGAAGTGTAGAGCACAAAGGCTCGCACAAAAAAAGAGAAGGTTGGCACACCAAACTCAATTGTATCAATGAATAAAACTTACATATATAGGTAACCCAAAGAACAATTTAGATCCACTAATCATGGATCAAATCCTACAGAATAGGAAATGTCATACCACCCATCCTATCTTGAGTAAACCACAATCAATACAATCTACCATTTCTACATTATCTCTAACACAAATTAATTTATACTGATTAAATTAATCACCATTGAAAACCAACTATGTCTACCATGTCATTTTTAGATGTACCTAATTTTACAGACTTTTTACTAGAATATGATGCATTGGGTTGTAGCCTCGGATTCATACTAGTGAAAGAAGAGGATCCCTTGACTTCCACTCATCAACAATTCCATGGTTAAAGTTTGGGTAAATCCACTTACAAGAAATAGGTTATGCCAATCCTTGATGTAGTTGAAAGTTGACATTCCAATCTCATTTAACAAGAACTTTTCTATCAAAACATATCAATATAATTTGATGTGTTTTTGGAACAGAGGCTTTCATCTCCAAAGCTGCGAAAATAAGTCACAAATATGTTAACATATAATTATGAGATCATTTAAAAAAACAAAGACAATGTGGTAGAAAATTCCTAGTTCGGAAAATATGAAGAAGATGGATCTCTATTTTCTTCATATCCACAATTATCCACTTAGTTTATTTATTATTTCTATTTGTGTGATGTAAACTCTCATATTAAGTATATAACAATTGGCTTGCTCCCTTTAATGATTTTTTAAGAAGTATGGTATGTTTCATGGCCATCGTCACACATAACCTTGGCATGAGATGTAAAGTGGATAAAGTGCAGTCCGTATGATCATAGGAAGAAAATTGAAAGGAATATAACCATAGCATGAAACATAGAAAATTAAATGTAAAGTAAACTAGCAATTTCCCCAAGGAGGTGCAATAATACGCTGATAAGGGGGTTGTTAAAAGGGAAAAAGACAGAAAATGTAACATTAAAATGAGGTCGAGCATGGTTGCAATTAATACCACAATAAAATGGAACACTTCAACTTATCAAAAGATAGAGAATAGTCCAACGCAATAGATAACAAGTTTATTGAAGTTAATAGTATTACACATTAGAAAATAGGGCTTTCCAATTAACATCACATTATACAAAGAAGATGCGATGGCATGGGGGGAATTTATCTCATGAAGAAAATACTCCAATTTGTTGTTATAACTATAAAGCAGGAAAAACATGTTTGATAAGAACGCATGTATTCAAACATGGTGTTCCAAACATATTGGGCCAATTGCAATCTTGGATTAATTGTGACAACTTCTAATCCATCAACCTACCTTGAAGAAAAACAAACTTATCATTCAAATGGCCCTCTCTATCACAACCACTTTCCTCTCAACAAAGACACTTTTTGCTCAGGAAAGAGCTGATGTCAAATGGGGATTCCAGAAGTATTCTAATACCTCAAAGATCCTAGAAATAACTAATAGAATTTACATCCTCTTCAACAAAGACATTTTCCTCTAAGCAGATATCTGATGTGAAATGGGGATGGATTTCATTCTTGGACTCTATTGTAATGAAATTTCATCCACCTATGCATTCTATGTCAATATTCAGTCTAAATATTTAAGTTCTAAGTTGAAGACAATAATTGCTTTTCCATAGGATAATATGTCGAACAAGAGTTGTGGACAATTCCTTGCTTCAATATTTGCGAGTCAAATTGAAGAGAAATCTGCTTGGATGCAATATAAGATCATACCTGCAATCATGTTTTCAAAATTTTCATGATATGAAAGGATGTTGTGGCATATAAACAATTACACTATACACTGCATAAACTATTGGTATCATCTTTAAATACCATTCATCCATTCTAGGAGAATGCACCACCATCTCAAAAAAATATACTTATCTAATCCTGAAGTGTCTATCTTTGTATTATGTTGCTCTTCTAGGATGATAATTCAAGTTCGGTAGTCTGCAGAAGTTTGTTCTCATCACCAATAATCCCTACAGGAATATACTATATCAATTAAATGATGGAAATGATTTGCAATTGCATATCTGACAATCATTTTTTGCGTGCCAACATTGTAGACAAACTTAGTCACACTGAGCCAATCATGGCCTCCACAAAGTTTATTTCTGATGTGGATAGTAAATATAGGGCTTGTACTAATAGAATCCCAAAAGGGATAGCTAGGAATGCAGAGAGTGTGTTCTACTACCACCTTGTCAACAATATGAGGGGAAAAATTTGTATTATATGCATAAACTATCGTCTCAATGTTATGCTCAGCCAGTATTCATAACATTGATGATTTTTTTTAGATTAAGGATGTGATGTCTTCCACTAAGAATGCATGTACCTTGTTATTTACTTCAATAAAGTTGAAAAATGGTGTCATTTTCAATCCCATCTCTTTCATGGTTGTTCTCACCTTTGTTGCATCATAGATTCGCTGAAAGCACATCTAGATCCAATGAAAGCACATCTAGATCTACTGAAAGCACATCTAAACTAGTAGATTCATCCAATTTGACATTGATATCCTCTAAGTTTCCCTTGATAATTCCCTCCCTTTCATTTTCTTTCATTGGATCACTTTTGAGCTTAGAAGAAAGATCCTGGGGTTTATTTTTTGTCTCTGAGTACTTCATGGTTAAATCATGATTATCTTTAACCAAGATAGATCTACAAGATAAGAAAAAATACAAGATTCATTATATATTCGCCAAAAAGGAAGGAAGTTGTTTTAAGCAGACCCAGTTCATATAAAAAGAAACTAGATCGATCATCCATGCAATTTTAAGAATATACTAAACTAATACGACATGGTAATGTTTCCTGATGGAGAATAGCATCTCCATTACAAAAGAGTTCTAGGTAAGCATCTTTTTAATCTTTCAACCTTTTTCGGGGAAAGGGTTGGGGCCTTGTTATATATATATGAAGATTTTCATTCTCCCATGAGGAATAAAATATTATAGATCGAAGTTTTCCAGAAAATAATATGGTAAGTGAAAATCTATTTCATGGTAGGAGTACTCTACAACAGGTTAAGATACCAGAGATCATGTTAGAACAGTGAATGTCCTAGTGCCAACACATGACAGGTTCAGGTTGGTGATATTTACAAAATACAAGAAAGCAGATCACTGTAAACATGCATATCCAGAGAGGATGTCTAATCTCTCCACTTGCATTTGCATGATATAAAATAAAATTGAAGGCTAAATCTAAAGATTAGCAACTTATTTAAGGAAACTACAATGGAATAACTTGCAACCTTAGATGTGAGGAAGCATAAATGTTTATAAAGTCTTTGTCTTTCATTTACCAACTGCTTAATCAAGGAATTTATGTTTTTTGTTGTAGAGGTAACCAGGTCAACAGCTGACAGTTTCTCACATTCAACCTCATCTAAAGTTTTTTGTAATTCATCCATATGGACCTGGAGACGTGCAAGCTCATCATTCAACTTTGAATTTTCGTTAGCTAACGCTGCTAAGCTTGCTTCAGCAACATCGGCCCTGCTTTTTTCAGCTATAACTTTGCCTTGAAGATCTTGCGGTACAATTTTCATCTCAAACAACTTACCATATAGTACCTGCAATTCAACCCCCATTGCCAGAGCTGAGGCAGATGCCTGTGATGCTTGGTAATCAGATTCTTTGACATGATCTATTAGTAAATTTAACTTCTCATTTAATCTTTTAGCTTCATATTCTGTGTGTGTATAGTTCTCTTTTATTGCTTGCAACTTAATTTCTGCATCATTTTCTTGTGACTCAAGCAATTGTTCAAGTTCCTTGCGTCTTGTTGTTGCAAGTTGTATAGTTTTGTCTTACACCGAGATCTTTTCCTCAACATCTTTCAACATAGTTCCTAGCTAAATTCCTCTCTGTGAAGCAATCTTCAGATCTTGTTCAAGAGTATCTATTTTTTCTTATGCATCCTTTGAAATACCTTGGAAAACCTCAACTAAATTCTCGATCTCAAAAAGTCTATAAGTGGATTCCATTTCCATGTCTTCAGAGCTAGATATTTTATCTTATGCAACAACCAAGACTTCTTGTAGTTCTTGTTCCTTCTTCCTTTAATCCAGTAGTGCAGTATCAAGCTCCTTGATTCTTAATGAATAGTTGTCTAGCATTTCTTCCTGTTTCAAATCATCATTTGAATGCTTTAACAATTCCTCAACCTTGAACAGTTATGTTTTTGTTACATTTAGAGTCTCTTGTGTTTTCTCATTGTAACTATGTTTTTTGTTGGAGACCTGAAATATCTTTTTGGAGTGCTGTTACAATTTGTTCTATTTCTTTTGTCCTTGATTCAGCTATTACATCTAAGTTATCGAATTCCACAACCCTTCTGGAAGACTCAACACAATATTTTTCATTCTGGCTCACAAATTATTTATATTCTTCACTCTTGACCATTGATAACTTCATTTGTGCCTCTAACTCGAGGAACTTCACTTTTAGGACTTCTAATGCTATTTCAAGTTTACTTAAAATAGCTTGTGCACCATTTAGCTCATCCTCTTTCAGAGACCTGGTTTTCATTTCCTGCTGTAGGTGCTCTAATTGCATGTTCAACTTATCCTCTACTTCTTTTCTGTTGAGCTTAGCATCTACTAACTGCTCTTGCAAAGTCATTTCCTTTTGTCTCAAGGCTAAAGTGTATTTTGTTATATCCTCCTGCTTCTCTGGTAAGTTGGCATCTTCCTTGAACTGTAAAACCTCAGGTGCAGACTCACTGAGCTCCATTGTCATCCTTGTGCATTCTAATTCAAAGGCCCTCAGTATTTCTTGCTCCTCAAGAGAATCATCTATTTCTTTTAAAGCCTTATTCAAAATTTCCTCAAGCAAGGCATTTTTCTCTTCCTTTTCCTTTTCATGCATAGTTTCTGTTTCTAGCTCCACAGTAACTTGTTGAGTAAGATCAAGATTCTCAAAATCAGTAGTTTTATCAGCTAAATTTGAAATTCCATTTACCACAGGTTCTCCTTCACCACTCTCTTTATTAACCTGAAATCAAGAATGGATATCTAAATTAAAATCTAGAAAACTTCAAGCTTTATTAGAAACGGCGGATATAGTATCATATCTAGATTTTAAAAGATATTTAAGATTAGAAATTCTATGACATGGGATTTCATCAAATATGAGTCAGGAAGAACTGTCTCATTCAGATTCCAATTTCACTTTCTAGTTCTCAAAATGCACATGAAAATTAGAAAGCATTGCTTATAAAACAATCACCAAGTTTCAAATGTTTAGAAAAGAATCTTTCTAACCTACAACCAAATTGACACACAATTTTGTCATGAAACCGCTATATCAATTTGTAATAACACAGTAAAATTACCTCAGAAATTGAATTTGTAGTATCTTCAGAAAACTTATCACTGTCCATGGAATTTCCAGATGCCTCATTCATGCTAATCTGTGTGATTTCTGACCCTTCTACAGTCTCCATTTCCATTTTTCAAGTCGTGTCCCAGGAAACTATTTGTTTTTCTACTTTTAAAGTATGGCCTCTATAACAAGCAGCACATCCATTTTCCAACTTTGCGCTATCACGTTAAATATCATTTCCTGCTTCACCTGCAACCTCTAGTAAATTAATCATTTCTACAAAAAGTCTTCTGATAAGAAAAAAAGGTTCAAACCAAAGTTCAGAACTTTGAATCCAAAAATTTGGAAGACATCAGTGTCATAGAAAATATAGCCAGTATTCAGTGGAAAGTACATCATAGTTTTATGCCATCAATATTGAGAAAATTAATAGCCAGCAAGGACACCTTTGATTTACCAATACCATTGCAAATACATTGGAAAATTAACATCCAGAAAGGACGCCTTGTGGTTCTCAACACTTACATTGGAAGTATCTAAGCTGCACCATGAATACAAAACAAAGCAATTACAATCTAAATCCTAGATCCATGAGGATGAATGTATACGTATATGCTACTGTTTTGGTGTCCTCATGTTGAATAGTAGTGTTGCACAAGATGAAAGTGGTGGTCAGTTAAAATGTGCAAGACAATAATTGAGGTTATGTCTTTAAGGTTTTCTTTAACATAGATGGTGTTCTAGAATATATCCATGTTTCAATATTTACTAATTCAATAAGTCCAATCCTACCCTCCAATCAACTCATTGCACCAAATGTTGCACATACATATAGAAGAAATGTCACATTTCATTAATTATCTTGCTTCAACATAAAAGTGTTATTTTATAAGCCCTTATTGTTTGCTTGCCTTCACTATTTGATTTCTGACTCCCATTTCCTTCTGAATGAATGTTCAGAAACTACATACCTAGTTTGTTCAAGACTTTATAAGATTCTAGGGATAAACAAGATAGTTCATAAGTGTATTTTACTATGTTGCACAAATTTCCAAAATGTGGGTAAGTGGGTACAAGTATCCAGTACAGCTAGAAGCTTCACCCAAATTTGTAGGAAATAGTGGTTTGGGAGCAACAATAATACATTTTTAATTTATTTATTTTAAATATATGAACTTAAGTCTTAAACCCAAACAAAAAACCTGAAGTACAACATTGATTCCATAACTTAACTATTTTGGCCTCTTAAGCCTTTATTTGGGTCATGAAATTCAACCGTTTTAGATTTGAACACCCCTAGGTCCATGTTAAACATAAATTGGGTTCATGTGACTGAAAGTCAACCCTTCACTAACTATGCTTGACTCTAGTGCCATGGAATGTTTTGTGAATTTGACCTGCAACTTCGTCCCATTGTAAGGGTTGTAAGAGCAATTTTCTTATCTATAGAGATACACAAATAAGCCATGAGAAATTTTTCTTTTAATTCCTTGTTTGAACTTTCATCTTTGTTATTTCTCCCAAGAGTGGTTAGTCTTTGGTTTCCTCTGCATTTTTTTAAATGGTAACCACTGCTTACTTCCCATGTGAATGAACTTGATTGTTTCAAGTTTCAACTAACATCAAGCTTTCAAAGTCTTTGGTATTTTGTGTTTGATGTTGTTTATGATCTTAAATTGCTATATCAATCAATAAGAATAATGTAAGCTAATTATAAAAATACAAATCTAAAGAGGTAAAGAGGTAAGAGGTGTGAACCCTCCTAATATCTATGACCTTGAAAATTTTTAAAATGGCATGATTGATAGATTCAACCAACTTTTTTACCATTGGTAATTTTTTGGCACGAGAACCAACAATCATCCAATTGATTTTTGGCACATTCATTATGATTTTGGGCCCGGCATGGGAAAAATCTTTTAGAATTTCCATGCCTATCAAGAAGCTTCTGGAAGATTTTAAATATATAGGGAACTTCTACAAGCTCCCCCCAAAAAGGAAGTGACCAAAGAGTTACCAAAAATCTCCCAAGCTCTAAAAGAAGCTCCCAACAAACTTAACTAAGCCCTTTTGTAGAAGATGCAGTTGTTTTTCATTTGATATTCGACTCTAGAAATCCCAAAGAATAGTTTTAGATAAACCAAATCCATTGAAAAAGAGAAATTTATTGTAACTAAAACTTATTTTCTCCTCTAGGGAATTAAATAAGCAAGGTATTTATACAGTTATATTTGTGGCATCTAAGGCTAAGGGTATTACAAAAACAAAACATAAATTAAAAGTCTTTCCATTATCACCTTTTCTTCTGGAATTTTAGGCCTTTTCTCAGTAATTTTATCTCCAACAGCCCTCTCTGCAAACAAGCTAACAACATCCTTGACTGATTCAAAAGGAGCTCTCATGTCTATCTCTGCTTTGTCATCTTTATGACTACATGATCCAGTATCAAAAGTTTCCATGTGACGTTTATATAACTTCCCTATACATTTCACAGCCTGAATGAGAATCCATTCAACATATGCATGTATGCTACATATATAAATACAAACTGGTGAACTGTCATATGAGAATCTACGAACTCAATTTGCTGGACAGAAAAGAATTTATCACAATTATATCATAGGAATTAGATCATGTTCTTCAGAAATTGTATTTAGTCACAACCTTTGGTTAATAATTTGGTACCTCTCTTGACAACTAACATTTCGAACCTTATTATGAGTAAATGGCAACACAGTTTATTTTTTTACTTTGATGAACTTCCCTTCAAATTGAAGTGCCCAAACAAGGCAATAAAATACCAAGTGGCCGAAGGACATAGCAATGTCCAATGATCAATCAACAATAGACTACTTATAAAGATGGTCCACAAGGATCGATTCATGAGAACCTATTTTGACTAATAATCAAAAGATCAACTACTGCAAGTAAGGCATTGCATAATTCTGACACCATAAAGTCTTCCAAGAAGAACCTGGATGTAGCATCACGTATGGTTGTGTCTTGTATTACATCTACATAAACTGTATTTTTTGTTGGTGAAAGATAAATTGTAAAATGAATCCCATAACAGAGAGTTGAAGGAAACCCTTGCTATGGAGAATGGAATTTCCCATTCCAACTCATGTTTCTCAATAAATGAGAGAAAGACGACAACTGCTGCCACTGGATTCTTCATTCCTCTAAAGAAATCAACCCAATATGAGGCCATTGCAGACACCTGCAGTGCCCCAGGTCTACCGTGGGAGGAAGGTGGAGAAAAAAGTACATAAAGCCCAAATGAACTGCAAACCTCCTGTCGATTAACAGAAAGAGAAGAACAAATATCAAAGTGCAAAAATATTAGAGCACGTATAATATTGTTTCTACTTTCTCTGCCAAGGAATCAAAGTCCCGACACAATTATTTCTCCCTATATAAAGTGTAATCATTTAACACTCCTCAAATTCTTCCTTCGCTAGATACAACACATGACTGCATTTTTTTTCAATATGATTCATAGATGTATTGTGCTTTATGATTTCTCTGCTACAATTTAAGCTATGGATACTTAAATTATTAGAGGTGCAGCAAATGCCATAAAAAGAAGCATTGTTATTATTTCTCCTCATCGTAATAAGCATATATGTCTCTTTAATATCTTCTCCGACGCTAGTCAGCATTCACAACATGTTGATGGAATTCCAAGCATTGGTGTTTTCTTCAAAATTAGGTCTGCTAGAAGTTGAATATGTAAGTGAAGAAGCATATGCGGTTTAAAATTATCTTTGAAAATGTAACAAGTAGGACAAGCAAGGAATGGTAATTGGCAGAATTTAAGACTGCCATGCTTGAAAGTAGATTTTCAGCATAGTAGATTGGATTTTTGACATGACTATATAAGTATTGTGATTGAAATGAATCATGTCAATTTGCAACTCTTACCATGCACTGTTAGAACTAAAGCTCATTAGAACGTACCTTGATAATTTGAGATATCAAGCCAAGGACAAGATGAGGCTGCAAATACAGTATACACATTATGTGATTAGATAAAATACAGAAACACGTCAATTAAACTAATTTCCAAAATAGAAGGGCCTCTCCATTTATAAAGTCCTCAAAAGGAAGGTCCAAAAATTGTATGAGTTAGAAAATAGAGTCCATGTCCCTATTAATCAGAGAACCAGAATGTACCTAATTTCTAAAGAGCATAAAGTTATGATGTTCACAACCAACTTTCTCAGTTAAATGAATCTTTAGAAATTGCAACCATATAGAAAGATTATATAATGGTATAGAAACCCTTTACCTTTTTCAAATTTATCAATGTATTATTAAGAATCCACTTACCTTAATTCATGAGTTATGAAACAGGTAATTTAAGGATCTAGGCCGTGAAACCATCAGGTAAAGCCCACAACCAAATAGAGAGAGTTATACATGTAGCATAAATATATTTATGCCGATTACAACAACCTTAAATCTTTCAATATTAGGAAATATAACTCAGAACACTCAGCTATTGAATTGAGTTAACATAGTATGGCAGTGGTAATATATAAAGGTGGGATCAACTATACAGCTTATTTGACCTGTCATCCCATCATCTAAGTCCTCAGATACAATATGTAATTTAACAACCTATATACAACTATACAGAAGATTTCACTTACCCACCCTTCAACTAAGTCCCGTGTTCCAATATTTACTACTGTGCATCCAATGGCCTTTGAAGAATTGAGGCAAATTGTATGATTTTCATTGATTTCCAATGGATTAAGATTTGATTTCGTATTTATTGCTCGATCATCAATGGTGCCAGGAACAACGACATTGATCAATTTACTGCATCATGCCCACAAAAATAGAAACAATAAATGTCTTCATTCTCATAAATATGACAACAGCTAATTGTATGAACAAACCACAACATCCAAGTATAGTTAAAACTTCATGAAATGCAGCTATCCAATAATTGCAACAAGGCTATAATTATTAGTTAATTGAGTATTCATACCATAGAAGAATGCCATATTTCATTATATCAAAGAGATAATTTGTCATAGGAACAATTGGAAGGCATATTTTCATCACTGGATCATCTCTAATGTAGCTATTGATATGAGCAACAAATGCCACCTTCTCAGATTCACCAATTGTGTGAAGCAAGGTTGTTGTGGCATTCTTTAGAAATGCAGATTTGTTCTTGGAACCACCTAATTTTGTATTTTCCCCTATCTACAAATTAAGATTACAATTCAAGAAATTCTCTTGACCTATTATTCAAAGCTAGATAAATCCAATTCAACATACAGAGCAAAGAAGGAAAATAACTTAATCATGCATGAGTCTCATCTCCATACAAGCTTTTCCCAAAAATATAATTAGAATGTCAAAATTCACCTCTTGATTTGGTGTCAATAGAGTACCAGGGGCACTTCCCCTCATTGGCTATTGTATCAAACCTATCAATTACATACCTCTGGTACTCTTACATGATGTGCCCTCCACATTAACTTCAACCTTCCTACAAAATATGGGATTGTGAATTTTGGAGTTTCTTACTAAACCCACCTTTTTCCACATTGTAAATGGATATTGATAATTCTCTAGATTCCATACACCATAATGCCCTAGTCCCAAGTGCAAGATTGATCTTTCATACCCCAAAATAGTTTATGTTAAAAGTTGTTGTTTTGAGCCTCATAGCCTCCACATTGTTGTCCATTGAAGTGAACCAAAACATGAAAATGAGAGAATTAGAGCCAGCTGATAACATGAGAAGAGATTTGTGCTAGACCTCTCAAGACTAATAATTTGTTTGGAATTGTAAGATGGTTTGCTTAGGGTTGCAGAGGGGGCTATTTGCATTAAGACCACATGGACAGAACTCTCTAGGACATGCTGCACCTTGATCCATCTCAGGACTCAAAAGAAACATGAGAGACATGTCGAGAAACTCTGAAGTCCAAAAACATTTTGGTGAATTTCATTTACTTTACTTGAAAAGAGAAGAAGAGAGAGATAGTGAAGTATAACGCTTATTTAATAATTTTGAATGAACTGTTAAGAAGAGGCAGGTAGGAATTGGAGGATAGAATGGATAGAACAACATACACAAATTACAAGAATATCAAACTTTATTTGGGCATCCCCTCCTTGAATGAACCCAGAAAAAGAGCAGTGCACAATAATTGTATTAAAATCTTAGATACATATTGCTGAAACCAAATATAATGAATCCAAGACCTAAAATACATAAAATCTAAGGAAACAGGAGAAAAAGATCTTGTGTATGAAGGGGGAAATAGAAAGCTTAATAGCACCCACCTAAACATAAAATAAAGATTGGGTGCACTTCTCAACATACCTTCACATATTGTTAGCTTCATTGACCTTTTCTAATGGCAGCAATCACACGGTCTACAATCTCTTGTCCAAACAAATTAGGAAAATAACTGAGATCATTTTCAATCCCTATACTTTTAATCTGCTAATCTCTCGCCAAAAAATCATCTTCTCCTCCTCGTCCACCTCACTTCGCCCACCACAGCCATCAAAAGCTTCGACCCATGTCCAGAAAACCTTATTGGCTGTGCGATGAATCAATTCCTCTGCTAAATGCAAATCATGGGGTGAATTGAGATCTCTGAACTTGAACAGCAGTGCAGTTGGGGACACAACGCTTCTGACATAAAGAGAAGACAGAATATAGAACTGTGATTGAGGGGCATTTTCAATAAGTTTCCTATAATTTTCAAGCTCTGTGTCTTCGTAGAATGTTTTCATATAATTAGGGTTAAAAACAAGGCACTTCCTGGGTAACAGGTCCAGTAAGAGAATGAAATTAGAGTTATCATTTAGTATTACCTCCATCATGAAATGGGGGCATCGTTTCCCGGACCCAACATCACAAACAGCATTGCAGCATCCAAAGTTCTAGCACCCGCCTTGCAGTGAATCCACCAACCAAATGCAAACCTGACCTGCATTTCCCAATTTGATGTGAAAAGGAATCATAAGCAGGAGGAGAAAGGAGAATAAAAATGATGTGTTTTAGAAATAATGTTGTAAACTCATGGAGAATAACTAAACTACCTGTGATGTATTTGCTCCAGATCTGAGTATGAACAAGCTTTCTGCATTTCCTCTTGGGCTGGTAAAATGGGTTTCATCTTATGGAGTTCTAGTTGTTTGGAGAAGGGAGCCAACTGTTGGTCAATGGATTTAGCAATGTCCTCCATCATGGATTTGCAAGGTCCTGTTAGATATGGAAAAGTGATCCAAATTTCTTTTGGCTCGCTTACTTCCAGGGCTATGTGTGTGACTACAAGATAGGCTATTGGGACGTTCTATGCTTCAGAAATAAGGCTTAGTGAATGTTAATGCGTGGTAGAATCTTATTGGGGCGAGGGACAGCACTGCTATAGGGGTCCGAAAACCAACTTCTGATAATATAATGAATCCAAGACCTAGAGAGGATTGTTGTTGCCCCCTTCATACATAAGAGCTTTTGCTCCTTTTTAGTGGTCCATTTCTCGTGTGTGAGAGAATTTATGGCAATCATTCTGTGTGCTCAAATCATATGTATCAAGTCCAAAATGTAAATATTCTGCTAAAATTGTCTAGTGACTTCTACCCAACATCAAACTTTTTTACATTTTCCATTCAGGTGGAGAAGGCCACATCCAAGCAAAGAACCTTTGTGACTAAACATTACATTGACAATACCTGTGAACCAAGACCCGATGGCTAAACAAAGATTTCTTATTAAGCTAAATCCACACTTCCATCCAAGGTATCTTTTAATTTATAAAACTTCTGCCTTTGTTATATAAAATCAAGTTCAACCATTCATAATAGTTTTCTAAAACTGCCTTAATATATATTGTCTAATCCACATACAACTGTACATTTCACTTTAACTCGAATAAACTTCAAACATTATAAGTTCATTTTTTTAAAGTTATGCTAAGCCAACATAGTCTTGGTTAGTTGGTAAAGCAGGGACATTTCATATCCCACACCAAGGCTCAAATCCCCAAATACATGTTTAGGCCCTTATGAATTGTCTCACCCATGCAAGCAGGTTGTTTCATGTGGATGGGGACTGGTGTAAATCCTAGGTGAATTTGGCAGAATAGATCCACCACACTCGTGGCTTCTTGCTACAATGATATTTCTTAGATGGTTAAGAGTGTTGTAAGTTGAACACATCCATTATAATTCTCCCAGAATGGCAATTGATAGGTTTATCACACAGTGATAATAGGAAGCAGCCACAGTGATAATATAAGCATCTTGTAACCAAAAAAAATTGTTGTGGAATAACAAGTCTTGCAGCTGATGGTGTTATGGTTCAGCAGTGAATATGGTGGCATGTCAGGCACATGAATAATTAGTTACTAGTATAGGCATGTCACTAGGTGATTTTCACCGAAAAGTACCCCTGTGATAGCAACTTAGTAAAATAAAAGTTCTATTTATTGATTTGCCTCTCGAGGGATTTCTATTTATTGATTTGTCTCTCGAGGACTATTTCACCCATGTAGACAGTATTTATTGGTTTGCCTCTCGATGCCATTTCACCACCCATGCAAACAGGTCTCTTGTAGGATGCATTTTCAGGATTAGAAACAAAAGCACAACCCAAGGTCAATGGTTGTTGCATTGACCTGCATAAACTGGAGTTCCTCCAAATGTGCCAATCAAGATGGGTGACTATTCTGCAAAAAAATGACATGGAGTTGCACCTAGTCCTATAACTGGTTGAGGCTTGTCATTCAGATCATACATACTGGTGATAATCGATCCCTGGTGTATGGTTTAAATTATCGCTGATGTCACCAATAAACAAGACCCATTGACAATCTAGGCGACTTGCTCAAAAAACAAACTTATTACATAACATATTAGAAGTCAATCTTGAACACATGAAATAAGGAAATATGAACTATGATTATTTGGATGCTTGAAAACAAGAAGGTATCACAACAAGGACAGTGAAGAGGACCCACAATTAACATAAGCACTTCTAAGCGGTATTAGTACGGTAACAGCAAAAGTGAGGTAGTGAGGGAAGAAACTATCACCTAAACTCCGGGTGGAGTTGCAACCCCAATTAAACTTCTTAATTGACAAAGCTGATTTTAACACATCTAGTAATTCAGAAAATGTCGTTGTCTCACTGTTGTTGCTAATGTGGGATTATTAAACTCTTGCACTCCTTTGTCGCTGGCTAACTTAATGTTTAATAAAATGAAATAGTAATCAAGGCACTACCCTACATCAAGAGACAATCCAAGAGACCAACACATATCTGGAGCTTCCTTTTGTGTCGAAGCAGGAATTACTATCTCCAAAAGCTCATCCTTCTCGTAGTCCGTTGCGATCCTAAAAGATATTAAGAGCTACAAGAAGGCCCGACAATCCAACCCATGCTTCTTATTAATCAGGTTTCTCCAAACCTTAGCAATCTCCCTGGCTGAATTCTTGACAATCAATGGAACAACCTCGCTGTCGTCGTTACCAAAAATGGGGTAAAGGGATTCCAAGAGAAAAATGCAAACTCACTTGCTGGTAGAGTAAGAGAAATCACAGCCCTCCAGAACCTTCATAGCCAGCTTCACCATATTGGGGTCGTTACTTAGCGCCACCAACAACTCCTTCCAAAAATCCCCCCCCCTTTCTTGTTCTATGCGATGTAATCTATGAGAAGACGACCGTTGGCTTTATTGCAGATCTCTTTGAGCTAATAGTTGACATGGACATCTGCTATTTTGTTCTCTTTGTTTTCTCCCATGGTTGCGGATTTTTCTGATTTTTCCTCCATTATATGTAGGGTTTTGTACCATGATTGCAGGGATTTGTGGGGGTTTGGTAATACGTTCTTCCGCAGGTCGAAGGCCAACTCATTGTGTTGTCTTTGCAAATTTGGGACAGAGACTCGTCGAAGGATGCCATCAACGACTGAACGCGCTAGACAGGTTTGAACACCAAAAATATTTTGAAGGATCTGCTGCAGCCATTGGTTCTATGAGGAAAGCCAAACATCTAAGGTTTTCTGGGAGCGTAAACATGAAGACATGTCTTTTGGGGATAGGAAAAGGCTAAGCGAGGAGCTCCGCCTGATGTTAGAGGACCTAAATTGGAAGCTCCGTTCCCTTGACTTGGAGTATTCTGAAAAAACCCTGATTTCTTCATTTTGTTCATAGTAACTTCATTGAAAACAAAGGCTGTGCCTACGTTAAGGCTGAATTCAATGACCCGTATAAACTTACCAATATGTTTTTCCAAAATTGAAACCCAATACAACAACTATAGGTCATTTTAGTTTGGAATCGGTTCATGCTTTGCAAAATAATAATAGCATGCCAATAACCCTCTCCTTTGACAATAACGTAGTGGTGTTTAATATCCTACAATGGTTGAACTATTCAAACAATTTCTTGTTCTTGTGTGTATGAGGCTCGTTCAGGTGAAAATCCATTATAATATTATCCTCATCGAAAAGTGCATTTATTGTTGCAAAAGAATAAAAATGATAAAAAAATGGAATTAAAACATCCATTAACAAAAGAGTGTTAATTTGACACAAAAGTAAATATAGAATGCATAATTTGAAGGAATGGATCTAAATCTTATCTAAAAAATTCCCAAACTACACTGAGAAGTTTCAGATTGAAGTTTCATGAGTTTAAATTCCAAAAAACATTGAAAAAATAAAACAGTAATTCAAAGAATACAAAACTTGGATGGGTTTAATATTTAAGAACCCGAGTTTCGTTAGGGGGGAATTCTTTAAACCTTAAAAAAATGAATACCTATTTTTCCATGAAACTTTTGGGACTAGCAAAGACTCTCAAGCCAGTGGTAAGTAAATACCTCATTGGTTGACCATGAAATATATGTTGGAAAGGTCATCCTTCTCCATACAAGTCCTCTCTAACACCTTGCTAATTTCCAGAACTCCTCTTTTGCAATTTCAAGATCTTGATAGACATTCTTTGTTGTGTAACTCCCAAAGCAAAGAGAAAAACACACAAGAGATTCCAAATGTTCAAGGTCATACGCTCGTAGCTCTTCTCCTCCTCAACTAGTGCAAGCATATGCAACCTCCACAACAGTACACAAACTTCTTCCTGCAACCAATGTTTTAAATAGTAGCACAAGGGAAAAGCAATGGATGCCATTTCAGTAAAGTTTGAACATAGATTTCAAAAAAAGGGAAAAATTAAAAATAAAATTAAAAGAATTGTGATAGATAATAATAGAAATCTTGGTTGTTCTAAAGTCCAATAGGCCAATAACAACTTAACAAAATAACACAATTCTTTTTTCCACCCAATCACAAATTTTCATGAAAAAATGCATCGACATCCATGTTAATCATTACCAGAACTCTCGAAGAAACTCTCAAAACCCCAGAACTGAACAAAAGCTAACAATCCGTTGTCAAACTTCAAAATACATCACGATCTCACATACACCAAAAATCTGCCAGCTCAAAAGAAACCAAAACGCTAGAATCTTATATTTTCAATATGAATTCATCAAACCCTTACTAGTTGTGATTGAGACGAGCATTTTGAAACCATTCACAGCCCTATCATGTGCTATTACTCTACATTCATTCAAAATTTTGACATTATCATCGAGATTCTCTGGAAATTTTTCATCAAGAATATCCATATCTTCTAAAATTGTTCTTAGAGAAATCCTTGCATATAAGAGATCAATTGAAATCCTATTGAATTTAAGGCACATGAAGAGAATATTTGCACTCTTCAGTGCTTAAAACAAGCAAGAATTTATTAGCTTCCATTTGATGTGCTCTAATCGCTTCTTTCCAGTTTTCCACCTACACCAAAAAGTTCAGGCTTAGATGGAAAATTAACCCCAAATCACATATGGCCTCTATGCTTCCATCTTTCAGCTAAATCCACTGAGAGAGATTCATAGATTTCTATTGCTGTATAAATTTTCCCATTTGCATTTAAAACTAACCATGAAAACTCTGCTTCCAGTTATGAGAAATGAAAGAAAACCCTCAGAAAAATAAGTGCACCATATGAAATGCCAAAATAGAAATTATGAATTTTGACTGGATTTTAAGATCTTGTGTGTGAACACCAAGATAAGTATGCCATGACTAGATAAAAATGCACAATTCAAGTTGTTGCTATCTATGTTGCATTTATCTTCAAGTTCCCATCCAGAAATGGGAAATGGAAGCCAGATGCACCCCCCTTAAAAGTTGTTTCTGATAACATAAACATACTATACGGTGTCTAGAGATGTCGAATGAATAAATGATTCATTAACCATTTCCTTGAGACTCTATATATGCTTTTCCCAGAACACTAGAAATCAGTAAGCTGGAAATGAAATATTCCAAGTAGATAATAGAGATATGCACCAAGACATATTTTCGTTCTTTTTTATACCGGATTTAAATTCTAAATACCTACCTATTAGATGTACATAAGTATGAGTAATACCTCCTTCAAGCACGGTCCATTAGAAACGTTGCAAGCACTATAAAGGGAAATAGTGGTAGACAGGTAACAACACTTGCCAACAGAGAAGCAGACTCTGCCTTGATGCCTGCTTGAACTAACAAGGTGTCAACTCCATATTGTTTAAGTATTTGAGGCGTGAAGTTGAGGACTGCACTGATACCATAGAGCTGTACCAAAACAAAGTCTTCACTTAGACATACATCATACATAACCAATAGCATGTTGTAAGGCCCAAAAAAATCTATCTTATGTAATAAAAAAAATGAATTTACCTGTTGGAGTAGTTGAAGAGACATCCCCACTGTAAGAGCTCTTCTTACTCTGATGTCAGAGAAATCAGACCATGACATACCCTTTTTTGCCACTTGTGAGGGGTACAGAATTGCAGGCCCAAAGATGGTTCTTCCTATCGCAGACACCGAGGGATATACATTGCTCTTTGTCAAGCATAAGGCTGGTTCACCCACCAAAGAAGCAACCTGAACAGATTCTCGTCCTTCTAGATTGGATAACGATCGCATAGAGCTAATAGCTGAAGGAGCATGAGACATAGATTCAGGAAAAATAAAAACTCTCTTCAAGTTACCACTCAGGTTGGGTTCATCGGACTTTTTCCATTGCCAAGCCAGCTGCCAGCCACCTCCCAATCCCGTGCCTTGCTCAGCTGAACTGGAAAACCAACTGTCCACATTGGGACTGTTCTTACCCAGATATTTCATATCGCCAGACTTCTTGATGTCCCCTCCTGTGTATGACACAACGGTGGAGCTCATCGTTGGCTTCTTGTCTTTGTATTGCTTCGGCCATCTGGAAATATACAACCCATTGCTAAGCTGGTGCGCCTAAATCCTACTATTGGTCCCCATTTTCAGCAAGATCCTATCCTCCTCTATCAGTTGGATTTTGTTGGGGTTTGGTCTTCATGGTGAGATGGATGGTAAAACCTGGTTTCAAAGGAGATAAGAGGGTTTCATGGGTCAAAGTCTCCACTCCGCGTTCACTTACAGAGCACACCCATCCTCCCCACACACTCGACAGCCTGGTTCTCACTGGCAAGTCGAGTCGCCTCCCTTATTTATCGCCTACACCGAGATCATCACGGATAGTTTCAGGGCTCCGGATTTGATCCATTTCACAGGATTTGCATTGAACGCAATGGAAGAAACCTCCATAACAATGAAACTAAACCATGTTAAAAACCTAAACATGGAAACGACTAGATAGCTGCATAAACCAGTGGACAATACAGAAAAGCTATGAACAATGCGTAGCCCAGGAGAAGACACACGTAAAAACCTATGAACAATGCATATCCTAGGATAAGACACGCGTAAAAATACCACTGGCCAGAGGGACGATGACATCTACAGTGGTTTAGAACAAAACTTCAGAGAAAAACGCCTAACGACATAATAAAGAAATATTTGGGTATGAGTTAATGATAAAGAATATACAAAAGTGAAAGTGACGAACGAAAAGAGAACATAAACATAGTGTTTTTACTGAAACAAAGGAACATAGCATGACCATAACGTGATATGCAAAGCAAAGACTCTAATTAAATGCATAGGGAGTAAAGAAAATGTGTTGGTAGGAATTAATCACAGAATAAATAAAAAGTGGAGAGAATTAAAATAGATAGATATATAGTTGATTGGATTATAGATTCATCTTATTGGTTGGAAATCCTCAAAATATGATATTTTAAGAATTTTTTTTTCAAGAAAGGCATATATACAAAATGGAAATTAAGAATACATACAAAATGGAAATTAAGAATGAGTACAGAGTGATTTACTTCAAGATTTTTTTTCAATGATTTGGATTTTTTATGATAATGAGTACGCATATTTTTAAATAAAGTGTTGGGATGATTTGGATTTATGCAAGAACACAACAGAATACAAAAATAACCATAAAAGCAAAGATGCAGTGGAAATAACACTTCGTTTCATTAATATCAAAGAACTTAAACGTGTTTACAAACAGGATGGAAATAAACTAGCTAGAGTGCTGGTAGCTTATCTCTGAGAAGAGATGTGGCGGCTACATGCCTTTGAAATCTATGTTACAATGAGTCTTGAAGGCCTATATATTATTGAGAAATAATGGAAAACCCTACACATCCAAAAACTGACCCGAGGAGGTGACACACTAGAATGTGGGCCCCGTTGGGTAACTTGGTACATCAATTTTTCGAGGTCGTAACTTTGGCATACTACCTCCGTTTGATGCACATGATACATTGTTAGAAATATCTATTCAAGGACTACAACCATATATAGCAAATATCAAGTTCGGAACAAACTCATATTTTCCTGACCATTTGATGCTGAAAAAACGTCATTTAGGGCCTCAAAATAGCTCCAAAAATTTAGGACTTGAAAACTGCCAAAAATAGTAAATTGTGCTACAATTAAGGAAACTGAAAAACTGAAAGAAACAATGTTGGGGGTCCAAGTGGAATAGGAGGGTGGCCACCAATATCCTCATGGATCATTCCTCACCCCTTAGGAAGCAATGGTCTCCATTGTGTTGAGTTCCTCCATGAGATGAGGAAACTTTTGCTGAACTTGGTCCCTGGTGAGCCACTTTCCCCGGTGAAGGAGTTGGCCTGCTTTGAGAACTCGATATAGCTGGATCTTCCGCTGGCAGGTGTTCTTGATTTGTGTGTCCATAATTCGTTCAGTTGTGGCTTGTTCTATGTAGTCTGGGTTTAACTCTGTTGGTGTGAGTTGTTCTACCCTATTTGATGTGTCCAGTAGAGGTGGAAACTAAGGATGAAGGTGGTCCACATTTAACACTGGGTGCAGACCAAGGAATGGTGGAATATTGAGCTCAAAGGCATTGTCCTCGACAGACTTGGTGATGGTGTATTCCCCATATCGAAGCGAGTGAAGCTTTCGGTGTGGTCTAGCGAGACGCTCCTTCTGCAAATGTAGCCACACTTTGTCGCCCACCTGGAGGTTGTGTTGCACCCGATGCTGATCATGTGCGGCTTCTTGTACTTAGCATTGGTTCTGTCCAATATGTCATGAACCTATTAACAAATTTGTTGAATGCACTCAATGAAGTTGTCCACCTTGGAAACTTCAGACTAGACATGAGTCGAATCATCCTGAGTAGTTGCAAATGGCATGGCTACGTCAATGGGACATAGTGGCTGGAATCCCAAGCCCACCCGAAATGGGTTGTGGTCGGTTGAGTTGTGGAGGGCCCGGTTATAGCTATGTTGTACATAGGGGAGGGTCTCATCCCATGTGCGTGGATTATTTGAGTTTTACATGCGCAAAATGTGTACGATCATCCTATTGACGACCTCTGCCTCGCCATCAGTTTGGGGAAGGAAAGTTGTGGACTTGGTGAGCTTGGTGTCTAGCATTGACCATAGGCTAGACCAGAATGTACTAAGGAACCTGCTGTCCCGATATGAGATGATCGACTATGGGATCCCAAAGTGTACCCACACTCATTCAAAGAAGAGTTTAGCAGTGGCTTCTGCTATGATATTCTTCATGCAGGTCACCATTATGGCCATGTTTGAGAATCTGTCAACAACCACGAACACACAGTCATTGTTGTACATAGTAGAAGGAAAGATCGACTTGTAATCCATGGATATGGATTCCCAAGGTCAACTAGGGGTAGGAAAAGGAGTATAGAGCCCTTGCTTCTTGGTGGACGGTTTGGAAATGGCACTGGCAATGCAGGATCAAATGTACTTTCTGACATCCTGTCTAAGGTTCGACCAATAGAAATACTTGTGCAGTACTACAACTGTTTTCTCAACCATGAAATGCCCAGCGACCCGACTGTAGTGCACTTCCCAAATCATCTTGGCACGCTTGCTTGAAGGAATAAAAAGGTGTCCCATGTGACATAGTAGTACATCCTCGAGGTAAAAATTTGGAACTTGGTTTCCCTCCAAAAGCGCCTTGTATGTGTGGCTGAATTCTGGATCGCTTTTGTAGAGAAGTGGCCAATCAGAAGTATCGTGCCCACAAGAGTTGAGCATGATGGTTATCACCACGATCGGTTGTCGGTTGAGGCAATCTGTAACATTATTGGTGATGCCCTTCTTGTACTTGATGATCAAATGAAAGTGTTGTAGATATGTGGACCACTTCTGATGGCGACCATTATGTAACTTCCCTTGTGTCTGTATGAACTGTAGGGGTTAGTGGTTGGTGTGGATGACCGTTTCCTTCCCCAAAATGTAATTCTTCCATTGTCAAAAATCCTATACAATGGAATACATCTCTTTGTCATAAGTGGGATATTTGTGGACTGTGTCTCATTGTGATATGCCACTGGATACCCTTGCTGAATAAGGACTACCCCAATAGCATAGTCAAAAGCATCTGTCTCAATCTCAAATGGTGTTGCATGTCTGGTAATGTGAGCACTGGGGCACAGCAAAGGCAATGTTTCAACTCTATGAATGCCTTTCGTTGAGTTTTCGACCAGAATATTTTTTTTTTTCGCTCCTCCTTTGGTGACTTCTCTTAAGGGCCAAGTGATATGAGAGAATCCCAACATGAACCTGTGGTAGAAATTAGCAAGACCCAGAAAGATGCGAAGCTCTATTAGAGTGGTTGGAGCTGGCCAATCCCGAATGA
The DNA here is from genome assembly GCA_001517045.1 of Pseudotsuga menziesii. Lineage (NCBI taxonomy): Eukaryota > Viridiplantae > Streptophyta > Pinopsida > Pinales > Pinaceae > Pseudotsuga > Pseudotsuga menziesii. The sequence goes on from LPNX010172375.1 coordinate 40,556, forward strand.
CTTAGATCTTGGTTGGATCCACATGCACCCCACACTCATCAATAATGTATCCCAGATACTGAACCTGGGTCATGTCAAAAGTGCACTTGTCCAAATTGGCACACAACTTGTGCTTCCACAGTGTTTGGAGGATTTGTCGGATGTGGTGGAGGTGCTCTTCCCAAGTCTGGCTGAAGATCAGGATGTCATCCAAGTACACTACTACAAATAAGTTGGTGAATGGTCACAAGATGTCGTCCATTAGTCTCATGAAGGTTGCGGGAGCATTCATCAGCCTGAAAGACATAACCAGCCATTCGAAAAGGCCCTCCTTAGTTTTGAAGGCAGTCTTCCACACATTGTTCGGTTCGATCAGTACTTGGTGGTACTCGGACTTTAAGTCGATCTTGCTGAAATATTTCGCCCCTTTAAGTTGGTCCAGGAGGTCATCAATCCATGGGATCGGGTACATATTCCGGACAGTGATCTTGTTTAGCGCCCGATAGTCAATATAGAGTCTCCAAGTCCCATCCTTCTTCTATACCAACATGATCGGGCTCCCAGAGGGTGATGAACTTCGTCGGATGCGACCCTTCTGCAGCAGCTCTTGAATCTGCCTCTTGATTTCAGCGTTCTCTAGAACACAACACCAATAGATTGGTCCATTGGGCAGCGACGCACCTGGGGTTAGATCGATGGGGTGCTTGACCTAACAGTGCAGAGGCACCCCTGTGGGTGAGATGAATATGTCCTGGTACTCCTCCATGACCTTGTCCATTTGTTGTTGTCGTGTGGAGGATCCCTGTTTGGAGGTCGTGGCCACATCTTATTCTTGCTCTAAGGGCAGATCATCAAGAAAACAAATTTCTTGGTTTTGGAAATGAGCTTATTGCATTGTAATTAATGTAATTACAAATTTCCCGATTCATCCAACCTTATTATATTTTATAATGTAATTAATTTCATTTTTAATTAAGTATATTTATCAATATTATCAATATAATTTGATGATAATGTAATTTATTTTAAAAAGTCCAAAAAGATTTATAAATGACCTATATGAACTCGACTCCTTAACTATGATTACTTTTCCCATTTTGTATTTCACACTTGTATTAAAAAAAATAGTTGTAAGAGTTGAAAATAAAACTAACTCTTTAGAGATGTAGTAAAGATCCATTCCTAATGTCATAATGAAAGAACTTAAAATATCATATCGTAATTAACACACATAATCCATTCATTCAAAGTCATTTAGTTCATACATTATATTTTTTCAAGATTGAGAGTACCTCCAGTGTCCCCGAACTCCGCCTAAAATAGCGTTTAAAAAGAATGCAAAAGCGCACACGACCAGCATTCACGTCAAAAGCCCACGGGGCCACTGCGAATTAGGCACCTAGAAAATAAGTGCCACATTCACCCAAACCAAGACTTGTAGGCCACTATATATCCAAGACTTTTATTAGATTAAAGTAACTTATCAAATACGATGGTTTTTAACGCATCAAATACGACGATTAAAGTAACTTATCAAATATGATGGAGTCGAGTTCTCCTCAAGCTGCGCACTCTAAAGACTGATGCTAAACTTTGGATTAAGAATAAACAAGCTCTTTTGGATGGGGGCCTGAACATTATTGAAAATACCATCTCCTCTCTCCTTGTGGGATCTTCTGCTGGTATTTTATCATCTTGTGATTTGGAACAACTTTCCCTTCTTAGAACTAAGAGAAAGTCGATCCTAGACCATTCCCTTCTCACCTGGAAACTTAAGAGCAGAACAAAATGGAATTTGGAAGGTGACTCAAATACAAAATACTTTCATCTACTTGCATCTGGTCGTCGAAACCAGAACACTATTTGGTGACTACAAGATGAGTCTGACATTACATATGAGGATGACTCATCACTCAAAGCTCTGGGGGAAACTCACTTTTCTAACATTTTCAAAGATGATGGGAGTACTTGTCTTTACCACCAACTTAAGGTCATCCTTCTCTATCCTAGGATGATTCTGGTTGAAAGGGATGAGGACCTTACCTGTGGGGCTTCACTTGGGGAAGTCGAGGCAGCTCTGAAGTCTTTCAAAAAAGATAGGAGTCCTGGCCTGGATGGATGGCCTGTTGAGTTCTACCTGCATTTCTTTGATCTTTTGGGGCCTGATCTTTTATCTGCTGTTGATCAGACTAGGGTTTCCGGTATCATTCCTCATTCACTGAACTCCACTTTTATTACCCTTATTCCCAAAAAGGACAAACCGCAGACTTTTGCTGACTTTAGACCCATTTCTCTTTGCAATCTTCTGTACAAACTTATCTCTAAAGTCATTGCTGTCAGAATCAAGCCCTTCCTGGAATTTGGTATTTCTCAAGAACAATATGGGTTTCTCAAAAACCGCCAGATCATTGATCCCATAGGCATTGTTCAGGAATCACTCCACTCCATTAAAACTAAGAATCTTTGTGCCTTCATCATTAAACTGGATCTCATTAAGGCTTTCGACAGGGTGAACTGGACCTTTATCCTCCTTATCCTGATTCAGATTGGTACCCCTCTTCAAACTGTCAATTGGATTATGGGCTGTATCACTTCAGCAAATTTTGCTGTTCTTATCAATGGTACCCCCTCCAATTTTTTTCCTGCTTCTCGAGGAATTCGTCAAGGTTGCCCTCTCTCGCCCCTGCTCTTCATACTTGTCATTGAGGGTCTCAGTCTGTTAATTTCTGATGCACGTAGATAGGGTCTTATCTGTGGTATAAAAATCTCATCGTCCCTCGCCCTAACACATCTCCTTTTTGTTGATGATGTTATCCTTTTGGGTTCTGGATCCCTTCAAGAATGGGCAGCTTTTGATGTGATACTGGATACCTTTTGTAAAGCCTCCGGAATGTCCATTAGCCTGGACAAATTTGTACTTCTACATAACTGTATTCCTGCTCCTGAGCTCCACAATATCTCTTGTGTGGTACCATATAAACTTTTCCCCATCTCCATGGGCTTAAATTATCTTGGGTACTTTATTAAACCTCTGGGATACAGGACAAAGGATTGGCATTGGCTTTTACAAATATTTGAAAAGAAAATTTGTTTATGGACTCATAAGCTCCTATCACTGGGAGGCAGACTGGTTTTGGTACAAGCGGTACTCACCAGTATCCCTGTATACTGGATGGGTTTAGCCCCTCTACCAGTTTCTATATTGAATAAATTGAGAAGTATCATTTTTGCCTTCCTGTGGGGATCTCATGGACAATCCCGTAAATACCACCTCGCTAGCTGGTCGGTCTTATCACTACCAAAAAAATATAAGGGCTGGGGCATCAAAAATTTACTTTGGTTTAGTATTTCCCTCCGTCTCAAGACTTTTTGGAGAGTTCTTTTCAATGATGGTCTGTGGCATCAGGTTATTATCTCAAAATATTTGAGGCAGACTTCTTCTGTCATTTCCTGGCTCAGGGAGAAAAAATTCTATACGAGGGGTGTATCAGTTATATGGCGCGGTTTTATTCAAACCCTTACATGGATGGGACCGCACCTAACCTGGCTTGTGGGCAATGGAAAAAATATTATGATCAGTACAGACCCTGTGGTTGGTATTTCTGAGTCTTTCACCTTTCCTGAAGATTTGCGTTCATATTTGGAGGATCTGGGCATTACCTCACTTGCACAGGCACATAATTTATTATCTGATGCCCAACATTATTGGTATACTGCTGAAGATTTACTTCTTGGTGGTGACTGGAAGAATATTTGGAACACCTACATCAGAAGCTTGGATCTGAATGGTATCAGGCTTACCAATGCTCCGGATACTCTGATCTGGAATTATAACAAGAACAAAGGTTCGATCACTGCAGATAAGGTGTATGAATATATTGTTAATTCTATCCAGCCTAACCTGGGCTGCTGTCTGTATGATACTCTTTGGTCGAACCTCCTCCTGAGGAAGATTGGATGTTTTATATGGCTGGTTTTAAATAATAAAATTCTTACGTGGGATAATTTACAGAAGCGTGGCAAAATCGGTCCAGGCATATGTTCTATGTGTTTTTCAAAGGATGAATCTGTTCATCACATTTTTATCTGTTGTCCGATCTGGAGAGATATCCTGGGGGCTGTATGTGACCAGCTAAATTTAAATATTCCCCCAGCTACTGTTTCCATTATGGCTTTCTTTGAGGACTCGGCCACTATTCACCATCATAACATGACACTATTTTACATCCCTCACATTGCAATTTGGACTGTCTGGAAAGCCCGGAATCGAGCTGTCTTCGATGGTATCAGAATAAATATATTGACAGTTGTGCATCAGATTATAAATGCATATCATACTATTTTAACTAGGTCTGCTACATATGATTGAAAAAAGAAATCTGACAGAAGGATTGGGCCTAAACCTCACAGGATTTATCCATGTGGTTTTTTTGATGGAGCTGCAAATTCTACTACTGATGGCATTGGATATTGTATATTCCTTAATGAGAATCATTGCCTTGAATTTGTGCTGGGGGTTGGACAGGGGACCAATATAAAAGCATAACTACTTGGACTCTGGGCAGTTCTACACTCTTCCCAAATGATGGGTATACCTTTGACCCACATATTTGGTGACTCTCAGGTCATAATCAACTGGGCAAATTGTATTACTGCACTTTCCCCACCAGAGCTCTTCCACTGGTGTAGGGAAACACAAAATATTCTCAAAAGCTTCAATGATCTCTCCATCATTCACATTTATCGGGAATTCAATGGGACTGCAGACAGTCTTTCCAAACAAGCACTCATGCACTCCCCTGGATTTGGGTTTTTTTCTAAATTCTTTGATGACCATCTGGTCCATAGTGACTCATATCAGCTTTTTTGAGTGTATATTGGGATATCTTCCCAACTTTCTAGATATACACAGTATGATTATCTAAGTGCTTCTTTGGCCTGCAGCATGGGTTTCATGACTCCTGATAGATGTGAATGATGATGGTAGATCATCTTTATGATGAGGCAGATTACTGATGGGATCACATGTCATTGTACCCCTTCCCTCCGGCTACGATTTGACATGATTCTCATTATTTTGATATATTAATTGCTGATGTATTGTATATTTGGGTGGCTATTATTGCCCATTGATCCACATTATTATGATGTATTAGTTGATGTATCCCATTATTGGGTGGCTATTAAAAGGCCCTTTGATTCTTAATAAAGAATATCAAGGACCGATTTTTTCCTCCTGAAAAAAAAAAGTTTTATATTTTATTTAGTTAATTTTAATAATTAAATTGTTTTTTTTCATTAATGTTTTTTTTGTTTTTCAAAATTTATAATGATTATTATGTTTTGTATTTTATTGAAATTATTTTTATTAATTAGATTGGTTTATTTTTATTTATTTTATTTTATTTTAAATTAATTAAAATTAATTAAATTAATCACTTTTGAAAAGCAACTATGTCTAGAAATACCTAATTTCACAAAGACTTTGTACTAGAACATGATGCATTGGGTTTTAGCATGGGAGTCATACTCATGAAATAAGAGCATCCTCATCAGAGGTTAAGGTTCAAATATCCTCTCTTAATCATTTTGAAGGCCTCGAGGCCATAAGAATTATATACATAGGTTAGAGTTTGGGTAAATCGACCTACAATAAATAGGTGATGGCCATCCTTGATGTAGCTGAAAGTTTACACCACAATATTATTGACAAGCACTTTCATATCAAAACATATGAGTACAATTTCAAAGCTACACAAACAAGTCACAAATACGTTAAACTAGCAATTGCCCCAAAAGGTGCAATAAAACACCATAAAGGAAAAAATGGGAAGAAAAAGTAGATGTGGTAAAGTGGAAAAGAGACTGGTATTTTTCTTATTGAATTATTATTGGTATAGGTTGGGATCCAACCCCATGATGATCTTCCAGTCCTAATGTCACACAACATGATGACTCTTTATTTATGCTTGGGACTAAGGAAGCCTTGTTTGTTGTATTATGGACTCTCAATTATGTAAGTGTAGTATTTTTTGAGATGATTTAAACATGCGGGTACTGGTAGATGGGCCACCCAATTTTGAGGTTTGGTAGTACTTGTGGATGCTCAAGTGGACACTCAAATGCTATACAAACTCAAATGCTTTGCCTTCATCCACTATTTTTCCTCAAAGAGGTTGTGAACTCCAAAATATTAGGTTTCATGGGGCCCTAGAATTTTGGGGATTTTTTGAGCTCAGTTTCCAAGATTCCAAAGATTCCAAAGAAAAAAGAATAAGCAGCAACAAAAAATCAACAACATTTATTTTATAAATTTGTTGTATTGTATTTAGTAGTTGACATGGGATATCATCATATAGTGACCATAAAACCTAAATGAGCTTAAACTATCATACAATATTCGAGTAGGTCCCATAATGACATCCATAGTGACACAACTATGATTTCTTGAGTCGACATTGACATATTACAAGTAAAGAAATTTTGTGGAAGGAACTTTGATAGCAACAATAGGATACCTTCCTCGATGTGTGTCCTCTTATACAACTAATTTATGAGTTATTTCCATGCACATTTACATGTACTCGTAGTGGCATCTCAAATCAATGTGTATTATTAGCTTCAACAAATATTTTTACATTTTTTGCGTCAACAAAGCCTTCTCACCACTTTATTAAACCATTTTCAACCTCATAAGAGCATTCAAATATGTTTTATCAATTAGACATATCTTGTCAGTGTTCCATTAGCTCTTTCATTAGGATAGGGTAGACTCAAGTGAAATCACCTATCTTGAACATCATGATTCAAGTAGGTGATATTTCTAAAAGTGAAACCTAAAGCTAATGTAAAGCTCTCATGTTTTGTTAGGCCTGGTTCTTCAACATGAGGATTTATGGCATAAGCACTTCTATCAAGCACTTGTCAATCCATAAATATACAAGAGCATTGAAAATGTCACTTTGAAGGTAGTGAAGGTCAATCTACTTACATATGGAAGCAATAAACGCTAGAAAGGAAGCTTAATTTAAACAAATAAAATGATGGAAAATGCAACAATTAGATTAAACTCCTCCCTAACTCGCAACTGCCCTATCTAGGGACATTACTTAAGGACCTCTTAATAACTACTTATGCCTCACCTCTATTCCTTATCTCCTTAGAAATACCTTGAGGAAATATATACTAGAACCAAAGCCAAGTTAAATCTTCAACTTATACCTATATTAAGTCCCATATATCTTAATAGCTTTAATAGATAGACCTAAAGGAAAGGCAACCAATCTACCTAGTGGATCTGAACAACAAATGAAACTTATAGCTAGTACTTGGGGAGTCAAACCCCAACCCATTAAACCCTCATACTGGTCCAATATTGTACCATTCTTAAGAATATTGTCTAGAGCTCTTACAAGGTGTCATTTTTTTTGTCTCATAAGTATCCTCAGAACCATATTCTGCTATATTATTTTATGAACTGCACATATGGAAGGAGGGTGAAGCCATACTTACCTCCGTAGTGTGATGACATACTAAGTGAACCTAGGAAGCAAAATAAGACGTTATTTAGGAAGCAAACCTCGACGTTGTTTACGAAGCAAAGTTGGACGCTATTCTGGAAGCAAAAAAATAGACACTATTTTGGACGTCTTAAAGGATGCTATCCAAGAAGCAAAAAAAGATGTTTATGAGACGCTTTAAGTTTTTTCCGTGACCTGTCCCATGTAGCATCTAGTTTGACCACTCAATGTAAAAAAAATATTACACTAAAAAGGGACGCTAATTTCAGAATTTGTTGTAGTGATGTTCCTCCAAAATTCTCTAGAAATGTTGCACCCCCTTACTTCACAACCATACAAACAATATGAAATATAAATAAAAATCATTTTCATACTTCCTAAACATCAATCCTTCTATAATAAATATGTTTTTACTAAATCCTAAATGTTGTGTCTTACAATATTTTTTTACATAGTAAGAAGTTTACTTCAATATTTTATTCATATTGAATTTTTCAGTTATGTACTTTTTCATATTGGATTTTTTAGTTTGTATTTTTTCGGGATCAAATCATATTCATATTGGTATTTATAATTAAATTATGTTACTATAATAAAAACTCTATTTAAAATATCATATCTATTTTACTAACATTAATTAATAACTTAAAGTTATTTAATTCAATATAATATTATATTCTATTATCTTTAGCAATATTATTATAGATTTACAAGTATTGCATTTCATTTTGGCTTTTAATTATCTCACCATTGGAGTTAAAGATAAAAAACAAAATTTTCATTGATATATATTTTGATGATATCTTCTAATTATAAAGTATACAAAGTAAACGTTTATGACACATGAGCTCATTAAACACTTTGTAGGTGTTTTTTTTGGTTGGCAATAAAAGCACAAAGACATTATCACTATGTAGGCTTTTATTATATTTTTAATAAAATAGTTATAAAATATTAATTAAATATAATATT
>LPNX010172375.1:49599-76856 GCA_001517045.1 Pseudotsuga menziesii
TTAATGTTGTATACAATTCCCATTACCTGATCGTTAATATGCAACATGCGTTTTGCATACTATATTTTCCAATCCACTCTCACATCATATTCAGGTTGGAAAGTAAAATGCAGAGCCTATTTGTGAGCTTGCAGGAAGCTTCTTATGCCTGCCAAGACCATCTGAGTCCCATCGTCAGAAAGACGAATACATATTGAGGATCAAATTTGGGAAATTGCTGGCGGGAAGCACTGAAGCGGTGTATACGAGGCCATTAGAGGCAGGGCAGCTGCACTCAAACAACACGAATTGGACGCACTGGCGAATCTGCTGCTCCATATTGTTGAGCAACGCCGACTCTCCACGGCAAGTGCTGGACCCCATAAACATAAAGCACAAGGAGCGCAGAATGGTGGGAGAGTGTGTGCAGTAAGAGCTGAGGCCCTATGGCAGTTTGCTTTAAGTAACCTTCAATACCTTGATCTCTCAAATAAACCATGAACTCGGTCTCACGCGTGGCAAGTAGTTAGTGGGTAGAGGGACGACCAAAAATGAACCAATAAAAATCAGTTAACTAGAAACAGGACCCTAGAGAAAAACGCCTTACGATGTAAATATAATTATGAGATCATTTAAAAAGAACAAAGACAATGTAGCAGCGGATTTCTTGTTTGGAAAATATCAAGAAGATGGATCTCTATTTTTTTCATCCCCACAAATATCCACTTAGTTTATTTATTATTTCTTTTTGTGTGATGTAAACTATCATATTAAGTATATAACAATTGGCTTGCTCCCTTCAATGATTTTTTAAGAAGTACATAATTAGTCTCGGTAGTCTCGTCATACATAACCTTGGCATGAGATGTAAAGCGGATAAAGTACGCGGGGAGTATGAGCAGTCCATATGGCAGCATAGAGAATTAAATGTAAAGTAAATAAGAAAGCACCGGGTATGAATGAATGATAAATAATATAAAAAGTGAAAGTGAAGAACGCAAAGAGAATATAAATATAGTGTTTTTATTGAAATATATGTCAGGAGTATGAACAGGACATATATATGTGAGGAGTTTGAACGGAACATGAACATTGTGTGACATGCAAAGCGGAGATAATTAAATGTATACGGAATAAATAAAATGTGTATGTAGGAATTAATCGCAAAATATAAAAAACAAAAAGTGGAGAGAACTAAAATAAATAGATATAGTTGATTGCATTATAGATTGATCTCTTATTGTTTGGAAATCCTCAAAGTATGATGCTCCAAGAATGCTTGTTCCAAGAAAGGCATACTTACATAATGGAAATTAAGAATGAGTACAGAGTGATTTACTTCAAGATTTTTTTCAATGATTTGGATTTTTCAAGATAATGGCTATGAATATGTTTAAATAAAGTGTTGGTGATAGTGAATATGAGTTTAAAGAGCAGTATAAGAGCTAACCAAAATACCCCCAACTTGGTGGAATCCGGTAGAGCAATTCATGTTCAAATGGAAATTTAGACTGATCAAATTGCAATTTCTGCGATGTGGTTTGTTTTAAAATCAATCATTTAGTCTAGGTTAGGAAAATTCGATTGCTAAAATTGTGAATATCAATTTCCAGGAACAATTTTAGCTGGTTTCTATCAAAAATTCACCAACAAAGTGGGGTGTTTTAGTTGTCTTTTATGCTACTCGTGAGTTTAAGGAGCTTTAAAATCTTGCAAGAACCCCAACTAAATCAGGCGGTTCCTCAAAATATGTCAATTCCAATAAATTCAATTCTATTGAAGGGGTCATAGATCCCAAGGTGATAATTGCATGTGAAACAAGTGGCTTGAAGAAAGGAGGAAATAATGATTTCATGATGCGTACCTTATTGGGCCACAAAACTTTGGACTCGACGCTTCATGAGAAAAGGAAAATTGGGGATAATAGGTTTTTGGAGAAACCAGTTGTAAGTGATGTGCCCTTAATGCAGGATTCAATTCCCAATGGACCTGGAACATAATCAATAAATATTAGGCGTAAGCATAAAAAGAAGATGAAATTTGTTTCAAAGAAAAACAACCCTATCGATTTGGTTATTGGGGAGGATATCCATTCATGTGAGATCATTATGACATATGAAACTACATTGGTGGGGATATTTACAGGCAGAAGGGTAAATGATGCTAGCTTAAAAAGATGGGTCAGTGAAGTTTGGAAGGTGTTTGTTGATTAAATTCCTGAAGATTTTGTTCTTCTGCCTGAATGGATTGCTTTTGGCTTCAGAATTGCGAAGGTTGCATCAACTATTGTAGCTAGAAATTGGACGCGGGATTCAACAAATTTGTTTCTCAAAAGATGGAACCCTTTATTTGATCCAAGAATTGAAAGGGATGATATTGTTCTCATCTAGGTAAAAATTCCAAACCTGCCATTTAAATTTTGGTCAAGAGATTTTTCTTAAAGTGGTAGGAAATTTCCTTGGTCAATATGTAGAATTATATTTAACTTATGAGGATACTAGTACAATGTGTGTTGGGGAAATTTTGGTTAACTTGAACCTGTGGGAAGGCTTAGTTGAATCAATCATTCTTCATAAAGGGGAATTTTATTTTATCCAAGATTTAGATTATCAGGGCATGCATTTCAAATGTAACAAGTGTCATTCTTATGGTTATGTGGTTTTAGATTGTTCCATTTCTTTAAAAAATAAATCCTAGGTAAGAAAGACCTCAAATCAATGGTAGTTGAAGAAGAAAGAGGTGTTGCCTCCTAAAAGGTCTCTCCTATGAAGCCAATGAATCGGATGTTAATTGTGGAAGCTATGGAACCCTCTAATGAGAAGGATGTTATTGTCTCCGATGAACTTGTTCTTATAGGGGATAGGGTTTATATGGATGAAGCGCTCCAAATAAGAAGAGGAACAAATGTTATGAAACATAATATGATACAAAACACTTTCCTCGAGACATTCTACCTGGTAAGTTAACTGATTCTTTGAAGCCTCTTCATCTCAATCATTCTGCATGTGAAAATATTCTCCTAGGGTTCAGTATTTTTAGTAGTGGCTTTGTAGATATACAGTCTTCAAAATTGGATTTTAATCTATTGAGTGAACTTTTATCAGAGTTAAAGTTTGAGAACATGAAATATAATTCTACACTGTTTGATTGTGGTACTTCGGTTCCAGATAATTCTCGGTCTTTTATTTGTGTGGAGGATGATCATAGATACTTTTTAAGATTTAGGATAGGTGAATATCATATTTTGATGATTGGGATTACAAAGGGAGGCTTGGAGTTACCTAAAGAAAGCTCAATGAGACATAGTTGTGGAAGCAAGACCTATTTTATGGATGCTCAAGAGAAAATAGAAAAAGAGGTATATGAAGGAAGGGAAAATTAGTTTAAAGGAGAGATTAGAGCAGCAGGATCCTGTGATAAGGTTATTTAATGTTAATTATGTATTTGAATAGTCAGGGTTTGGCCAGTTTACCCAAAAAACTAGTTCTGCATAGGTTAATTATTGATCAGAGACCTAATATAGTGTTTTTACAAGAAACTATGTGTGAGGGAGAACGTATCATTTTAGTTTTACAAAAAATGATTGTTGGATGGAACTTTGATTTTGTTGATGCTAAAGGGATGTCTAGAGGTTTGATTATTTGATGGAATATAATTAGTATGCAAAAGAAAAAAGCATGGGCTCTTGACTTTGGGTTAGGGATATATCTTTTTTTAGTTGAATTGGGAAAGGAATTCAAGGATATATCTTCACTGGAAGCTGCTTATTTATATGTTGTCAAAATTGAGCAGAAATTTCCGCAAAAGAACAAGTGACAATTTGGGCCTACGAATCCAATGCAGAAGCAAGGAAACAGAAACCATGGATTTCAAAACAAAGGAAAAGGTAAGGAAAACTAGTTCCAACCACAAGAAAAGGAGGGAAATGGAAATACATAGAAGGACATTGGGAATTGGTGTGAGTTCAACAAAAACCCCTAGCAAAACAGTAATGAATGTCATTCAGAATAGTCATTGGTGGCTGAGAACAAATATTTAGATTTAGATTTTGGTTTCAATTTTTATTTATAACCTAATGTCATAGTTGCAAATGAAGGGAATCGGATCATTCATGTACAACCCAATGTCAGCGCAACTACCACACAATTTCAACTAGAGAAATTATAAGGGTCAGAGTCAGATGATAACCTCGTCCACTCACATATGTGGGTGAAAGGAATCCACCTACATTTTTTGTTTACAATGGTATCAAAAGGAGCCAGTCGAATTTGTCAAGATATTGTAGCTACTAACAACACCACATCGACAACCATACACCATCGGTTGTCTAAGACAATGTTGAGGCATCTTTGTAGATTATTAATGTTGTCTACCATACAATATCAAACCTTTCAATGATGAGGTATTATGTGATGTGTCCCACATGAAGTTTGTAATGTTCTTTTAGGGAATCCATATATGTGGAAACATCATGCCGTGCATGTGTCATGGACTCATAGTGTCCTTATCACTTTGGGAGGACAACTCTATTCGATACTAGATATAATTACACCTACCAAATTCTCTTTAACCTCACACAAGGAGAGTAGAAATATAATCTCCCACAATAGGAAGTTTTTCCTCTTCACAATTTCCTCTGAAGGTGAGCACTAGATCACAAATACCTCCACAACCTCTTCGTAGGTCCCTCTACTCAACAAAAACTAGAAGAATGAAGAGGTTGTGTTGCCTCGCCTATCAAGGTACTTATATGAAGAAAGGGCACACATTCAAGGTTCTCCTCTAGAAAATAATCATCCACGGCGGTTTAGATTGAGGATAACAAGGAAACCAAAATTGTTGAATGAGTCTATCACATCCATGAACAATAGTTACACCTCAATCAAGGTGTCAAAGAAAGGTAGAATCTTCAAATCAACAAATTTCTCACCAAGAGCTCAAATCAAGACACAATTTTCCATATGATGAGGGACTTGATGCAATAGATACCATTAATTGTTAAGGGGGGAAGGATGATCTAGATGAATATTGGTGGCTACCTAATTATTCCACAGGCTCAAAACAATTTTCCAGTTTGGTCGTTTTTTGGGTCAGAGTACTGCTCCAAATGGATATAGGTGGCCACCCACATATTCCATGCGCTCAAGAACGTTTTTTCCAGTTTAGTAGTTTTTATGGATTTTAGTGTCCAAAACTTCCAGGGTTGTTTTGAGGCCCTAAATGAATTTTTTTGGTGAGGATACACTCCAACTATGGTCATATATATTGATGATGCTTTGTGAGTGATATTTTACAAGAATACCGTGATACAAAAATATTCCTCATAGATATGCACAATAACTTAGAGAGAAGAATAATGATACTAAACACAAAATAATTGAAGAATAATTGGAGTATCTTATATGCATTATTATTCAACAATAGTGTACATAAATAATACACCCTCAAGAGACAAAATTGAATGCGAAAGAGTCAATTCAATAGCTCGTAATGCATGCTTACTAAAAATGTGAAAAACCCCCAAGGTGACAAAAACCACTTTCCAAACCATACCAAAACAAAAATAATTGGATAAAGCATGAGTGATGTTTGATGAGGGATGGAAAGGTAATATTATCATGGAAACTGGAAAGACAATCATGGAGGATGTGTTGGACACAAAAGGCAGTATTTGCTAGTCAACTACTTTTATCCTTGGGTCATTAAAAAGTAGAAAAAGAAGGAATGAAGCAGTCTAAAGCAGGAAGGCATAGCTTCCATTCCAAAATAGTCTAAAAGAAGACATGATCTATTAAGAATCTATCCAAGTGCGTTTCATAAGCTAATGATGACAAGAGTGGACCAAAGGTGGCTAAAGGTTGTCAACTGTAAGTTTTAAACCTATGAAGAGAAGAAAATCATACAGATTCTTTTAAGTAAAAAAGAGATTACAACACAACATTCACACATAAACACAAATATTTACCCTGGAAACCCTTAACCAGGAAAACTTGCAAGCCTTGGAGTCACACCTCCTATTTTCTCATTATCATTATGAATCCCTCACAATAAAAAATATAGGTATTTAGCAACATCCAATACCTTAACCCGTTAACTTGGATTCCATAATAGAATCCCATCCCTTAACCAGGATTAAATTACATGTTTTTAGAAAATCCCCAAAATAGCCAAACATAGCCAAAACAATTGCCTCGCTTGCACTCGTGTCAGAAACGACCTAAGGGTTGTTTTCATGAAGGTGCTGAAAAGGATCGTTAGACCCAACATTGATAGGTGCACCTCCCTTGCACACGCACATGCAATGAATATAAAATATACCCAACATTCTCCCGCTTGTTGTTTTCTTTGTATAGCAATGAGTCATGTACTCATAACAGATTCAGTGACATCAAATTGAGCAAAAGTAATATTAGAGAACAATGCTAACAAACCAATGAATTGTGCAGTGAAGAGCTTTATCATCAACATGCATCGACCTCCCTGGAAATTCTGAGGATTGAATAAAGCCATTGCAACAGACAATGGAAATAAAAGAGGGAAGTTGAGGGAAGTTTATGTTCTCTGAACTATGTGATATTAACATAAACAAATATGAACTTAATCTATTTATAGTGTGCGATGCAAACCATCATACCATATTATTCCTCTCCTTCCTTGTTCTGTTTAATGGTATTTTCTGATTAAGTACATAAATAATCACTGTATATGTTTCATGGCCATCGCCATGCAAGCATGAGATGTAAAGTGGTTAAAGTAGGAAATAAAGAACATAATGATATGAGATGCAAAGTGGATAGTGTCTTCAGGGACAAAGAAGAGAAGATAGGAGGAAAATTGGAAGAATATAATCATAGCATGTTGTGTAAAGCGGTTAAGTTTGTAGGGCAGAAAGAAGAGATTATAGGAGTTAAAATGGAAAGAATATAAAGCATGTAGAGTGAATAAACAAAGTGGCGAGTACGAATGGCATATAATTGAAGTATTCTAATAATTCTAAATACTTAATATGCTTTAACATTCAGTTAAATTAAAGTGAAAGTGAATCAATCTGTTTTTAAAGTTATTTCCCTGTTTTATATTTTATTTATTTCTAAATAATTAATATATTTATATTTTTTTATTAAGTTAAAGTACCTTGGATCAATCAGGATGGTTTTTAGTGCTCGTTAAGTTTTATATTATATTTAATTATTTTTATTAATTAAATTGGTTTCTTTTCAGTAAATTATTTTTTATTTTTCAATTTTTTTTAATGATTATTATGTTTTATATTTTAATTTACTGATTTATATTAATTATTAATTAGATTGATTTATTTTTATTAAATTATTTTTTCTTTTTTATTTTAAATATTTAAATATCTAAGGTAGACAAGGCAAAGCTCAAAGGCTCCCTCACACACAATAATGGTACACAACCAATTCAATTAATTATGAAGAAAATGGTACAATATAGAGTTGAAAAATCTACACAACAAACCAAATCCAAATCCAAAAGATATGGATCTCAAACCTGTGCATGCTAATAATAGAAAATACACATCAACCCAAATCTCAAATAATGTGCCTATCATTTCTACATTATCTCCAACATACCCCTTAATGTAGAAATGAATTTTCTTCAACACCTAATTTCTTCCTAAGGACTTCAAAGTGAATTTTGCCAACCAACTTAGTAAATATGTGAGCAACATTATCACTTGTGTTATAATAAATAAGTTCAATTTCCTTAGACTCAATCTTTTCTCTCACAAAATGATAGTGCAGCTCAATGTGTTTTGACTTTGCATGATAAATTGGGTTGTGTGCCAATTTAACTGCACTATGAATGTCACAATGTACTTTTGATGGTTCTTCTTGCTTTTCACCAACATCTTCAAGAATCCTCCTCAACCAAACAACTTCACATGTAGCACTCGACATGGTTTTATATTCAACTTCTGTGGATGATAAAGAAACAATTGGTTGTTTCTTGCTACTCCATGACACGACCCTAGATCCAATGTTGAATGCAAAATCTGAGGTAGATCTTCTGTCATCAAGATTTCCTTCCCAACTAGAATCAAAAAAACCTACCAATTGAACATCAAATTTATCAGTATATAAAAGACCAAAAATCATTGTTCCTTCGAGATATCTAAGGACTTTGTTTGCAGCATTCCAATGACTTTCACTCGGCTTAGCCATAAACTGACTAAGAATGTTGATTGTGTATGCTATATTTTGCCTATTAGTAGTGAGATAGTTCAAAGTTTCCACCAACCGTCGATACAAAGTATCATATGCATATTTAGTTCCATCTTAATTATACAACTTCAAATTCTGATCTAAAGGACTCGATGATGCTTTGCAATCACTCACGCTAAACTTTTTCAATATTTCCCTTACATATTTACCTTGAGTGATCATATTATTACTAGTTTATTTCCAAACCTCAAGTCCCAAACAATAATGCAATTCGCCAAGGTCTTTCATTTCAAATTCCTGTGACAGTTGATTTTTAATTTCTACAATCAACTTACAAGCATTACCAGTAATGACGAGATCGTCAACATACAAAGATATCAGGAAAACATTTTCTTCCTTTTCTTTCTTCACATAAATATGAGGATCACTTTTTCTTTTCACAAAAACTTTCTGATTAAAGAAGGTATCAATATTTATATACCACGATCTAGGGGCTTGTTTCAATCCATAGATAGCTTTCTTTAATTTACAAGCAAGATGCTCATGTCCTTTCTGTACAAAACCTTCAGGTTGACCTAAATACACTTCCTCTTTTAGTTCACCATTCAAGGAAGCAGATTTAACATCAAATTGATGTATTTTCCATTTATGTTTTGTAGCTAATGCAACAAGAACTCTGATTGTATTTAATTTATGTACTGGTGCAAATGTATATTCAAAATCAGTTCCCTCCTTGTAAGCATAACCTTTTGCAACTAGTCTGGGTTTAAATTTGTCAATGCTACCATCTGATTTAAACTTAGATTTGACCAGCCATTTACATCCTATGTGACTTTTATTCTCATGCAACTCTGTTAATTCCCAAGTTTGATTTTTCATTATAGAGTTGTATTCGTTATTCATAACATTTACCCATTCTTCTTTATATTTGGCTTGCTCATAGTTCGTTGGTTCAGTTACATTCATTACATTATCCTTTAAAACATAGTCACTATACATTGGAAGAAGATGAGTTTGTCAAGATGAGCTTCTTGCTACTATAGTTCCTGGAGGAGTTCCATCCATTATTCTTCTGCTTTTTGATGTATCTCCATTAGACGAAGTATCACTACTAATCGTGCTTCTTTCACCCTGCTCCTGTACCTTCTCTTGTACCTGTTCTTGTTCCTAATCATGCTAAACTATTGCATCTAATTTGACATAATCATCATTATCACTAAAGTTTTTCCAAACATCAGAATCATTCAACCTATCATTTTTATGATCTGCATTCTCATGGAACACCACATCTCTACTTGCAATCAACTTATGTGAGATAGGATGAAACAACTTGTATGTTTTTTGGTCAGTACAATATCCAACAAATATACATTCAATTGATTTTGCATCAAGTTTTCTTCTTTCATATTTTGGGATATGTGCAAAGGCCTTACAACCAAATACTCTTAAATGATCAACTTCTAGTTTATAGCAATGATAAACTTCAAAAGGTGTTTGAAGATCTAACTTTTTTGCTGGAATTCTATTCTTTAAATAAACAACAATATTAATGGCTTCAGCCCAAAAACCATTTGAAATATTTTTACCTTGAAGCATGTTGCATGCACATTCCACCATTGTTCTATTCTTTCTCTAGGATACCCCGTTTTGTTGAGGTGTATAAGGAACTATAAATGGTTGTTGGATTATGTGATCCTTAAAGTACCTCTTGAATGATTCAGAAACATATTCACCCCCATTGGCAGATCTGAGAATTTTAATACATTTTCCTGACTGTTTTTCAATCATGTTTCTGAATTCCTTAAAATACTCAAAGACATCACCTTTGCTTCTTATGAAATAAACCCATGTACATCTAGATCTATCATCAACAAAGATAAAAATTACCATGCACCACCCAATGATCTAGTGCAGAGCACACAAATAGCTCTAATACCAATTTAGAAAATGGGAGAGGAGGAAGTGCAGAGCACAAAGGCTCACACAAAAAAAGAGAAGGTTGGCACACCAAACTCAATTGTATCAATGAATAAAACTTACATATATAAGTAACCCTAAGAACAATTTAGATCCGCTAATCATGGATCAGATCCTGCAGAATAGGAAATGTCATACCACCCATCCTATCTTGAGTAAACCACAATCAATACAATCTACCATTTCTACATTATCTCTAACACAAATTTATTTATACTGATTAAATTAATCACCATTGAAAAACAACTATGTCTACCATGTCATTTTTTGAAGTACCTAATTTTACAGACTTTGTAGTAGAATATGATGCATTGGGTTGTAGCCTCGGATTCATACTGGTGAAAGGAGAGGATCCCTTGACTTCCACTCATCAACAATTCCATGGTTAAAGTTTTGGTAAATCCACTTACAAGAAATAGGTTATGGACATCCTTGATGTAGTTGAAAGTTGACATTCCAATCTCATTTAACAAGCACTTTTCTATCAAAACATATCAATATAATTTGATGTGTTTTTCAAACAGAGGTTTTCATCTCCAAAGCTATGAAAATAAGTCACAAATATGTTAACATTTAATTATGAGATCATTTTAAAAAAAAAGACAATGTGGTAGAAAATTCCTAGTTTGGAAAATATGAAGAAGATGGATCTCTATTTTCTTCATATCCACAAATATCCACTTAGTTTATTTATTATTTTGGTTGTGTGATGTAAACTCTCATATTAAGTATATAACAATTGGCTTGCTCCCTTTAATAATTTTGTAACAAGTATGGTATGTTTCATGGACATCATCACACATAACCTTGGCATGAGATGTAAAGTGGATAAAGTGTAGTCCATATGATCATAGGAAGAAAATTGAAAGCAATATAACCATAGCATGAAACATAGAAAATTAAATGTAAAGTAAACTAGCAATTGCCCCAAGAAGGTGCAATAATATGCCGATAAGGTGGTTGTTAAAAGGGAAAAAAGACAAAAAATGTAACATTAAAATGAGATAGAGCAAGAATGCAATTAATACCACAACAAAATGGAACACTTCAAGTTATCGAAATATAGAGAATAGTCCAACGCAATAGATAACAAGTTTATTGAAGTTAATAGTATTACACATTAGAAAATAGGGCTTTCCAATTAACATCACATTATACAACGAACATGCAATGGCATGGGGGAAATTTATCTCATGAAGAAAATACTCCAATGTGTTGTTATAACTATAAAGTAGGAAAAACATGTTTGATAAGAACGCATGTATTCAAACATGGTGTTCCAAACATATTGGGCCAGTTGCAATCTTGGACTAATTGCAACAACTTCTAATCCATCAACCTGCCTTGAAACAAAACAAACTTATCATTCAAATGGCCCTCTCTATCACAACCACTTTCCTCTCAACAAAGACACTTTTTGCTCAGCAGAGAGTTGATGTGAAATGGGGATTCCAAAAGTATTCTAATACCTCAAAGATCCTGGAAATAACTAATAGAATTTACATCCTCTTCAACAAAGAAATTTTCCTGTAAGCAGATATCTGATGTCAAATGGGGAAGGATTTCATTCTTGGACTCTATGGTAATGAAATTTCCTCCACCTATGCATTCTATGTCAATATTCAGTCTAAATATTTAATTTCTAAGTTGAAGACAATAATTGATTTTCCATAGGATAATATGTCGAACAAGAGTTGTGGACAATTCCTTGCTTCAATATTTGCGAGTCAAATTGAAGAAAAATCTGCTTGGATGCAATATAAGACCATACCTGCAATCACGTTTTCAAATTTTTCATGATATGAAAGGATGTTGTGGCATATAAACAATTACACTATACATTGCGTAAACTATTGGTATCATCTTTAAATACCATTCATCCATTCTAGGAGAATGCACCACCATCTCAAAAAAATATGCTTATTTAATCCTGAAGTGTCTATCTTTGTATTATGTTGCTCTTCTAGGATGATAATTCAAGTTGGGTAGTCTGCATAAGTTGTTCTCATCACCAATAATCCCTACCAGAATATACTATATCAATTAAATGATGGAAATGATTTGCAATTGCATATCTGACAATCATTTTTTGCGTGCCAACATTGTACACAAACTTAGTCGCACTGATCCAATCATGACCTCCACAAAGTTTCTTTTTGATGTGGATGGTAAATCCAGGGCTTGCACTAATAGAATCCTAAAAGGGATAGCTAGGAATGCATAGAATGTGTTCTACTACCACCTTGTCAACAATATGAGGGGAAAAAATTGTATTATATGCATAAACTGTTGTCTCAATGTTATGCTGAGCCAGTATTCATAACATTGATGATTTTTTTTAGATTAAGGATGTGATGTCTTCCACTAAGAATGCATGTACCTTGTTATTTACTTAAATAAAGTTGAAAAATGGTGTCATTTTCAATCCCATCTCTTTCATGGTTGTTCTCACCTTTGTTGCATCATAGATCCGATGAAAGCACATCTAGATCTGCTGAAAGCACATCTAGATCCACTGAAAGCACATCTAAACTAGTAGATTCATCCAATCTGACATTGAGATCCTCTAACTTTCCTTTGAGAATTCCCTCCCTTTCATTTTCTTTCATTGGATTACTTTTGAGCTTAGAAGAAAGATCCTGCAGTTTTTTTTTGTCTCTGAGTACTTCATGGTTAAATCATGATTATCTTTAACCAAGCTGGAGATCTACAAGAGAAGAAAAAACACAAGATTCATTAGATATTCGCCAAAAGGGAGGAAGTTGTTTTAAGCAGACCCAATTCATATAAAAATAAACTAGATCAATCATCCATGCAATTTTAAGAATATACTAAACTAATACCACATGGTAATTTTTCTTGATGGTGAATAGCATCTCCATTACAAAAGAGTTCTAGGTAAGCATCTTTTTAATCTTTCAACCTTTTTCGGGGCAAGGGTTGGGGCCTTGTTATATATATATGAAGATTTTCATTCTCCCATGAGGAATAAAATATTATAGATCGAAGTTTTCCAGAAAATAATATGGTAAGTGAAAATCTATTTCATGGTAGGAGTACTCTACAACAGGTTAAGATACCAGAGATCATGTTAGAACAGTGAATGTCCTAGTGCCAACCCACGATAGGTTCAGGTTGGTGATATTTACAAAATACAAGAAAGCAGATCACTTTAAACATGCATATCCAGAGAGGATGTCTAATCTCTCCACTTGCATCTACATAATATAAAATAAAATTGAAGGCTAAATATGAAGATTAGCAATTTATTTAAGGAAGCTACAATGGAATAATTTGCAACTTTAGATGTGAGGAAACATACCTATTTATAAAGTCTTTGTATTCATTTACCAACTGCTCAGTCAAGGAATTTATGTTTTTTGTTGTAGAGGTAACCAGGTCAGCAGCTGACAGTTTCTCACGTTCAACCGCATCTAACATTTTCTGTAATTCATCCATATGGACCTGGAGACGTGCAAGCTTATCATTCAACTTTGAATTTTCATTAGCTAAAGCCTCTAAGCTTGCTTCAACAACATCGGCCCTACTTTTTTTAGCCATAACTTTGCCTTGAAGATCTTGCAGTACAATTTTGATCTCAGACAACTTACCATACAGTACCTGCAATTCAACCCCCATCACCAGAGCTGAGGTAGATGCCTGTGATGCTTGGTATTCAGATTCTTTGACATGATCTATTAGTAAATTTAACTTCTCATTTGATATTTTAGCTTCATATTCTATGTCTGTATAGTCCTCTTTTATTGCTTGCAACTTAATTTATGTATCATTTGCTTGTGACTCAAGCAATTGTTCAAGTTCCTTCCATCTTGTTGTTGCAAGTTGTATAGTTCTGTCTTGCACTGACATATTTTCCTCAACTTCTTTCAACATAGTTCCCAGCTGAATTCCTCTACATGAAGCAATCTTCAGACCTTGTTCAAGAGTATATATTTTTTCTTGTGCATCCTTTGAAATACCTTGGAAAACCTCAGCTAAATTCTCGATCTCAAAAAGTCTATAAGTGGATTTCATTTCCATGTCTTCAGAGCTGGATATTTTATCTTGTGCAACAAGCAAGACTTCTTGCAGTTCTTGTTCCTTCTTCCTTGAATCCAGTAGTGCTGTCTGAAGCTCCTTGATTCTCAATGACTAGTCTTCTGGCATTTCTGCATGTTTCAAATAATCATTTGAATGCTTTAGCAATTCCTCAACCTTGAACAGTTATGTTTCTGTTACATTTAGAGTCTCTTGTGTTTGCTCATTATAACTATGTTTTTGCTGGAGACCTGAAATATCTTTTTGGAGTGCTGTTACAATTTGTTCTATTTCTTTTGTCCTTGATTCAGCTATTACATCTAAGTTATCCAATTCCACAACCCTTCTGGAAGACTCAACACAATATTTTTCATTCTGGCTCACAAATTCTTTATATTCTTCACTCTTGACCATTGATAACTTCATATGTGCCTCTAACTCGAGGACCTTCACTTTTAAGACTTCTAATGTTATTTCAACTTTACATAAAATAGCCTGTGCACTATTTAGCTCGTCCTCTTTCAGAGACCTGATTTTCATTTCTTGATGTAGGTGCTCTGATTGCATGTTCAACTTATCCTCTACTTCTTTTCTGCTGAGCTCAACATCTGCTAACTTCTCTTGCAAAGTCATTTCCTTTTGTCTCAAGGCTAAAGTGTATTTTGTTATATCCTCCAACTTCTCTGGTAAGTTGGCATCCTCCTTGAACTGTAAAACCTCAAGTGCAGACTCACTGAGCTCCATTGTCATCCTTGTGCATTCTAATTCAAAGGCCCCTAGTCTTTCTTGCTCCTCAAGAGTATCATCTATTTCTTTTAAATCCTTATTCAACATTTCCTCAAGCAAGGTTTTTTTCTCTTCCTTTTCCTTTTCATGCATAGTTTCTGTTTCTAGCTCCACAGTAACTTGTTGAGTAAGATCAAGATTCTCAAAATCAGCAGTTTTATCAGCTAAATTTGAAATTCCATTTACCACAGGTTCTGCTTCACCACTCTCTTTATTAACCTGAAATCAAGAATGGATATCTAAATTAAAATCTATCAAACTTCAAGCTTTATTAGAAACAGCGGATATAGTATCATATCTAGATTTTAAAAAGAAATTTAAGATTAGAAATTATATGACATGGGATTTCATCAAATATGAGTCAGGAAGAACGACTCATTCAAATTCCAATTTCACATTCTAGTTCTCAAAATGCACATGCAGATTAGAAAGCGTTGCTTATCAAACAATCACCAAGTTTCAAATGTTTAGAAAAGAATCTTTCTAACCTGCAGCCAAATTGACACACAATTTTTTCATGAAACCACTATATCAATTTGTAATAACAAAGTAAAATTACCTTAGAAATTGACTCTACAGTATCTTCAGAAAACTTATTAGTTTCCATGGAATTTCCAGATGCCTCATTCATGCCAATCTGTGTGATTTCTGACCCTTCTACAGTCTCCATTTCCATTTTTCAAGTCGTGCCCTAGGAAAGTATTTGTTTTTCTTCTTTTAAAGTATGGCCTCTATAACAAGCAGCACATCTATTTTCCAACTTTGCTCTATCACCTTAAATATCATTTCCTCCTTCACCTACAACCTCTAGTAAATTAATCATTTCTGCAAAAAAGTCTTCTCATAAGAAAAAAAGGTTCAAACCAAAGTTCAGAACTTTGAATCCAAAAATTTGGAAGACATCAGTGTCACAGAAAATATAGCCAGTATTCAGTGGAAAGTACATCACAGTTGTATGTCATCAATATTGAGAAAATTAACAGCCAGCAAGGACACCTTTGATTTACCAATACCATTCCAAATACATTGGAAAATTAACAGCCAGAAAGGACGCCTTGTGGTTCTCAACGCTTACATTGGAAGTATCTAAGCTGCACCCTGAATACAAAAACAAAGCAATTACAATCTAGATCCTAGATCCACGAGGATGAATGTATACGTATATGCTACTGTTTTGGTTTCCTCATGTTGAATAGTAGTGTTGCACAAGATGAAAGTGGCGGTCAGTTAAAATGTGCAAGACAATAATTGAAGTTATGTCTCTAAGGTTTTCTTTAACATAGATGGTGTTCTAGAATATATCCATGTTTCAATATTTACTAATTCAATAAGTCCAATCCTACCCTCCAATCAACTCATTGCACCAAATGTTGCACATACATACAGAATAAATGTCACATTTCATTAATTATCTTGCTTCAACAGAAAAGTGTTATTTTATAAGCCCTTATTGTCCGCCTACCTTCACTATTTGATTTCTGACTCCCATTTCCTTCTGAATGAATGTTCAGAAACTACATAACTAGTTTGTTCAAGACTTTATAAGATTCTAGGGATAAACAAGATAGTTCATAAATGTATTTTACTATGTTGCACAAATTTTCAAAATGTGGGTAAGTGGGTACAAGTATCTAGTACAACTAGAAGCTTCACCTAAATTTGTAGGAAATAGTGAGTTGGGAGCAACAATAATACATTTTTAGATTATTTATTTTAAATATATGAACTTAAGTCTTAAACCCAAAAAAATAATCTGAAGTACAACATTGATTCCCTAACTTAACTATTTTGGCCTCTTAAGCCTCTATTTGGGTCATGAAATTCAACCATTTTAGATTTGCACACCCCTAGGTCCATGTTAAACATAAATTGGGTTCATGTGACTGAAATTCAACCCTTCACTAACTATGCTTGACTCTAGTGCCATGGAATGTTTTATGAATTTGACCTGCAACTTCATCCCATTGTAAGGGCTGCAAGAGAAATTTTATTATCTATAGAGATGCACAAATAAGCCATGAGAAATTTTTCTTTTAATTCCTTGTTTGAACTTTCATCTTTGTTATTGCTCCCAAGAGTGGTTAGTCTTTGGTTTCCTCTGCATTTTTTTAAATGGTAACCACTGCTTACTTCCCATGTGAATGAACTTGATTGTTTCAAGTTTAAACTAACATCAAGCTTTCAAAGTCTTTGGTATTTTGTGTTTGATGTTGTTTATGATCTTAAATTGCTATATCAATCAATAAGAATAATGTAAGGTAGTTATAAAAATAAAAATCTAGAGAAGTAAAGAGGTAAGACGTGTGAACCCTCCTAATATCTATGATCTTGAAAAATTTTAAAATGGCATGATAGATAGATTCAACCAACCTTTTACCGTTGGTAATTTTTTGGCATGAGAACCAACAATCATTCAATTGATTTTTGGCACATTCATTATGATTTTTGGCCCGACATGGGAAAAAGCTTTTAGAAGTTCCATGCCTGTCAAGAAGCTTCTAAAAGCTCTTAAATATATAGGGAACTTCTACAAGCTCCCCCAAAAAAGGAAGCGACCAAAGAGTTACCAAAAATCTCCCAAGCTCCAAAAGAAGCTCCCAACAAACTTAACTGAGTCCTTTTGTAGAAGATGCAGTTGTGTTTCATTCGATATTCGACTCTAGAAATCCCAAAGAATAGTTTTAGATAAACCGAATCCATTGAAAAAGAGAAATTTATTGTAACTAAAACTTATTTTCTCCTCTAGGGAATTAAATAAGCAAGGTATTTATACAGTTATATTTGTGGCATCTAAGGCTAAGCGTGTTACAAAAACAAAACATAAATGAAAAATCTTTCCATTATCACCTTTTCTTCTGGAATTTCAGGCCTTTTCTCAGTAATTTTATCTCCAACAGCCCTCTCTGCAAACAAGCTAACAACATCCTTGATTGATTCAAAAGGAGCTCTCATGTCTATCTCTGCTCTGTCATCTTTATGACTACATGATCCAGTATCAGAAGTTGCCATGTCACATTTATATAACTTCCCTGTACATTTCACAACCTAAATGAGAACCCATTCAACATATTCTTGTATGCTACATATATAAATACAAACTGGTGAACTATCATATGAGAATCTGCGAACTCAATTTGCTGGACAGAAAAGAATTTATCACAATTATATCATAGGAATTAGATCATGTTCTTCATAAATTGTATTTAGTCACAACCTTTGGTTAATAATTTGGTACCTCTCTTGACAACTAACATTTCAAACCTTATTATGAGTAAATTGCAACACAGTTTATTTTTTTACTTTGATGAACTTCCCTTCAAATTGAAGTTCCCAAACAAGGCAATAAAATACCAAGTGGCCGAAGGACATAGCAGTGTCCAATGATCAATCAACAATAGACCATTTATAAAGATGGTCCACAAGGATCAATTCATGAGAACCTATTTTGACTAATACTCAAAAGATCAACTACTGCAAGTAAGGCATTGCATTATTCTGACACCAGAAATTCTTCCAAGAAGAACCTGAATGTAGCATCATGTATGGTTGTGCCTTGTATTACATCTAGATAAACTGTATTTTTTGTTGGTGAAAGATAAATTGTAAAATGAATCCAATAATGGAGAGTTGAAGGAAACCCTTGCTATGGAGTATGGAATTTCCCATTCCAGCTCATGTTTCTCAATAAATGAGAGGAAGACAACAACTGCTGCTACTGGCTTCTTCATTGCTATAAAGAAATCAACCCAATCTGAGGCCATTGCAGACACCTGTAGTGCCCCAAGTCTACCGCAGGAGGAAGGTGGAGAAAAAAGTACATAAAGCCCAAATGAGTTGCAAACCTCCCGTCGATTAACAAAAAGAAAAGAATAAATATCAAAGTGCAGACACAATATTAGAGAACGTATAATATTGTTTCTACTTTCTCTGCCAAGGAATCAAAGTCCCGACACAATTATTTCTCCCTATATGAAGTGTAATCATTCAACACTCCTCAAATTCTTCCTTCCATAGATACAACACATGAATGCATTTTTTTTCAATATGATTCATAGCTGTATTTTGCTTTATGATTTCTCTGCTACAAATTAAGCTATGGCTACTTAAATTATTAGAGGTCCAACAAATGCCGTAAAAAGAAGCATTGTTATTATTTCTCCTCATAGTAATAAGCATATATGTCTCTTTAATATCTTCTCCGACTCTAGTCGGCATTCAAAACATGTTGATGGGCTTCCAAGTGTTGGTGTTTTCTTCAAACTTAGGTCTGCTAGAAGTTGAATCTACAAGTGAAGAAGCATATGCGGTTTAAACTTATCTTTGAAAATGTAACAAGTAGGACAAGCAAGGAATGGTAATTGGCAAAATTTAAGACTTCCATGCTTGAAAGTAGATTTTCAGCACAACAGATTGGATTTTTGACATGACTATATAAGTATTATGATTGAAATGAATCATGCCAGTTTGCAACTCTTACCATGCACTGTTAGAACTAAAGCTCATCAGAAAGTACCTTGATAATTTGAGATATCAAGCCAAGAACAATATGAGGCTGCAAATACAATATACACATTATGTGATTAGATAAAATACAGAAACACGTCAATTAAACTAATTTCCAAAACAAAAGGGCCTTTCCATTTATAAAGTCCTCAAAAGGCAGGTCCAAACATCGTATGTGTTAGAAAATAGAGTCCATGTCCCTATCAATTAGAGAACTAGAATGTACCTACTTTCTAAAGAGCATAAAGTTATGATGTTCACAACCGACTTTCTCAGTTAAATGAATCTTTAGAAATTGCAACCATATAGAAAGATTATATATTGGTAGAGAAACCCTTTACCTTTTTCAAATTTATGAAACAGGTGATTTAAGGATCTAGGCCATGAAACGATCAGGTAAAGCCCACAACCAAATAGAGAGAGTTAGACATGTAGCATAAATATATTTATGCTAGTTACATTAGCCTTAAATCTTTCAATATTAGGACATATAACTCAGAACACTCGGCTGTTGAATTGAGCTAACATAGTATGGCAATGGTAATATATAAAGGTGGGATCAACTATACAGCTTATTTGACCTACCATCCCATCATCTAAGTCCTCAGATACAATATGTAATTTA
This sequence comes from Pseudotsuga menziesii, assembly GCA_001517045.1. Lineage (NCBI taxonomy): Eukaryota > Viridiplantae > Streptophyta > Pinopsida > Pinales > Pinaceae > Pseudotsuga > Pseudotsuga menziesii. The sequence goes on from LPNX010172375.1 coordinate 69,694, forward strand.
ACAACCTATATACAACTATACAAAAGATTTCACTTACCCGCCCCTTAACTAAGTCCCGTGTTCCAATATTTACTACTGTGCATCCAATGGCCTTTGAAGAATTGAGGCAAATTGTATGATATTCATTGATTTCCAATGGATTAAGATTTGATTTCGTATTTATTGCTCGATCATCAATGGTGCCAAGAACAACGACATTGATCAATTTACTGCATCATGCCCACAAAAATAGAAACAATAAATGTCTTCATTCTCAGAAATATGACAACAGCTAATTGTATGAACAAACCACAAGATCCAAGTATAGTCAAAACTTCATGAAATGCAGCTATCCTATAATTGCAACAACGTTGTAATTATTAGTTAATTGAGTATTCATACCATAGAAGAATGCCATCTTTCATTATATCAAAGAGATAATTTGTCATAGGACCAATTGGAAGGCATCTTTTCATCACTGGATCATCTCTAATGTAGATGTTGATATGAGCAACAAATGCCACCTTCTCAGATTCACCAATTGTGTGAAGCAAGGTTGTTGTGGCATTCTTCAGAAATGTAGATTTGTTCTTGGAACCACCTAATTTTGTATTTTCCCGTGTCTGCAAATTAAGATTACAATTCATGAAATTCTCTTGACCTATTATTCAAAGCTAGATAAATCCAATTCAACATACAGTGCAAAGAAGGAAAATAACTTAATCATGCATGAGTCTCATCTCCATACAAGCTTTTCCCAGAAAAGTAATTAGAATGTAAAAATTCACCTCTTGATTTGGTGTCAATAGAGTACCAGGGGCACTTCCCTCATTGGCTATTGTATCAAACCTGTCAATTACATACCTCTAGTACTCTTACATGATGTGCCCTCCACATTAACTTCAACCTTCCTACAAAATATGGGATTGTGAATTTTGGAGTTTCTCACTAAACCCACCTTTTTCCACATTGTAAATGGATATTGATAATTCTCTGGATTCCATACACCATAATGCCCTAGTCCCAAGTGCAAGATTGATCTTTCATACCCATTTATGTTAAAATTTGTTGTTTTGAGCCTCATAGCCTCCACAATGTTGTCCGTTGAAGTGAACCAAAACATGAAAATGAGAGAATTAGAGCCAGCTGATAACATGAGAAGAGATTTGTGCTAGACCTCTCAAGACTGATAATTTGTTTGGAATTGTAAGATGGTTTGCTTGGGGCTGCAAAGGGGGATATTTGCATTAAGACCACATGGACAAAACTCTCTAGGACCTGCTGCACCTTGATCCATCTCAGGACTCAAAAGAAACATGAGAGACATGTTGAGAAACTCTAAAGTCCAAAAACATTTTGGTGAATTTCATTTACCTTACTTGGAAAGAGAAGAAGAGAGAGATAGTGAAGTATAACGCTTATTTAATAATTTTGAATGAACTGGTAAGAAGAGGCAGGTAGGAATTGGAGGATAGAATGGATAGAACAACATACACAAATTACAAGAATATCGAACTTTATTTGGGCATCCCCTCCTTGAATGAACCCAGAAAAAGAGCAGTGCACAATAATTGTATTAAAATCTTAGATACATATTGCTGAAACGAAATATAATGAATCCAAGACCTAAAATACATAAAATATAAGGAAACAAGAGCAAAAGATCTTGTGTATGAAGGGGGCAATAGAAATCTTAATAGCACCCACCTAAACATAAAATAAAGATTGGGTGCACTTCTCAACATACCTTCACATATTGCTAGCCTCATTGACCTTTTCTAATGGCAACAATCACACGGTCTACAATCTCTTGTCCAAACAAATTAGGAAAATAACTAAGATCGTTTTCAATCCCTATACTTTTAATCTACTGATCTCTCACCAAAACATCATCTTCTCCTCCTTGTCCACCTCACATCGCCCACCATGGCCATCAAAATATTCGACCCATGTCCCGAAAACCTTATTGGCTGTGGGATGAATCAATTCCTCTACTAAATGCAAATCATGGGGTGAACTGAGATCTCTGAACTTGAACAGTAGTGTAGTTGGGGACACAACACTTCTAACATAAGGAGGAGACGGAATATAGAACTGTGATTGAGGGGTATTTTCAATAAGTTACCTATAATTTTCAAGCTCCGTGTCTTCGCAGAATGTTTTCAGATAATCAAGGTTAAAGACAAGGCACTTCCTAGGTAACAGGTCCAGCAAGAGAATGAAATTAGAGGAATCATTCTGTATTATCTCCATCATGAAATGGGGGCATCGTTTCTCAGACCCAACATCAAAAACAACATTGCAGCATCCAGAGTTCTAGCACCCACCTTGCAGTGAATCCACCAACCAAATGCAAACCTGACCTGCATTTCCCAATTTGATGTGAAAAGGAATCATAAGCAGTAGGAGAAAGGAGAATAAAAATGATGTGTTCCAGAAAGAATGTTGTAAACTCATGGAGAATAACTGAACTACCTATGATGTATTTGCTCCAGATCTGAGTATTAACGAGCCTTCTGCATTTCCTCTTGGGCTCGTAAAATGGGTTTCATCTTATGGAGTTCTTGTTGTTTGGAGAAGGGAGCCAACTACTGGTCAATGGATTTAGTAATGTCCTCCATTATGGATCTTCAGGGTCCTGTTAGATATGGAAAATGAATCCAAATTTATTCTGCCTCGCTTACTTCCATGGCTATGTGTGTGACTACAAGACAGGATATTGGGAGGTTCTATGCTTCAGAAATAAGGCATGGTGGACGTTAATGCGTGACAGACTCTAATTGGGGCGAGGGACGACGCTGCTATAGGGGTCCGAAAACCAATTTTGATAATATAATGAATCCAAGACCTAGAGAGGCTTGTTGTTTCCCCCTTCATACACAAGAGCTTTTGCTCTGTTTTAGTGGTCCATTTCTCGTGTGTGAGAGAATTCATGGTAATCATTCTATGTGCTCAAATCATAGGTGTCAAGTCCAAAATGTAAATATTCTGCTAAAATTGTCTAGTGACTTCTACCCAACATCAAACTTTTTTACACTTGCCATTCAGGTGGAGAAGGCCATATCCAAGCAAAGAACCATGGTGAATAAACATTACATCAACCATACCTGTGAACCAAGGCCCGATGGCTGAACAAAGATTTCTTATTAAGCTAAATCCACACTTCCATCCAAGGTATCTTTTAATTTATAAAACTATTGCCTTTGTTATATAAAATCAAGTTCAACCATTCATAATAGTTTTCTAAAACCGCCTTAATATATATTGTCTAATCCACATACAACTGTACATTTCACTTTAACTCAAATAAACTTCAAACATTATAAGTTCATTTTTTCTAAGTTATGCTAAGCCAACAGAGTCTTGGTTAGTTGGTAAAGCAGGGACATTTCATATCCCACACCAAGGCTCAAATCCCCAAAGACATGTTTAGGCCCTTATGAGTCATCTCACCCATGCAAGCAGGTTGTTTCATGTGGATGGGGACTGGTGTAAATCCTAGGTGAAGTTGGAAAAATAGATCCACCACACTCATGGCTTCTTGCTGCAATGATATTTCTTAGATGATTAAGAGTATTGTAAGCTTAACATATCCATTGTAACTCTCCCAGAATGACATGTGGATGCATGTGGATGGGGACTATTGTAAATCCTAGGCGAATTTGGCATAATAGATCCACCACACTCGTGGATTCTTGCTGCAATGATATTTCTTAGATGGTTAAGAGTGTTGTAAGCTCAACACATCCATTGTAATTCTCCCAGAATGGCAATTGACATGTTTATCACACAGTGATAATATAAGCATCTTGCAACCCAAAAAAATTGTTGTGGAATAACAAGTCTTGCAGCTGATGGTGTTGTGGTTCAGCAGTGAAGATGGTGGCATGTCAGGCACATGAATAATCAGTTACTACTACGGGCATGTCGCTAGGTGATTTTCACCAAAAAGTACCCCTGTGATAGCAGCTTAGTAAAATAAAAGTTCTATTTATCGATTTGCCTCTCGAGGGATTTCTATTTATTGATTTGTCTCTCAAGGACTATTTCACCCATGTAGACAATATTTATTGGTTTGCCTCTCGATACCATTTCACCACCCATGCAAACAGGTCTCTTATAGGATGCATTTTCAGGATTAGAAACAAAAGCACAGCCCAAGGTCAATGGTTGTTGCATTGACCTGCATAAACTGGAGTTCCTCTGAATGTGCCAATCAGGATGGGTGACTATTCTGCAAAAAAATGACATGGAGTTGCACCTAGTCCTATAACTGATTGAGGCATGTCATTCGGATCATACATACCGGTGATAATCAATCCCTGGTGTATGGTTTAAATTATCGCTGATGTCACCAATAAACCAGACCCATTGACAATATAGGCGATTTGCACAAAAAACACACTTATTACATAACATCTTAGAAGTCAATATTGAACACATGAAATAAGGAAATATGAACTATGATTATTTGGATGCTTGCAAACAAGAAGGTATCACAACAAGGACAGTGAAGAGGCCCACAATTAACACAAGCACTTCTAAGCAGTATTAGTATTGTAACAGCAAAAGTGAGGTAGTGAGGGAAGAAACTATCACCTAAACCTTAGGTGGAGTTGCAACCCTAAGCAAACTTTATAATTGACCAAGCTACTTTTAACACATCTAGTAATTCATAAAACGTCGTTGTCTCACTATTGTTGCTAATGTGGGATTATTAAACTCTTGAACTCCTTTGTCGCTGGCTAACCTAATGTTTAATAAAATGCAATAGTAATCAAGGCACTAACCTACATCAAGAGACAATCCAAGAGACTGACACATATCCAGAGCTTCCTTTTGTGTCGAAGCAGGAATTAGTATCTCCAAAATCTCATCCTTCTCGTAGTATGTCACGATCCTAAAAGATATTAAGAGTTGCAAGAAGGCCCGACAATCCAACCCATGCTTCTTATTAATCAGGTTTCTCCAAACCTTAGCAATATCCCTGGCCAAATTCTGGACATTCAATGGAACAACCTCGTTTTCCTCATTACCAAAAATGGAGTAAAGGGATTCCAAGAGAAAAATTCAAACCCATTTGTTGGCAGAGTAAGAGAAATCAAAGCCCTCCAGAACCTTCATAGCCAGCTTCACCATATTGGGGTCGTTACTGAGCGCCACCGACAACTCCTTCCGAACCCCCCCCCCTTCTTGTTCTATGTGATGTAATCTATGAGAAGACGCCCATTGGCTTAATTGCATATCTCTTTGAGCTAATAGTTGACATGGACATCTGTTGTTTTGTTCTCTTTGTTTTCGCCCATGGTTGCAGATTTTTCTGATTTTTCCTCCATTGTATGTAGGGTTTCATACCATGATTGCAGGGATTTGTGGGGGTTTGGTAATACGTTCTTTTGCAGGTTGAAGGTCGACTCGCTGTGTTGTCTTTGCAAAGTTGGGACAGAGACTTGTCGAAGGATGCCATCAATGACTGAACGTGCTAGATAGATTCGAACACCAAAAATCCTTTGAAGGATCTGCTGCAGCCATTGGCGCTGTGAGGAAAGCCAAACATCCAAGGTTTTTTGGGAGCGTAAACACGAAGATAGGTCTATTTGGGGTTGGGAAAAGGCCGAGCAAGGAGCTCCGCCTGATGTTAGAGGACCTAAATTTGAAGCTCCGTTCCCTTGACCTGGAGTTTTCTAAAAAAACCCTGATTTCTTCATTTTACTCGTAGTAACTTCACTGAAAACAAAGGCTGTATCTGCATTAAGGCTGAATTCAATGACCCATATAAACTTACCAAGAGGTATTTCCAAAATTGAAACCCAATACAACACCTACAGGTCATTTTAGTTTGGAATCGGTTCATGCTTTGCAAAATAATAATAACGTGTCAATAACCCTCTCCTTTGACAATAATGCAGTGGTGTTTAATATCCTACAATGGTTGAACTATTCAGACAATTTCTTGTTCTTGTGTGTATGCGACTGGTTCAGGTGAAAATCCATTATAATATTCTCCTCATCGAAAAGTGCATTTATTGTTGCAAAAGAATAAAAATGATAAAAAATGGAATTAAAACATCCATTAACAAAAGAGTGTTAATTTGACACAAAAGTAAATATAGAATGCATAATTTGAAGGAATGGAACTAAATCTTAACTAGAAAATTCCCAAACTACACTGAGAAGTTTCAGATCTAAGTTTCATGAGTTTAAATTCCAAAAAACAATAAAAAAATAAGACAGTAATTCAAAGAATACAAAACTTGGATGGGTTTAATATTTAAGAACTTGAGTTTCGTTAGGGGGAATTCTTTAAACCTTAAAAAAATGAATACATGTTTTGCCATGAAACTTTTGGAACTAACAAATACTCTCAAGCCAGTGGTAAATAAATACCTCCTTGGTTGACCATGAAATATATGTCGAAAAGGTCATCCATCATCTCCATAAAAGTCCTCTCTAACACCTTGCTAATTTCCAAAGCTCCTCTTTTGCAATTTCAAGCTATTGATAGACATTCTTTGTTGTGTAACTCCCAAAGCAAAGAGAAAAACACACAAGAGATTCCAAATGCTCAAGGGCATATGCTTGTAGCTCTTCTCCTCCTCAAATGGCGCAAGCATATGCAACCTCCACAACAGTACACAAACTTCTTCCTGCAACCAATGTTTTAAATATCAACACAAGGGAAAAGCAATGGATGCCATTTCAGTAAAGTTTAAACATAGATTTCAAAAAAAGGGGAAAAAATAAAATTAATAGAATTGGGATAGATAATAACAGAAATCTTGGTTGTTCTAAAGTCCAATAGGCCAATAACAACTTAACAAAATAACACAATTCTTTTCTCCACCCAATTACAAATTTCCATGAAAAAAAGCATCGGCATCCATGTTAATCATTACTAGAACTCTCGAAGAAACTCTCAAAACCCCAAAACTAAACAAAAGTTAACAATCCGTTGTCAAACTTCAAAATACATCACAATTTCACATACACCAAAAATACGACAGCTCAAAAGAAACCAAAATGCTAGAATCTTATATTTTTAGTATGAATTCATCAAACCCTTACCAGTTGTGATTGAGACGAGCATTTTGAAACCATTCACAGCCCTATCATGTGCTATTACTCTGCATTCATTCAAACTTTTCACAGTATCATCGAGATTCTCTGGAAATTTTTCATCAAGA
>LPNX010172436.1:0-12974 GCA_001517045.1 Pseudotsuga menziesii
GATAAAATGTGGTCCATTGGGTCTAAAGAGTCTGCAGCGGGACAGGGGAAGGCCATACAAAGTGTGATTCACCTAGTGGGGTGAAAATATCTATAACACTCCTGAGCAGGTACTGAGTTCAACCGGCAACGGAACCAATTTGTTGGGAAATAGGGAAGACCCGGGTTTAAACCTTTTGTGTCGCACCAAAAAAAGACCCACAGTGTTGGCCCTTTCGGCAACAACCTGCGCGCAGGTTGCAGTCTCACCCGAAACAGTTATGGGGTGCCGCAGAATCAGGTTTCTGCAAGCCGAGAGGGGGATTACTGTACCTTAGCCTTAATAATCTTATTAATCAATACTATAAAAGTTTTACCATTCATTCATATACAACTTCACGGATAACTAAACAGTCGTTACTTGCTCAACCCACTACGGGGAATTCACAGCGAAGCTAAATATTAGCAGCGATCTACTTATCAGATGTATACAATTATTAATGCATAAAAGAAACAGAAACAGAACAACACAAGAAACCACAACACCAGATATAACGTGGTTCACCCCCAGTGTAGGGGCTACGTCCATAAACTGTGTTCTATTCAACTTGCTACAAAACCACAGTTTGATCTGCGCACTCAGCTGCAGATCCTTTCAGTCCTCAAAAGCCGCGCACACAGCAGCAGGCCCCTGCGCACACAGCTGCAGGTCGTTCCTTAATATTCCTTACAAAAACCATCTGCGCACACAGCTGCAGAGGTCGTCCACGCACACAGCTGGGACTTAACCTTTTCTTACAAAACCAATCTTAGCTTCGCCTTAATCTTTCTTTCATCATAAAACCTAACCTATATTCTTTACACAAGCGCTTATTTATACTGCGCAATTTTACAAAACCATGGTCTTAAACCATGGGCACCCAAAACCCTAAACCCTAGATTTCAACCACAGGTTTTATTAGAAAAAAGGTGTTTTAACTTTCCCCGATACCCCTAAGACTGTTTTGACCCGTAACTCCTCTTACAAATTTTCTAATTAACCACGGAGTTACCCCAACATGGAGTATGCGCCCCAACAGAAGGGAATTTTAGGAGACTTGGGGGAGATGAAAATCATGTTGAAACCAGATGCCAAACTGGTTTGACAGAGGCTGTATCGACTGAATCCATGATATAAGTACCGTGTGAAGGCCAAGAGTGATTGGATGCTTGATCTTGGGATCATCGAACCTGTGGAAGAATCTGAGTGGATAAGTCCTATGATGGTCCAGGATAAATCCACATTTGCGTCAACTTAAGGAATTTGAATGATGCATGTGTACATGATCCATTCCTCACCCCTTTTACAGATGAAGTTCTTAAAGGTGTAGGTGGCAAGGAGATGTATTCTTTCACGGATGGCTTTTCAGGATACCACCAAATCTAGATTGCAAAGGAGGATCGTTATAAGACTACGTTTGTCATTGAGTGGGGTTGTTTTCAATATATGGTCATGTTGTTTGGGCTGAAGAATGCACCAATTGTATTCTCTCATGTAGTTGTCGCTATATTTAAAGATTTTATTCAAAAGTTCCTACAAGTGTATATGGATGATTGGACTGTATATGGCCTAATTAGGGACCATCTAGATAACCTGTGGCTGATGCTGTAAAGGTGTCAACAACATCAGATTGCCTTGAACTCTAAAAAGTGTATTTTTTGTGCAGCATTTGGCATGTTACAGGGACACATTGTTTGCAAGGAAGGTCTGTTGGTTGACCCGAAAAAAATCACGCTAATCCTCAGTCTACCACCACTGACTAATTTCAAAATGCTTCGGGCCACACTGGGGCATACTGGATACTATCGCAAGTTTATCAAAGGATACACTATGATTATCGCCCCCATGGAGAAACTACTAAATAAGGATGCAGCCTATGAATGGACTCAGGAATGTCAAGGAAGTTTTGACACTTTGAAAGCCAAGATGGCCTCTATGCCCATCTTGGTTTTTCCTGATTGGGATAAGGAGTTTCATGTGCACGTTGACGCTTCCTCTATCACATTGGGGGTCATTCTTGTGCAACCAGGTGAGGGCGACTTGGATCACATGATCGCATATGCTAGTAGAAAGTTGTCTTTTGCTGAACGAAATTATACAACGATGAAAAGGGAAGGCTTGGTGATGGTTTATGCATTGGAAAAGTTTCGGCACTACTTGTTGGGTGGACATTTCAAGATGTTCACTAATCATTCTGTTTGCAATACCTAGTTAATAAACCTGCGTTGGGGGGGGGGGGGATATGTCGATGGCTGTTACTCTTCCAAGAGTTTGATTTTGAAATAGCTGTGAATCCAGGACAATTGAACGTTGTCCCTGATCATATTTCTCGCGTTGAGAAGGGGGAAGAACCGACCAATATTGATTATGGATTACCAGATGTGCAACTGTTTCATGCTAACATCGCAAATGATCACTATGCAACAATTATTAAGTTTTTGGGCACTGGTATTGCCCTAGAGGACATGTTGACTAGCCAAAAGAAGCAGTTGGTCATAAAAGCTTCTGACTTTCAACTAATTGTGGGAAAATTATATAAGCTTGGACCAGATGAAATTCTATGACTGTAAGCAGGAATATTTCACCTTTTGCGAATAGAAGTTGTTGCTCTAGTCTAAATGGTTTAGATCCAGAACAAATGACTGACAAAAGATGAAGACCCTCCCTATATGTCGGAAATACCTGGAATTCCACTTAGATAGTAAACTTGTGTACTTGCAATCAACTTAAACATGCAAACACATCAAAGCTACCATAACATAATCCACTGATCCATGTTAGTGACTAAGGAATCTAACAACATTTACATGCGAAATCAAAGCAACAGTAATGTGGGACAGAAATCAGCTTTGCATTAAGATGAATGGAGAATTTTACAACCAATTAAGCCTTAGTGTTGACATGCATCTCCATGAAACCAACACTTCATCCCCATAAGCTCCAACTTTACTCTCTATGCTCTCAAATGGCTTGGGCCAAGTGGTCAATCCAACAGCATAACAATACCTCTATGGTTCCCTCCTCAGCCATGGACATGAGCTTGTATTTATAAGGCTCAATGGATAGAAATGGTTGAGAGATTTGTGGATGAGGTGGCCTTCAAGATCCTATGATGGGAGATCTTGAGCTCAACTGACCCACAATGTTAGGGATAAGAGAGGACACAAGGCTCATGATCTAGACGCCTTAAGAAACCTCTATTTTTTCCCATTTTACCCAAGGTACTACCTTTTTCCTCTTATGATAGAGTGGTTCAGGTTAAAAATGCTTATGGACTAAAGGCTATAAGCAGTGGGACCACTTATGGTAAACAAGAAACAAGCGGTGTGAGCAAGGTACCGCTCATGGTTAATATGGAAAGTGCGGTGCTGAGTATTTTCATGAAAGATTGACAAACAACATGGGTTTTCTCTCCAAGTGCTGAGATTAAAGGAAAATATGTAAGTCAAGGATCTTATCACATGGTGATGATAGGATTTTGGTATAATAGCGATGGTGTATTTTACCACATCAGCAGGGTCCCATTCTCGAATAAGCACATACAGGAATTGTGGGAGGTCACTATGGAGGTTGGGCTACTACACGAAAGGTGTTGCATGCCGGACTATGGTAGCCTACATTGCATAATGATGCGATACACTATGCGAGGAGCTGTGATGTCTGCTAGTGTTTCAGTAAACCATCGCGGCGGGATGAGATGTCGCTGGTACCACAGGTGACTCTGCAACCATTTGATAAATGAGCTATGGATTTTGTGGGTCTGATTAATCCACCAGGAAAGCAGACTGGTGCATGATACATCATCACTGCAATCGACTATCTCACTAGGTGGGTGAAAGCTGGACCAGTTGCAGATTGTACTGCTACAATGGAAACAATATTCCTCTTTAAAAACATTGTGACAAGGTTTGAGTGTCCTAAGATCTTGATGAGTGACCAGGGTAGTCACTTCGTCAACCGGACTGTCAAAGCGCTAACTAAGGAATTGTAGGTGCAACACAAGAGGAGTACACCATACCATCCATAGGCGAATGGGACAGTCAAAGCATTCAACAAAATCTTGGAGATAGCGTTGACTAAGGTATGTAACGCTAATCATGATGATTGGGACCTAAAAATTCTAGCAGTACTACTGGCCTATTACACTACTTGTAAACGACTAACCGGTCAGACACCATTTAAACTGGTCTATGGGCAAGAGGTAGTCATGCCCATGGAGTATATTGTTCTCAGCTTGCACATTTCCGTAGAGATGGGCATGGATTATGTAGAAGCATTATAATAACAAATTGTATAGTTAATCCAGCTTGAAGAAGACTGTTTTATTGCTGGCTTCCACCAGCAGGTTGCGAAGGATCGACAGAAGGCATGGCATGATCACCACATTAAGAAAAAATAGTTTACGACAACAGATTTAGTGCTGTTATACGATAGTAAGTTCATCAAGAATCCAGGTAAGTTACAAATGCACTTGTTAGGTCCCTATCTTATTCATTCCATTACTTCTGGCAGTGCAGTTCAACTACAACAATTAGATGGTGCAGTCTTATCGATGCTTGTCAATGGGATTCGCTTAAATCCCTACAGGTTGGGCCCGATGATGCGCATCACTTGAGGCGCTAAAAAAAAAAAAAATGAATATTTTAGTTCAGAACAGCAAGGCGAGCCCTAGGGGAGAGGTTGCATAGCATTACAGTTGTTCGCGATAACTGGTTGACCACTTATGATAGCTGCAGGGTTGTGGGGTGGTCAAATCAAGTAATAAATGTAGGTAGTTAAATCAGTTGGCTTGCAACGCTTGTTGAAGCAACCTGCATTAATGAGTGATCCAACCGTTAGAAGAGTAAGATTGCTGGTGGATTTGGCATCATTAATACTCAATTTAGCAATAATGGTGAGGATAGATTTGGCAATGATGAATTTTGGATTGGAGGTGGCTATGAAAAAATGCATGGGATGTGTAAGGATGGCATTGTTCATTTCAGTGAGCAGAGACTGTGAAGCATAGTAGGAAATTATGCAATTTGGTGAGAACTATTGAGTGAACTGTAGTGTTGTAGTTTAGAGCCGTCGAGTGCAGTTGAAGGGTTGAGGCGTGAGGCATGCTGAGTGACCTCGATGCCATAGATATTTCTAGTGAGTATGAGTCATCGATTAGGCCCATGGTAGTTGAAGAAGATATAATGAGTATGCCAGTCAGTTCATCATCCATTTCCAAGCAGAAGAGGCAGGCTTGTTATACAAAAATCCTGTCACCATCATGTGATAAGACTCTTAACATACCTACTTGCCCTGAATATCGACACTTAGAGTGGAAACTCATACCATTTTGTCAATCATTCACAAAAATTCTCAGCACCACGCCTTCCCCTTTGTCCATGAGTGGTACCTTTCTCGCATCGCCTATCCCTTGTTATCCACAAGTGGTGCCACTACTTATAGCCCTTGGTCCATAAGCGTTTCTTACCTGAACCACTCTGTCATAGAAGGAGAAATGCAGTACCCTGGGTAAAATGGGAAAAAGAGAAGATTCTCGAGGCTTCTATATCATGAGCCTCATGTCCTCCCTTATCCCTATCATTATGGGTTAGTTGAGCTCAAGATACCTCATCCTAAGATCTTGGAGGCCACCTCATCCACAAATCTCTCAACCATCCCTATCCATTGAGCCTTATAAATACAAGCTCATGTCCATGGTTGAGAGGAGAACTCTTAAGGTATTGTTATGCTGTTGGATTGATTACTTGGCCCAAGCCATTGGAGAGCATAGAGAGCAAAAGTTGGAGCTTATGGGGATGAGAGTGTTTGGTTTCATGGAGATGCATATCAACTCTAAGGCTTCACTGGTTGTAAACTTCTCCATTTTATCTTAATGCAAAGCTGATTTTCGTCCCACATTACTGTTGTTGTTTGATTTCACATGTATATGTTGTTAGATTCTTTAGTCAATAACATGGATTAATAGATTATATTCTGGTAGCTTTGATGTGTTTGTGTGTTTAATTTGATTGCAGGTACACAGGGTTACTATCGAAGCATCACATTCCAGGTATCTACGGCGTCTAGGGAGGGTCTTCAACCTTTGTGCTTCATTTGTTCTGGATCTAAACCATTCATACCAATGGAACACCTTACCGTCCGCAGAAGGTGAAATATTCTAGCTAACAAATCTGGCAACTCCGCTGGGGAATGAATATACGTATCAGTTGATCTGATCTTCCTCAGTTCTTCAACTCTTGTCCAAATCCAGGCTCCTTCTTCAACTCTCTTCAGTCAGATCTGCTATCTAACTCAGTGGATTTTGGTTTGAAACTTCCAGATCTGTCTAGATTTGAATTATTTTCAACCTTTTATGCTCTTTTTTATTCTCAATCTATCAGCCTTTACCCTGATCTAGTCTTTTTTTTACTTGATCTATCATTCTCTTTCTGTTTTGTATTTTTACAGGGAACTGCACATGTTCTATTGGCAAGGAGCGGTGCCACCGCCTGAACTCAGTTATCCATACACGGTGCCACCGCCTGAATCCAGTGAGCAAGGAGCGGTTCTGCCTCAAAAACGCTTGTCAGTAGCTTCATCTACGTGGTGCCAGGTAGGCACTATTCCAGACTTTGTATTTTGATTTTTGTGTGTTTTTGGCTTACTTTTTGATGAAAATGAAGTGTACTTTTGAAAAAAAAATGCTCCCTCACGGCCATGAATTGTGTATTCTGCAGTTGCTTTGAGTGTTATATTCCCTCTACATTCAAAGAGAGTTTATGTTTCTTGATATCCATGCTGAGAGATAAATTATCCTTTGAGATCTTTTCTTTGCTTGAAACCTCTTTCTCTTTTATGTAGATATTATTCATTGGGATTGGAAATATACGTTTCATTTTCATGTGTGGGCTTTGGTTTGTTTCGGACTTGGAATGTGTGAGTGATCCATGTCGTTTTGAGTCTTTGTTTGCTTGGGGCGATTCTTGTTTCCTTTTGCATGCTGATTAGTGCATGGTAGGAAAGATTGGTTCTTCGTTTCCTTGTCTGTTTCAAAGAGAAGTTTTAGTTTTCTCTCTCCTTTTCTTTATTCGCAAGCTTGTTGGGTGATTTTATTCTTGTTTTGTGCATGATTGTTTGAAATTCTAGATCTTACTTTCATTGAGAAGAAACATCTATTTTCAGCTTTGCGTGCATTAGAGTTAGATTTGTTTGGAAAAGTTAGTGAAATCATCTTTCCATTGAGTTTTTAGGCATCTTTTTCAAGCATGAAAAGATAGGAAACATTTATGGTTTATTTATGTTAAATGTTCTCTAGATCTCTTTTTTATTTTCTTTGAAGATTGTTTGGGGTGCATTGATATTTCACTTTTCGTTTGAAAAGATAGAATTTCATTTGCATTTGGGTGTGCATTTTTGGGAAGAAAAGTAAATCTCTCTCCCTCTCTTAGGTAGAATTTCATTGAGGAGGAAAACTTGCATTGTCATATAGATAAGTGTGCATCTTCTTTAAATTCAAGTTTTCACTCCATGGTTCCACCTAAACGCACAAGATAAAATTAACGGTAGTACTAGGTTAAAAATTTTAGAAATTTGAGTGATAAGTTAGAGATGTGTTCGGGCATCATTAAGTGTAGGAGCTATCGTTACTTGTCCGCATTACATCTCGCGACTCACGCGGTTCTTCCACGTACCGTCGGTATATTGAACGGCCTTTCACGTATCCTTGATGTATATAGAAAGGTACTTAATGTACTCGATTGTATATAGGAAGGCCCCTTGTGAACGGTTATGCATTAGACAACACTACTACCGATTTAAGCTCCCACGTACCTAGTGTATATCGAGAGACCCTTTTAGGAATCCTCAAACCATCTGAGTTATCCTTTTGGCCTATCCTGTGAGGTTCTTGACTCTTATCCACTCCTTTCACATGTTTTCTTGTTGCTTTTAGTTTGAGTAGTACTTGCTTGTGCGTGGTAGTTACAGAGTTATTAGAGAGTTTAGAGATGGCATCCTCATCTGGGACTACCACTCAAGAGGTCCCTTTCCAAGGTGTACATTTCGTATTCCCTCCAAGTGAAGGTATTGGTCCTCCCTTTATTGCAACTCTAAATATTCCTGGATTAACTATAGGATTACCGTTCTGGCTGTTTAATCCGGTAATTCCTGTTACACCTAATGTCTCAAATGTCACCTCTCCTCCAGGAGAGGATCAAACTGAACCTAATCCCTCTCCTTCTTCGTCGATTGTTGCTTCATCCCTTTCTTCTTCTTCGCTTGACAAAAGCTATATGGTTAGTATTCATGGTGATAAGAAGAAGAAAGGGAAGGGTAAGAAGAAGAAGGATAAGAAAGAGAAAAAATAGCAACTATCTACCCTTGATGGTGCTCATTCTAAGAGAATGCCCAAAAAACCCACGTTCCCTTGTAAGCTTTGCAAGGGGGACCACCTTCTTAAGGAGTGTCCCAGTCTCTCTTGTGTACAAGATGAGTGGTCTAAAAGGTCCAAACCGTCTGTGTCATCAACCTCTGATCATCATGTTGATGATACCCGCTCAACCAGTGACCCATTGGTAAAAGGTCGTAAGGGTAAAGTCTTGTATCCTTGTTTGATATGCAAGGCTATGCATTGTAATTTTCTTTGTCCAAGCATGGATGAAGCTTCGCATTGGTTAGAAAATATTACTGATCATCAACAGGTGATTCAATCAAATGATAGTAAGTTATCCCTCGATTCCCCACTAGTTGACCAAGTGGTTGATTCGGATTTGTCTATGGTTGATCCCACTCTCCCTTTTGAGAGTGAAGTTGAAGTGGTTGAGTCGGTGTCATTTCCACCCAATCCCTCTCTTTCGTCAGAGACTGTTAAGACTGAAGTAGTCTCTTTGACCAAATATTCATCTTGTTCTTCTCTTCTAGTAGAGAATGAACTGAATCTTGCTGAAGTTTTTATGCTTTGTTCTGATTGTTCTCAACAAGAGGAAATTTTGTCTGTTTCAACAGAACCCTCTCCAAGTACTGAGGTTATTTCCTTTGACTGGAGTAACCTAACAGAGTCTCGTCTTCATTCAAGTGTTCCTTTCTAGATAGTTGTGAATGTTACTTCTAGGTGGATACTTCACACTATTGTTGACAAAGGGGCTTCTATTAGTATTCTATCCTCAACTACTTGGCAAGCTTTAGGTTCTCCTCAGCTTGTGCCATTCACCGATCAGATACTGGCTTTTAGTCGAAGGCCTACTGCACCTTTAGGGATCCTTCCTCATTTAGCTATTACATTAGGAGGGAAAACTCTCTGTATTGATTTTATGGTGGTCCAAGGTCCTTTAGATTTCAATCTGCTCCTTGGACGTGATTATCATTATGCCATGAAGGCTATTGTGTCCACACTCTTTAGAGCTATGCATTTTCCCCATGATGGGAAGATTGTGACCATTAATCAACTTTGCTTTGTTACACCTGACCATCGCATTACTTCTAGTAATCATACTGCCCTTAATGTGCCACATGTTCTTGTGGTTCCTTCTCCTTCTTCTAGTTAGATTCTTCCCATCATAGGTAAAATGGGGGGCATGGCTCTAGTCTATGGACATCATAATGGACCTAATCCGCTATCTTTTATGAAATAGGGGCAACCTACCAACCTCTGGATATCATGTTCAATAGGAGCAGGTTTTAGAGCATAGTTTACTTTTGGTTTCAAGCTCGTTAAAAAATAAAACTACTCCTTAAGCATAGTTTACCTTTTGGTTTCAAGATTGCATAAAAATGGAATAATTCCTGAGCATAGTTCATTTTCTATGTCAATCTCGTTAAAAAATAAAATGGATTTCCTCAAACATAGTTTACCTTTTGGTTTCAAGATTGCATAAAAATGAAATCATTCTTGAGCGTAGTTCATTTTCTATTTCAAGCTCGTTAAAAAATGAAGTAGGTTTCCTTAAGCATAGTTTGCCTTTTGGTTTCAAGTTTGCATAAAAATGAATTCATGTTCCAAGCATAGTTACCTTTTGTTCCAAGCTTGTGTAAAAATTAAATAGATCCCCTTCCCTTGAGTCGATTCTTCACTTTAGTGTTAGAAATTGAACCTTCTTTTCACCTACCTGATTCTCGTTCTTCCTACCCCCCTGGTGAACATTTTCACATTAGTAACCAGTTTTTTTGGTATGGAAGAAGAATTGTCAAATGAAATGAAGCTTGGGGGCATGTCGAGCCCTTAGCAACCATGCTAAGGGTAAGCTTCGCTAGCAATCACGTTGGGGGATAGATTCCAACCTCTGTATATCATGTTAATGGACTTTTTCAAGCATAATTTACCCGTTGGTTTCGATCTTGCGTAAAAATGAAACCAATCCCTGAGCATTCTTTCAACTGATCTTCGAGCTCATTAAAAACAGTAAGATGGTGTTGAGCTTACTTTTCATTTTTCATGCTCTGGTTAAAACATGAAATCTGGTTTGAGCCTAATTTATTACTTTTGCATGCTCTGGATTCAAACATGAATAGTCTAATGTATTTCTCTTTAAACTCTTTTCAGGCTCCCTAAATATGAAAAGATCATCGAGCAATCTTGTCTTCTTCACACTCGTTAAAGTATTTGAAGAGTCATCCATCCGATGGTAGGTCATCTCTTTTTCGGTTCGAATAGGACTATTTACAAAAAAGTAACACTCCAGCCAATCATGACTAGAAGAGTTCCCTACGGTATGATTTTATACTTTTTCGGGCCTTAGGGACTAAATCATATGAAAAAGGACCCCTTTGGAGTCTTCTTCTATATTCGTTCAGACTCTATAAACATGAACGATACCAAGTTTTCTTTCAGTGGACTCATTAAATTAAAGATTGAGAGACCTGTTTTGGGAATGAACCCCTCCTCTCTCAGGTTCGTAAAACATATGAGTCTGGACTTGTCTTCCAACAAGCTATATCGAGTGTTTGTTACCCTCTTTGAACTTGTAAAACCAAAAAGATGCACTCGTCAACAATGATGGGGGAAATGGAAGGGAATCATTTTGTAAATAATGGCAGTTGATTGTTGTTACCTTTGAACATGGCACTTGTCAGTACATCATGTCAGTCAATTGGGTATTCAGCTGATCTCCATGAAGATCCAATTTCATGAGTCATTCCACTCCTTTGAGTCTTTCAAAAGAATGCATTGTCCACTGTCGCATTGTGTGTCTGTCCCGTCCAGTCATGCTGCCAAGTATTTTGTCGTGCCGCCCGATGTTCAAAGGGGATTTGAAGAAGTTTTATCTTTGCAGTCAACACAATATTTTGTGTCAGTATTTTTGAGTCAGTATTATGGTTATTACATTCACATCATTCCAGAACTATGTTCTAAGTTTCATGTCGTTGATGTGGGACTCATCATGGCCCTCCTTCGACGATACTTTTCCCATCGACATCAGCTCATTATTTGGGAAATATTCTTAGAAACAATATTTGGTACCTTGAGATCTGTATGCCTTAATGACAGATTCTCTCACTCTCGACATAGGTTCACATCATTGACCTTTGATTGATAGAATCGACTGGGTGTTCAACTTCAGGACATCTATTCACACTCAGTAGATTGTACTAGGGTACCTTGGGAATCTTTGACATCAATGGTGATCTCCCTCGCACTTGTTAACGGTTCACATCATTGGTCGGTAATCAAGTGGTTTCTACCATGTTCGACTTCATATCATTGTAATCACATGGATAGAATCGTACTTTGTGGAAGACGAGATGAAGACCTTGGGTATTTGTTTAAAGTGCTCATTGCCTTTCCCTAGGTTGCGATGGAGTTTTGTATATCTAGCATGGATCAACATTTGTATGGTCATGGCTATGCTCAAATTTGCGTCTGTATGACATAGATCTACATTGTATGTCTGGTAGCTATGTCCAAGTTTGAGTCCTCTATCACATGGATCTACGTTGTATTCTAGTAGCCATGCTTGTTTATTCCTCTCATGGATCTTCCTTGTATTGGTCTGCAGCCATGCATTGGTTACTTGTGTCTATGAGTCAACATACTGATGTACTACAGATTTCTACTTGACAACATACTTTGATCAAGCCGAGATTTTCACCTTGTAGCGATGACTTGTTCTCTCAAAGCTCTGGTTTATCATATCCCTCTAAGACTCATGCTTTGGGGGGCATCCTGTTATACCAAAATCTTGTCACCATCATGTGATAAGACTCTTAACATACCTACTTTCCCTGAATCCTGACACTTGGAGTGGAAACTCATACCATTTTGTCAATCTTTCACAAAAATGCTCAGCACAGTTCCTTCCCCTTTATCCATGGCCGGTACCTTGCTCGCACTGCCTATCCCTTGTTATCCACAAGTGGTGCCACTGCTTATAGCCCTTGGTCCATAAGCATTTCTTACCTGAATCTCTTTGTCATAAAAGGAGAAATCCGGTACCCTGGGTAAAATCGAAAAAAGAGAATATTCTTGAGGCTTCTAGATCATGAGCCTCATGTCCTCCTTTATCCCTATCATTGTGGGTTAGTTGAGCTAAAGATCCCTCATCCTAGGATCTTAGAGGCCACCTCATCCACAAATCTCTCAACCATCCCTATCCATTGATCCTTATAAATACGAGCTCATGTCCATGGTTGAGAGGAGGACTCTTAAGGTATTGTTCTGTTGTTGGATTGATTACTTGACCCAAGCCATTAGAGAGCATTGAGAGAAAAATTTGGAGCTTATGGGGATGAGAGTGTTTGGTTTCATGGAGATGCATGTCAACACTAAGGCTTAACTAGTTGTAAACTTCTCCATTTTATCTTAATGCAAAGCTGATTTCCGTCCCACATTACTGTTTGTTGTAAATGAAAGTGTCCTATGGCTAGGGTTTAAGAGGCCATCAACATACTGGGGTTGAAAGAGAGATGCACAATGTTCAACAAGTATATAACAGCAAGTTTCAGAGATGAGAAGGGTCCACACCTGATAAACTGAAGGCTGGTCC
>LPNX010172436.1:15572-70578 GCA_001517045.1 Pseudotsuga menziesii
AAAACGAGCAAGATAAGGACACTTGGGGAAGGTCTCCTCAGGGTAAAGGTTGTCAAGTTGCAAAGGGAAAATGATACAAGGCTAAGCGGTGATGAGAACAAAGATGAGGGCTTATACAACGAGCTAAAAGCGTGGAAGCCGGCATCAGGATCATAAGCGTGAGCAAGGCATATGCAAATGCAATTACAGCTTGAACAACAAGGTGAGACCCATAAACAGTTGTGAATCCAACTAATAATCCTGTCTCCAAGAAACAACAACATCAGAAGAAACGATCCGATGCGGGTCACTTTAGAAGAAACACATGTGACTTTGCTATCTTCTACAAAAGGAAAAGTCAAGGCAGAATCAACCGAAGAAGATTCTATAGGACCAAGGCTCAAGGATTTATAATCAATAAGATCAACCTCGGAAGAGAAGCAAAAATAAACAAGGGAGATAGAGTCTGCAGGAACAAACTCAATATCACAGGAGCTGAGAAATTCATAAGAAAAAATCAAACTCATCAGGATCACTGACTTGCTTTTCAAATGAAGAATCAAAAGACTCAACAAATACCAACATAAGAAAAAGGGAAGGCTTACTAAGAAAATCAGGGTTAGACTTAATCACAACTGAAAAAGAAGGTCAGACTGTATCAAAGAATCCAGGAAGACTTCATCCAAAGGGAGGAAATCATCCGAGATAGGACACATATCTGAACTTTCGAATGGATGGACAGAGTGGAGAGAAGGCTCTACAATCTGTATAGGATGACTCACCCGATAAACTACTGGGACCAAGTCTCGAGAAGGTAAGCATGAAAACAGAGGCTGCTTCTCAGTAGCAATTGAACACAAAGGACAAGAAGCCACATAGTTCACCTGTGGTGGGGTAGTGTCTACAGAAACACTGGGAATCAATAAAGGAAAGACTTGGTCTCTAGTTGGGTCAGGAGACGGATCAAGAAAATCCAACTGATCTATAGTGACAATTTCTTCGCCATGATTAAAGTACATCACACGAAAGAATGTTGACACCACAGCTTGCATGGCATAGACATAATCACGTCCAAGGAGCATATTAAAGTCCAAGGGGTCTTCTATCACCATGAAGTCAACTAAGACGGTCTTCCCACCCAAAGTAACAGGTGTTTGAGCAAGAATTCCCAAGGCTAGACAAGTTCTTCTATCAAACGCCAGTAACTAACTAGAAGTCGACACAAGGCTGGGAGATCCCATGCCTCACCAAGCACGAGCAGACAGAATACTAACTGAGGCTCCTTCATCAACAATGCAAGGAGCAATTGTATAGGGTTCAAGTTTGACCTTTATCTGGAAAGGTGTATGGGAAGGAAGGCACGGCTCAACTAGGCTATCCCAATCAAAGGAAACAATCCGAGGGCTTGGTGGGGGTTGGTCCGAAGCAAGTTCAGTGCCCCCTTGTTCAGTAAGATCTGAACTGGCAGTGAAGAAAATGTGACTAGTAGACACTTCACTCTCCAAAGGAAGAGTGGGATTGATCGATACTGGGATCGATTCAACCACTTGGTGAAAGTCACTCTCCGAAGGGAGAGTGGGATTGACCAAAGATGACATTGGTTCAATCACAGGAGGAGCACTCTCCGAAAGAAGAGTGGGGTCGACCAAATCTGAGATTTGTTCGACCACTTGATCAACCAAAGGTTGAGTAGGATGTTGAGAAACTGTAGGGTGTTCAGAAGAAAGAAATCCATGAGTCTTGGACCACACTCTTCGCACCTCTGGGATAGCAGGGCACAGATGAGTAAGGTGATCTCCCTTGCATAGCACACAAGGGAACTTAAGATGATGCTTCGAACGACCATTTTTCTCAACGGTATCAGCATGACTAGCAGTGGCTGACAGCTTGCTCTCAACATGACCTGCAGAGGATGAGAGTTTGCCCCCAGTGTGAACAACAGAGGCTGGGTGACTGGGTCCAACCTCACTAAGAGAGGCTGGTTGTTGAGAGACTCCATAATGTTCAAAAACGGGATGACCATGAATCCAAACTCTTCGCACCTCCTCAATAGAAGGGCATTTATAAGTAAGGTGGTCTCCCTCACAAAGCTTACAAGGAAACTTGAGCTTGTGTTTTGAACGGGTAGACTTGTCAATAGTGTCAACATGACTCGCAGTGGTTGACAGGTTGTCCTCAGCTTGAAACACAGAGGTTGAAAGGCTGCCCCTAGCATTCCTGGCAGAGGCTGAGAGACTAGGTCCAACTTGACTTGCAGAGGTAGGACGGGAACCATCAACATGAATAACAGAGGCTGAATGGTAAGGATCAACATGCTT
This sequence comes from Pseudotsuga menziesii, assembly GCA_001517045.1. Classification (NCBI taxonomy): domain Eukaryota; kingdom Viridiplantae; phylum Streptophyta; class Pinopsida; order Pinales; family Pinaceae; genus Pseudotsuga; species Pseudotsuga menziesii. The sequence continues at coordinate 17,870 of LPNX010172436.1, forward strand.
TGTAGCAGTTGAGTGTGTGCCCCTAGCTTGATCAACAGAGGCTGGGTGAACGGATCCAACGTGAACACCAGAGGTTGGATGGGGCTGTTCAACTTGAACACCAGAGGTTGAACGAGTGCACTCAACGTGAACACCAAAGGCTGGATGAATGGATCCAACTTGAACAACAGAGGTTGGATGGGAAGGTTCAACTTGAAAACCAGCGGTTGAACGAATGCACTCAGCTTGAACACCATAGGTTGAGTGACAGGATCCAACATGACCTGAAAAGGTTGGAAGGATCCCACCAGCTTGATCACCAGAGGCTGGATGGATAGCTCCAACATGAACAACAGAGGTTGGATAGGTGCCCCCAGCCTGAACAACCGAGGATGGGTGGTGAGGTTCAACTTGACTTACATAGGTTGAACGAGTGCCCCCTTGCTTATGTGCTTTCTTCCTATTCCTCCTTCTTTTACTCCTTTTAGACTGCCGGTTACTAGTATCAGTACTTTCACCGCATGAGGTAGAAGGAGGAGGAGAACTAACTACAGGTGAAGGGGAGACAGTATTTTGATGCCCTTGATATAAGGTGCTTACTTGAGAAGCATTAGGAGCATTCAGGACAGTTGGAGTGGAAAACAACCACACCGGTAGCCCTAGGGTGAATCCCGGAAGATTCAAGGTGGCCATCAAGGGAACACCAACATTCCCTGTGAGAGGAATAGGACAAGGAGCTCCCATCATGGGGATCTCTTGGTTGGTGTTCAAAGGGGTGTTAGCCATAGTTTCAAAACAAGAGACAAATTCTGAGGTTGATGGTCAACCAAAATTACAAAGCAGACACTTAAAGGCCCACTAAGTACAGACAAACCACACAGCACTCACTAAAAATATCCTAGAGTCTCAAGCAATCTAAACAGGCTATAAAGATATACCTTCCAGAAGAAGGCTGACGAATAGTTACTTGGCATCCTTGAGGGGTTCTCAGGCACAAGCGGAGGAATCACCCACCACCCTTCTGCACTTTCCACAAGGGTTACCTTCCAAGTCCGTCCGAGGTGAACCAGAAATAACCTTTCAGTTTACCTGTGTATGAGCCCTAAAAGACAAGAGACTAAAGGCTACCTTGATAATACCCACTGTCTGGGGGGACAGTTGCAAGCCGAACTCATACGCATGGGCAGGGTAGCTAAGCCCGAAATTTTGCCTAGACAGAATCCCCAGATGCGCAAAAGTCTTGGGTTACATTTTGACAAGGATTCGGGGGTTATCCCCTCTGTCCAAGCCTCCACGCGGCCTCATGCTTAACTCCCGTTTGAGAGGAGCTTCCCAGATACAGTGATAGAACCAAGGATTTACCTAATGAATGGTCCACTACGTCTGAGTTTATAGCTTGTGGGAAGTTTACACTCCCTAGCCCACAAGCCTAGCCTAAGCTAGTAGGTGGAAGGCCGTAAAAATAAAAGCTTACTAATAAATTTTAAAATTATACGTTTATTTTATGGGCTATTTTTACTCAGAGGGTAAATGGCATGAAACTGATGCGGTGTTTTGACTCAAAAAATGAAAAAAAATGACTAAGCAAAGAGAAATGAAATGCAAAAAAGAAAATAGCTATTCTCTTTATATTTTCAAATAACTTGAAAGCCAAAAAAGATCAAATCTTTTTATATTTTTTAAATTTTTCAAAAACAATGCTATGCTATGCAATTTAGACTAACAGCCTAATCTATATGCACATACAGCAACCATATGTTTTTGTATTTTTCTTTTATACATGCAAAAGAAAAATCAGCCTATCTACTTATGCAAACAAGTACTGAAAGCAAAGAAAATAGACAACTACTTTATACCCCAAAAACAAACCCTAGGTTTCCCTAAAGTTGAATATAAACCTCTTTTAAAAGGAAAGCTTACAAAAGTAAACAAGCCAATGCTTTGGAATGAAAAGACTGAGCATAAAGACTGACATAAACAAAGGTCAAGAAGTCCCAAGTATCAATCTAAACCTACAAACAAAGGCTGCTCAGTACCTTGTCCAACAAGGTCAAACCAAAGAAAGAAGTAGGGGGAAAAGCAAGAAATAAAAGTTCTTTTTAATTTTCTTTTATAAAATGCAAAAGAAAAACTACCTACAAAGCAAAGCATGCAGATAAAAAGAACAAAGCAAAAGGAACTTTGCTATGCAACCACCCAACAAACTCTAGAACCAACTAAAGTCAGCATAAACCCTACTTGGAAGAAAGGCTTGTATAAGAAACGAGACAACTATTTTGGCAAGGTGAAGTAGACCAACCAAAGAAGGAGGAAAACAACATCCACAAGCTTCTGAAATCAAACAAAGGCCACTAATAGAGGCTGGTCAGAAACAAAAGGCCAAAAAGCAAACCAAGCAAAGGAGACAGGTGAAAGAGCAAAGAGTAAATCCTAATTCTATAAAGGGGCTTACCACATAGATAAATAACAACAAAAAGAATGACACAAACTCCCTGGATTCATGCACCCGCAGAAGACCTTAACAGACCTACCATGCACCTGAAATGCACTGTGCTTTGAGTAAACTTGGATCTAATAAAGCAAACAAGCAAGAATTACTCCAAGCAAAAAGACTCAAAGGCTTTTGAAAAAGCAGGTAGGGTGATCACCAAAAGTCTTCAGACAAGCTACATAGCATTCATAAAGAGACACCACTCACAAACAGGGATTACCTGAAGAAGGGAACAAGCAAAAAATGACTTAAAAAATCCTAACTTCCAGGTATATACGCGACTGTCTATAAGGGCAGGTCGCGAATGATACGCGACTGTTCAGTAGAACAACCCGCGCATGCAAGCTTGCATTCGCGACTGTTCAAAAGAGCAAGTCGCGAATGGGGAGGAAAATCTTAAAAAAGATCAACAAACTACCTTAAGAAGGAAGGGGAGGGATGCAATCAGACTTATAAGGTGTTCCTAAGTGGCAAGAAAGACCTGAAATAATGCAAAAGCTGAAAGAAATCAAAAGAAAAACCCCAAACAGACAAGGCTAGTCCCCAGCGGAGTCGCCAGTTCTGTTGTAAAGGAAAGTGTCCTATGGCTAGGGTTTAAGAGGCCATCAACGTACTGGGGTTGAAAGAGAGATGCACAATGTTCAGCAAGTATATAACAGCAAGTTTTAGAGATGAGAAGGGTCCACACCTGATAAACTGAAGGCTGGTCCAAGCTTTCTCTTCAATCCTCTTCTTGCTCCTCTCGCTCCAAGAGACCTGCAAAACAAGTTATACCTTCCTCAAACCATTATGACCACATATAAGACAATGATAATCAAATAAAAATAAACAAATGATCTGAATAACATCATCATATGATCAGAAACAGAGATTCAATCATGCATTGAACAATGATTTGGGAAGAAGAAGGATATCACATCTTTATTAATCCTGAAAACAAGTACAAGTATACCTTCTCTTCAGGTTTGGCACCTCACGAAACCTTGATCTGGTTCTGCTGCTTCTCTTCTCCAAAGAACTCAGCCTCCAAGCTCTGCAACACAAGGGGAAGACCTCCAGGGCAAAGGTGTGGGCAAAGAGAGTCCTGATTCCTCCAGCATAACAATGCATAAAATCCAAGTCCCCTTTCATGGACCTCCCTACCTCTATTTATATGATGAAGAAGAGTTAGGGGCGAAGCCAAAGTGGTTACAACTGAAGGAGTCAGTTGTATAACTACCCAAACTAACTCAAAAGGCATTTTTTTATGTTTTAATGTTAAGAAATAGATGTGCAACTATGAAGGAGGACAACCCGCGCATGATACATGAGTTTTCACAAGAGCAACCCACGAATATATGCATGCGCAACTTGCAAAACACAAGAGTCACGAGTGATGCGCGAGTTGCACATAAGGAGAGTCATGCATACACAAGAAAACACATTTTTAAGGTATTTCTGAGCATTTTCAGACTTTGGTGTCTTCTAGAAAGTTTTAGCTAACTGAAATACCTTTCCAACGGTGTAGAAATGAGGCCAAAAAGAATTATAGAACTCAAGATATGGTTCCTCCAAGATAGGTGTTTTTTCAGTGACTTTCATGAAGTGCCGACATGTGACGAAATCATGGGAAAGTGGTCATAGGCAGAGATGTGTCATTTTGGGCTATAACATTGTTGTTGTTTGATTTCACATGTATATGTTGTTGGATTCCTTAGTCACTAGCATGGATCAGTAGATTATATTCTGGTAGCTTTGATGTGTTTGCATGTTTAATTTGATTGTAGGTACACAGGGTTACTATCAAAGCATCACATTCCAGGTATCTACGGCATCTAGGGAGGTTCTTCAACCGTTGTCCTTCATTTATTCTGGATCTGAACCATTCATACCAGTGGAACACCTTACTTTCCACAGAAGGTGAAATATTCCAGCTAACAAGGCTCAGAGGCCCAGCCCCACGCCACCGCAGAAGAAGCAAACTCGCACCTCGGAAAGAGTGCAAGGAGAAGGAACTACACAGATTGGTCTGTCGAGATCGAGTGTTGTTGAGTCTGTTGCACCTTGGAGTGTCTGTGTAAATGACATTTTGGACTATGTCACTCCTACACGTCCAGGAGCCAAGCCAAGGAAGCTATTAAAGAATCAGAAGTACCCAACAAAATTGCCGCCACTACCAGAGGGGATGCAGTGCTTAGTCGACATCATCCCTGCACTTATAAGATTGAAATTTGAAGACCATGACCTGCTACTGCTCAAATATGTTAGGGATGATCCTTATGAGTCAATCCTGACAGGGCCTGGTGCCCCAATTCAGTGAATTCCTCAACCGTGGGCGAGTGGGTTGGATAAATCGGGATTGTTGGGGCTCATCAATATGCCTCATTTTGGGCGATTGAATGAAGCCCATGCGTGCATGAAGCAATTATTGTCTTGCTTTCATGGAGGGACAATTTGGTTGAACACGTCGATCCTTGTGACAGTAGATTTGATCACAAGCATCATAGACTTGCCGAAGGCCGGGGAAGATCCGGTGTAGTATATCCGCAGGAGAGATGTGGACAAAAAACTTGCCAAACAACTGAAGGAGCGCTTTGGTTTACAGTCTGATGGTCATGCTTATCACATCGACAGCATTAAATCCCAAGTGGTGTGCATTGGCACATGAATTATGGCAAGCAAAGTAGTTCGCGTAAACTAACTAGTACAATGCAATTCAAGTGTTGTTGCCTGCACCTAGAAGTGTGTTGAAGGGGTGTAGATGAATTGGTCTCTATTTTTGCTCAAACAATTGCTAGAAGACACGCTGGCTGCTCAGGTTGGGTGTTCATTTTCATATAGTTGGTTGCTGATCCTTATTGCGCTAGTTTCCTGGATGGAACCGATAGATTACCAACCCATGGCAGTTGATGTAGCAAAGGTGTGTCGGGGTGCACGGTATCAAAAATTATGGTGGGTTAAGAACCCAGTCAATAGATGGACTGTGCCATCCACTTTTGGGTGTATTGGGAAGCATTTCAAGCTACGTCTATTTCCGTTCCCCAAGTCTCTCCTTACGCTGCGGCCAAGTACCAACGGATACTTCAGTTTTCCATCAGGCCCCATTCTATCTACATTTAGGCATGGAGATATCTTGATAAGCAGTGGCTACATTTTCCATACAAAGTCACAGGAAAGCAATTGGATGCCATCATCCAAGAGTGGTCGACATAGTGGTAAAATCCAGTAATTCAGGAGGAAATCTCTGAGGAGCAGCCACTGGATTCCCCAGAAGGACCTGAGCACTCACGACTCTAACAATGAGTCATCAACAGACCCTAAGGATGCAACGCAGTGCATGTGGGAGGATACTCACACCAAATGACGCCAGGAGTATGAAGCAGGTAGTGGTACCAATTCGGGGATGGAGGATCAACTACAACGGCTTATCAAAGTGGTCACTGACTCATCCATGGATGTGACAAAGATGATTCGAGAGTTGAACCATGAAGAATTCGAAGTGGTAAGAGATCGATTAGATTCTATTTTTGGTATTATTTCTAGGGAGACATTTGTGTGACTCATACTGCCAGACATTTCATCGATTAGCACTGAGCCCCAATCCAGGAATGTGCAAGTTCCCTTGACTATAATCAATGTGAATAATGAGGAAGTTCATCGGTTTCTACGACCATTCCAGAACGTGGCTTTAGACCTGAACAATTTGTCCACTATGGAGTTAGTGGAGTTGCAACATGTTGCCGCACTAGAATTGGAGGAACAACAAAAAGAGCTAACTGAGAGTTATGTCCAGTCCTAGAGCATCACAGATAAGTTGCAAACACAAGTCGACGAGCTACATCAGGTCCAGGTGCAGCTGGCAGAAGAAAAAGTTTGGGAAATCGATGCCCTGAAAGAGAAACAGGTTGAACTGCAGCAGAAGGCTGCTGAGGAGATTACAGAATTAGAAACGACACAAGATCACCTGATCATTGAGCAGGCCCAGATTTGTGCTAGGTGCGACGAGGTCGAGTAGGCTATTTCTGAAGCCTGCCAGCAATTTTTTGAGAACAAGACCGACCTCACCCCAGTCAAAAAGGCCAAACAATTGGGGAAAAATATTGTTCAAATTCAGGATAATAACCTAATTCTCCAGGCCCTAGTACAACTGATAACGCCATTGGAGCAGGTTGTACAAAGGAAAGCCTCCATTGAAAACATTGCAACTAAGTTCGAAGGCATGGAGCAAGAGGCTAAAACCATTATGGAAGCGACAACGCAATTTTGGTAGAGTGTTTTCCAGAATGAGCAGCTTGATCAGCTAAATGCATAAGTACAAGAAGCAGAAGGTCAATTGACGACCTTGAAGACATCACTGAGGGCTATGCCACTTAGGGTGCAGATCACGTAAGCCGAGGAACTGAAGGATTTACAGCAGCGAGCCACCCGCGCATAGGAATGCCAACAAAAGCGTCATGCTCAGTGGATAGTTGGATTTCAAAGAAGTTGCCACATTGCAGGAGGTTCAAGAGCATCAAAGGGCGATCAAGAGAAAGGCTCGAGACGAGCACCCAGTGAAGCAAGCTTTGACTAATTGTCAGAGTATTGCTAACAAAGTCCAGCTGTAGGTACATGAGATTGTGTAGCAATTTGAATATTTCAAGGTACGAACGTCGGCACACACCTTGTCAACCTGACGTGGCTCAGGGATGAGCCACAAGACTGTGTTGGGGGCTTGTTGGCAGGGGTTTTGGGTAAGTGAGTTGCATAGCATCGCAATAGCTGCAAAACCTCACATGGTACCATGCAAGTCCAGATTAGCGCGATGGACAAAAGAATAACCGCTTTGAATATTTTATAAGTTATTTGACCAAGTTTTGTTGTAATAGGTCATTAGCAGTTATAAGTTAGCTAAAAGTGGACCCTCAATGTAACGATGCAAGCCTATTTATAGATCTAGTTTTGCAAACAGAAAATCATCATGATTGGAAAGAGCTATCGACTAAGTCTAGGAGAATCATATCAGAGGATAACCGAGACATAAGATTTTGCACAATCTGGTTTTGTGAAGAATTTCCTGTGTACCTATAATTGATATGGGATTCTCCTGATGTATACAGTCTCCAGTTTTGGAGAATAATTTTGTAATGTGGTCCTGTTGCACAAGATTAATATGATATGGTGATTGTGGCACAAATCTTATCTATTCTTGTTGTTGCGATCTTCTCTGTTATTGCTGTTGCGATATGATCTGTTATGATGCTATGATATGTTCTATTATGATGGCATAATGTAGATGTGATCTAGTCTCTTCCTGCTATATCAATGTGATATGTTTCATGAATAATGTTGAGATATTGTGATAACTGTGTGATGATATGATGATTGCATAAGTTATGAATACCCTCTGCAAGTTGAAGAAATAGTGTAAAGTTGACTGCTAGCTCTGGATTGGGAAGTTATGGTGTCCTTCCTTCGGATCCCCATATCCTCCCTCCCCACTGTTAGAAAACTTAGTTTCGATAGCTCTCCCTTGAATGCCTCAGGTGAGACCTCGTCTGCTCCGCAGATGTTGCTAGGAAAGGTAAAACATGTCTGGGCCGGTACTCAGGGAGATTGCGCTGTAAGGCGTCGACAAAGTGGGAACCCCTGTTGACGAGGATTTGTTGGTGGGTTTCGCCAATAGCTTGGGTTGTACCATAATAGACAGTTTTTACACTAGAAATCATTCTTTCCCAATATGCAAGGGAAACCAAACATCTAACACTAAGGGATATCAAGTCGTACCTTGTTCCGAATGGTTGAAGTAGACCCCCGTTGAGCTTTCCAATTCACACTTGTGTTAGCAGTTCGCTCTCAACAATAGCAAACAATACAAGCATGCTATATAATAGTGTGTTATATCTATTCTAGCATATATATTCAGTGATGCATAAAAAATTAAACGCACCATGGATTCAATATTCATATTCAAGTGCACATAATTGGACAGGAAAAGATAGTTTTATTAATAAAATCGGAGATTACAGTAGTGACAACCTCTGTCGGCACGTCTATGAACCAGAGAAACAGAGACCTCCACCTGGGCCTCCACCACCTCAATCCTCCATCTCTCGATAGCAAGCTCACGAGCAAATGCAAGCTTGGGAAGAACACAAAGTGCTCCAAAGGGACAAAAGGATGTAGACTCAAGTATATGCAAACTGTGGCAACAATGGACTATAGTTTACTTTATCTTTAATTCCTCCTCTTCAATGTATGCAAGGGGTTCCTTATATAGCACTCCAAGAGGGTAGTGGAGGGTCGAATCTGAGCATTCTCAAGGCATTTAGAAGGCCAAGAGTCAAGTTATTCAGACTCGTATGAGGAAAACTCCAAAAATATTTGGATTTATGCACACATCCCGATGTATGCGGGTTTGAGGTCAAAAGTCACGTTTACACGCGAGTATGGGATTAAAATTTGCGTAAAACAATAAACAAGGGTTTTTAAGGGATGAACTTGGATCATCAAGGGATAATATGAGTCCATGGGGTCTAAAGAGTCTGCATAGGGACAGGGAAGGCCATCAATATGTGATCAATCGTGTGTGGTAAAATCAGCTATAACAAATATGGAGTGTACATAGAACAAAAATGATGTGTTATTTTTACACCATTTACAACAGAAAACAATCAATAAAAATATCCAAGTTAAGAATATTTTAAGAACATAAATGTGTTATTTTTATACAATTTACACTTATATTCATAATCATAGAGAACAAAATCAATAGAAATATCGTTAAAAATATTTTAATATTCGTATTATGAAAATAAGTTGAAAAGAATATAAAAAACCTTCCTAAATTGAAACAAATTTAAAGGGCATTGTCACCTAGAAATGGAAACAAATTTGAAGGACATTGCTCCTAGAAATGGAGTTAGTTTTAATTACTTTACTTGTACTCCAACCCAATATTTGAGGGAGGGGAATCTACCAAGGAAACACAGTGGAATTAAATTCGTTTTATGATAAGTTGTGTTGTTACTTATCAATTCGCAAGAAAATCTCATAACACCATCATGTAAATAAATGGACTAGAAAGTAAAAATGAGACTAGAACTCGTTCTTGTATGATTAGAAAACATTATCTTAAACCTAGAACAAGGCATATTTAAAGTCAAAATCTAACACGAGATTCATGACCAAATAACAAAAGTAATAAATAACGAATACGTGATTCAGATAACCAAATAATTTAAGTGATAAGTTTGATATGTTGCAGGTGCACCTACTATATTATTGGTGGTTTATATTCAATAATATGTTGTATTTTAAAATATAAATTCCTATGTGATCTGGGTTACATTTAAACATTGTTAAGTATACAACTCCTCTAAATTTGTTTTTTCCATCTGCACATAGATCGATAGAATTAGGTTGCTCTTCGTGATATTAGGGAATAGAGACATGACCATGCGCGTGTTTCGGCCACGAACTTATAAAAAAACAAATGTTTATCGTGCGTGAAAGTTTCCCATTGAATTGCATGCTTTATACATATTTTGTATGGGCCCTACTTAAATGGTAGTGTCGTCTCGTAAGAGAGCAAAATCTATCTCCAAAGATACACCGAAGCGATAAAGCTCCACTTCGGTGTTCCTTGTCTTAAAACCGTACATGGAAGTACTCCCTCTTCAATATTGCTTCCTTCAAGTGCGTGCTTTAGCTTCATAGTAGGCCAACACTCTCTATGCCGCATTGAAAAACAATGAATAGGTTTTAGGTATTTAGTGATGCTTAAACAAACACCTAAGGAGACAATAACATATTTTGGGAGTGCCGTGTAAACTTATTCTCAACCTTTTAGGCGAAGTGAGTCTTCTCAAATTAGAAGTTGTTCCATATTTAATTTATTGGAACGGGCTTTATCATTTGATCTTAAGGATTTTCTTTTTAAGTTCCAATCACACATTGCACATGAAAATTACACAGTTTCATGTTTTGCCTTTCATAAAGCCTAACTTGAGATTCCTTGCCTGCCTTTTTTTCGTCCCTAGAGACTACGACGCTTTTCCTCTGTTTTGACAGAGCACAAATGGTGATCTGTCTAGTAAGGAAAAGTGCACTAGTTGCATTTTGTCCCGTGGCACTAGGTGCCGATGACGCTTCTCCCAGTTGAGCAATGAGCACCGACGCTTTTTCACTTGAAACCAAGTGCGTCGGTCAACCAAAAATGTGAAAAAAGAAAGTTCTAGAAGATTCCTTACGAAAGCTTCCATGGATGCAGTTCCTACTTGCTTGGGAAAGGTGGCATTCGCCTAACCCACCTATTGGGATCACCTCCTATCCATTCCTCAAGTGAATCTCATGAGAATTGGCTTATAAATGAAGACTTGATGGAGTGAGTGAAGGAGGCCAAAGAAAGTACCCTTGTGTTGTTGGATTGAGATCTGAGTTAAAGGCAAGATAGAGTGGTCTTGTATGTGAAGATATTTTCATAGGTGTGAAGGATTGTAGATTTTCTTTAGAGGATAAATCCATCAACATCAAGGCTTGGTTGTAACTTTACTCTCTCATTATTCATACAAAAGTGTTCCCTTTTCCCATATTTAATGTGTTCTAATTATAGATTAGATATTGTTGGACACCTTGATCACTGACATAGGTAGTTGATTTGTCATGATGCTCTCACTCTGTGTTTTTGTCTTTTGATCTATTTTGCAGGTATTAAACATTGCAAGGACTTTTGGAACACAGAAAAAAGGACTTAGGTCTAAGGTAATATTTTGATTTCATGTTATTCGGATTGATTACATAGGGGAAAGATATGTTGTTGTGCTTTTTTGTTCTACACTTGTACTTTGCAGGGTAGAGGAATAGCTCTTGTCCGCAAGAGGTTTAAAATTCCTGACAACAAAATTGGTGACTCCACTAGGGATTGTTTAATCTATATAGATATGGGGAAGATCCAGTCAGATCTAGTGCAGATCTAGTTAGATCTACGATTGTTGGTAACTTTCTCACCTATGAATGTCACACTCTTTTCCTTTAGTCATTTCAGTTGATAAGGTAAGCGATCTACCTTGTTGTTCTGAGTATTGCCTCTTTTTAGAAGTTGTGCTTACCCCTCACAATCCAACTCATCTAATTTCCTGGGTTTCTTATGGAAATCTTTAATTTTTTCATCTAGTGATCCACCGGTGCACCTAGCCGTGGTTGACAGAGAGCCGAACCCATAACTACACTTTCTCCCTTCTGGTGAAGAGTGCCGACAACGCCTTTATTCAGTTGACATAGAGTGCTGATGACGCCCTACTGGACAAAAAGCAGTGAACCTACTACATCGCTCTAGTGCAGCCTTCCTTCATGCACTGAGGTAGGCCCTTTGAACTGCCTATTTTTTATTTTTTATGTTTTTCATCTCTCTGAAAGATTCTAGTTTGATTTGCTTGAGTTTTCTGAGTGATTGATTCTGCTGGTTTTGATCAATTGATTCTAATTCATTGAGCTTAGTTTCGAGACATTTACCTTCTTCGTTTAATAAAAAAAGTTTGAAAGGAATTTGGTGAAAGACAGTCTTGAATTTTTTGGTTTTTGTGTGCTCTGATCTCTAAAAACGGTTATCTTGAAAAGGAAATACATAGCCTCTCATTGAGTTAGTTTGTTTTAAGCTTCTTTATGTCTTTTATGTTTCAAAACTTCAATTGAAAACTACAAAAACAAATTAGTTAGATTGTCTTGTTTATGCTTAGGAAATGTTTGTTTTTCAATTGCATGAGTGAGTTAGACATATAGGTATTTTTGGAATTCTGAAAATCTAAGAGGCTTTGCTCTCTTTTCTTGTTTCAAAAAATAAAAAAATTTATTGGTGAAATTTTTGTGTATGAAGAATTCTTTTAAGGGTTTCTTGTTAAGTCTTGTATTTGAATTGGTGTGTTTTTAAAAGAAAATAAATGGTCTCTTCCCTACCCTAGCTAGTTTTCATTGAAAGAAAAAGAAGTGCATCACATATAGAATAAATTTTCATTTTGGATACAACACCTTACAAACATTCATTAATCATTCAGATAAAATAAATGGTAGTTTTTAGGCTAAATGTTTTATAGAAATTTGAGTGATAGGGTAGAGACGTGTTCTGACGTCTTTAAACATAGGAGCTGTCGTTTCATACCTACACAGCAATCCAAGGTCTGCGCGGTTCTTCCACGTACCATCGGTATATAGAATGGCCTTTCACGCACCCTTGAGGTATATCGAAAGGTACTTCACGTACTCGATTGTATATGGGAGGGCCCTTTTCAAACGGTTGTGCATTAAACAACACTAACATGGATTTGAGCTCCCATGTACCTTGCATATATTGGGAGAACCTACTAGGATTCCTATACTGTTATCCGCCTAAATGGCACCTCTCCATCTGAGTGCCGACATTCCTTATGTTGGTACACAAAAGGACATCTATGGATTGAGGTTTGCCAGGGTACTATAGATTGGTTTGTTGCACAATACATTTTTCCCCCATCCAGCTGGTTACTTTGACATTTTTACTATGTTGACTTGCATTCGCGACTTTCCTTTTATGCAAGTCGCGAGTGTCTCTTATAGCAAGTCGCGTATGTTTGTATTCGCGGGTTGCTCTTGTAGCAAGTCACGAATCATTCGCGGGTTGTCCTTCTATACACCCGCGAATATGTCCCTGAATAGTTAAAAAATAATAACACACGATAGCTTGAGATTAGTTAAGCCTTTTTCCTTAATTACCTTAACTGTCTCAACCTCCTCAACTTGCGAAACCGCCTTATTTCACCCATATAAATACAGGCATTGGGGAGGGTGTTAGATATATAGACTTGAAGAACAAAGTTATGCTGGTGGATTGTATACAGAAGTCTTTGGAGCAGTGGAATTCAAAATCCTTTGGTTGCAGAGGAGTCCTTGTCTTGGGCATTGGGTTGTAACCTGAACTTCTTCATTATTGATAATAAAGAGATTACTTCTTCCATATGTGTTTCATGTGTATTGGTTTGATAAATGTTCATGTTTATGCATCTTATATATGATTTGTCTAACCTGCTTATATATATATGAATCATCTTGTATCTGGAATATTGTTTATTGACAGGTGAAGAAGAGCAACCTTGAAGACTTTGAAGGTGAAGCAGAGCGGAAGAGGACTAGCAAGGATCGACCTTCGTTAATTGAGTGAGTCCTTCTAACCCTCCTATTTCCTATTCTGTACTTTAGAAGTCAATTGCTTGCAAGTAATTGAGTATGATGGTAACCCCTGATCTATGGTTATTTGGTGTATATTCCTTTACAACAGAACTGGCGACTATGCTGGGGAAGCCTAGACTGCTGTAGGTTTTTCTGTATCCTAACCAGTCTTTGCTTGGAAGTTTGTCTGTGATTTTTATCCTCGTTCTTACTTGCTTCAACATTTGAAAGTCTTGGGTTTTTTCTTGATTTTTTGAGAAAATTTGTATACCCTTTCGCGAGTTGTCTTTCTAGACAGTCGCAAATACTGCTTTGCATTCGTGGGTTGTAATACTAGACAGTCGCGCATCATTCACGACTTGCTCTCATACACAGTCGCGAATACTCCTAGAAATTGAGATTTTTAAGTTAAAGTTTGCTTGTTCTTTTCTTGGTATAATCCCTATTTTTCTGAGTAGATTTTCCTTATGAATGTTGTGTAGCTTGTTTGAATACATTGGGTGATCACACTTAGTGCTTTTTCGAAATCTCTTGAGTCTTTTTGGCTTGGATTGTTTACTGTTTGCATCCTGAGGTATTTTGGCCTGTTTGGGTAGTAGGTTAAAGTGTCTTTGTCCAGACCAGTGATCAGAGTCTTAGGTTCTATTTCTCTATTCCGTCTTTGACAGTGGCTGGACGTCACTTGCCCTTGTAAGTCTGTAGTGATTTTTTGTCATTGTTTGCACCCAAGCTAGGGTTCCTAGCCTTCCTTTATTGGTTGTCTTTTGGTTCTGTCAGCCTGTTTGCTTCAGTTTGTTGGCTTCAGACAGTTTATTTGATTCAAGCTTGCTCAAGTACAGTGTATTGTAGTTTTTCTTTTGCTTTTATAAAAGAAAATTAAAAAGAACTTGTTTTTGTTGCTTGCTCCCCCACCTCCTTCTTTGGCTTGACCTTGTTGGAAAAGGTACTGAATAGCCTTTGTCTATAGGTTTAGATTGATACTTGGGGCTTGTTGACCTTTGTTTATGTTAGTCTTTTTGCTCAGTTTCTTCATTCCAAAGTTGTTGGCTTGGTTACTTTTGTAAGCTTTCCTTTCAAGAGAGATTTATATCGAACTTTAGGGAAACCTAGGGTTTGTTTGTGGGGAATAGAGTAGTTGTTTATTTGCTTTGCTTACAGTACTTGCTTGCATTAGTTCACAGGATTTTTTTCTTTTGCATTTATAAAAGAAAAATACAAAAACATATGTTTGCTTTATATGCATGTAGATTAGGGTTTTAGTCTAGATTGCATAGCATATCATTGTTTTTGGAAAAATATAAAAATAATTTTTTCTTTTGTGGTTTTCAAGTTTTGTATTTGAAAAATAAAGAGAATAGTTTTTGCTTTTTGCAGTTCATTTCTCTTTGCTTAGTCATTTTGTTTCAACTTTTGAGTCAAAACACCACATAAGTTTCATGCCATTTATCCTCTAACTAATAACAACCCTTAAAATAAACGATATAATTTTAAAAATTGCTAGTAAGTTTTATTTTATAGGGTCATACACCAACTAGCTTAGGCTAGGCTTGTGGGATAGGGATTTTAAACTCCCCACAAGTGTTAAATTTAGACATAGTTGGCCAATCACTAGGTAAATCCTTGACTTTATCGACTGTATCTGGGAAGCTCCTCTCAAACGGGAGTTAAGCACTAGGCCGCGTGGAGGCTTGGACAAAGGAGATAACCCTCTGAATCCTTATCTAAACGTAACTCAGGACTTTTATGCATCTGGGGATTCTGTCCTAGACAGAGTTTCGGGCTCAGCTACCCTGCCCATGTGTACGAGTTTGGCTGACGACTGTCCCTCCAGACTGTCAATATAGTTAAGGTATCCTTTAGTCTCTTGACATCTAGGGTTCATACACAGGTACACCGGAAGGTTATTTCTGGTTGACCTTGGACGGACTTGGAAGGTAACCCCGGTAGAAAGTGTGGGAGGGCGGTGGGTGATTCCTCTGCTTGTGCCTAAGAACATCTATAGGGATTCCAAGTAACTGTCTATCAACTTTCTTCTGGAAAGTACATCTTATACATGTTTGTCTGTTTCGCTTTAGGAATTTATAGTGAGTGCTGTGTGGTTTTTCTGTACTTAGTGTGCCTTTAGGTGCGTGCTTTGTAATTTTGGTTTCCTATCAACCTCAGACTTTGTCTCTTGTTTTGAAATTATGGCTAACACCCCTTTGGACACCAACCAAGAGATCCCCATGCTGGGAACTCCTTGTACTATTCCTCTTACTGGGAATGTTGGTGTTCCCTTGATGGCCACTTTGAATCTTCCTAGATTCACCCTAGGGCTGTCGGTGTGGTTGTTCTCCACTCCAACTGTCCTGAATGCTCTTGATGCTTCTCAAGTAAGCTCTTTATATCCAGAGCATCAAAACACTGCTTCCCCTTCACCTGTAGTTGATTCTCCTCCTCCTTCTACCTCATGCGGTGAAAGTACTGATACTAGTAATCGGCAGTCGAAAAGGAGTAAAAGAAGGAGGAATAGGAAGAAGGGACATAAGCAAGGGGGCACCCATTCAACCTCTGCAAGTCAAGTTGAAACTCACCACCCAGCCTCTGTGGTTCATGCTGGGGGCACCCATCCAACCTCTGCATTTCATGTTGGATCTAAGCACTCAACCTCTGCAAGTCAAGTTGATTTTCACCATCTAGCATCTGTTGATCTTGATGGTGGGATCCTTCCAACCTTCCCAGGTCATGTCGGATCCAATCATTCAGCCTCTGCGGTGCATGCTGATGGCACCTGTTCAACCTCTGGTTTTCAAGTTGAACCTCCTCATCCAACCTCTGTTGTTCATGTTGGATCCATCCACTCAGCCTCTGTTGTTCATGCTGGGGGAACACGCTCAACTGCTCCAAAGCAGATTTGTCCTAACCATTCAACCTCTGTTGTTCATGTTGGTGGTGCCCATCCAACCTCTTCAAGTCATGTTGGACCTAGTCTCTCAGCCTCTGTAAGTCATGCTGGGGGCATTCTCTCAGCCTCTGTGGTTCATGCTGAAGACAATCCGTCAGCCATTGCGAATCATGTAGACATTGTTGAAAATACTACCCGTTCAAAACACAAGCCCAAGTTTCCTTGTAAGCTTTGTGAGGGAGACCACCTTACTTATAAATGTCCTTCTATCGTAGAGGTGCAAAGAGTATGGTTTAATGGTCATCCCGTTTTTGAACATTCTGAAGCTTTTCAACAACCAGCCTCTCTTAGTCAGGTTGGACCTAGTCATCCGGCCTCTGTTGTTCATGCTGGGGGCAAACTCTCATCCTCTGCAGGTCATGTTGAGAGCAAACATCCATCCACTGCTAGTCATGTTGACACCGTTGAGAAAACTAGTCGTTCGAAGTGCAAACTTAAGTTCCCTTGTATGTTATGCGAGGGAGATCATCTTACTCACCTATGCCCTGCTATCCCAGAGGTGCAAAGAGTGTGGTCCAAGACTTAAGATTTTCCTTCTCCTAAACAACCTATAGTTTCTCAACAACCTACTCAACCTTCGATTGATCAAGTGGTCGAACCAATCTCAGATTTGGTCAATCCCACTCTTCTTTTAAAGAGTGATCCTAATGTGATTGAACCAATGTTATCTTTGGTCAATTCCACTCTCCCTTCGGAGAGTGACTTTCATGAAGCAGTTGAATCGATTCCATTGTCGATCAATCCCACTCTTCCTTTGGAGAGTGAAGTGTCTACTAGTCACATTTTCCTCACTGCCAGTTCAGAACTTACTGAACAAGGGGGCACTGAACTTGCTTCAGATCAACCCCCACCAAGCTCTCGGATTGCTTCCTTTGATTGGGATAGCCTAGTTGAGCCATGCCTTCCTTCTGCTGCACCTTTCCAGATAAAGGTCAGAGTTGAACCTTACACGATTTCTCATTGTATTGTTGATGAAGGAGCCTCAGTTAGTATTTTTTCTGCTCGTGCTTGGCGAGGCATGGGATCTCCCAGCCTTGTGTCGACTGCTAGTCAATTACTGGCGTTTGATAGAAGAACTTGTATAGCCTCAGGAATTCTTGCTCAAACACCTGTTACTTTGGGTGGGAAGACCGTCTTAGTTGACTTCATGGTGATAGAAGACCCCTTGGACTTTAATATGCTCCTTGGACGTGATTATGTCTATGCCATGCAAGCTGTGGTGTCAACATTTTTTCATGTGATGTACTTTAATCATGGCGAAGAAATTGTCACTATCGATCAGTTGGATTTTCTTGATCCGTCTGCTGACTTAACTAGAGACCAGGTCTTTCCTTTATTGATTCCCAGTGTTTCTGTAGACACTACCCACCACAGGTGAACTATGTGGCCTCTTGTCCTTTATGTTCAATTGCTACTGAGAAGCAGCCTCTATTTCCATGCTTACCTTCTCGGGACTTGGTCCCAGCAGTTGAACAGATGAGTCATCGTATACAGACCATGGAGCTTGCTCTCCACTCTGTTAATCCATTTGAAAGTTCAGACATGTGGCCTATGTTGGATGATCTCCTTCCTTTGGATGAAGTCTTCCTAGAGTCTTTGATACAGTTTGACCTTCTTTTGGATGTCGGTTCAGTTGTGACTAGGTCTAACTGAACCGACTTTAGAGAATTCTTTCTGCTCTCCTTCAAGCTCGTTAAAAATAGTAAGGATGCCACGAGTTGAATTTTCCAGATTCGTTAAAATTTCATAGGAAAGATTATGAGTTTCTTTAGGCCCAAGTCTGACTCCTCAAAATAGACTTGACTATCGAGTAAAATTGTCCATTCAGGCTCGTTAAGAATATGTGAATGGCCATCCACATTGGTGGTAGGTTATCTTTTTTTCGGACCATGTGGAATAGTACGAGAAAGGATCACTCTCTTTTCTTCAGAATTGAGAAGAGTATTCTCAGGCATAGGTTTATCACTTTTCCGGACCTGAGGGACTAAACTTACGGAAAAGGAACCCCTGGTATGAGCTTATTTTTCTCTTTTTCATGCTCTGGACCAAAACATGAAAAAGATTCTGAGTGTACTTTATGTCTTTGTCATGCTCGTTAAACCCTAAAGAACAAAGCATCGAGTTTATTGTTGTAAGCCCCATTTCTCGTAATCAAATGGATCTTTCCAAGTGATCTTGCCTTCCTTCACACTCATAAAACTCAGGCTATATGCTACTTTTGAAGGAGCATTGGGTAGGTGGTAACTTAACCTTTTTTGGACCTTCCTGACTAAGTACGAAAAAGGTGCGCCTTTTCTTCTTCGGAAGTTAAGAGAGTTCTTCTTTGGTTTGTTTTATACTTTTTTGGCCTCAAGAGACTAAATTGTACGAAAAGGACCCCCATGGAGTCTTCTTTGGAGTTTTCAGACTCTCTAAACTGTGGAAACACTGTCTAGCATGTACTAGTTCGGGCTCGTAAAATCCAAGAATCAATGTTTTATCAAGCATTCATCTTTCTTTTCTTCGAGCTTGCCAAAAATGAAGATGGTATCGAGTTTTATTTCTTGGACTAGTTAAACCTTTACAAGAAAGAGGGGATCCTATCAAGCATTATTTTCCCATCTCTTCAAGCTTGTTAAAAAATGAAGAGGGAACCGAGTTGGCTTTCCTAGATTCGTTAAAATTTAACAGGGAAGGTAAGGAAGAAGTTTTCTCTTGTTTTCAGTAATGGCAGCCTGTCATCCTTGAGCATAGCACTCTTTGTCTTTCGATATCCATGTTTCAGTGTCTACTTGTGTTCAGCTATCACTTTGAGTTTCTTACTCCTCCTCTTGTCCGTTATACCTGGGGAATCTGATCATGTCTCCTACATGACAAATAAGTCTAGTTGCTCTACCTATAAGTTATATGCTGCCTTGGGTCATCTCTATGGTGTGCTCACTGTTCAAGGACTCTTCCCAATGTCTAATCTATAGCCTGATCCTATCATTGTTATATCTGTTATCTATTTGTATCTACCTTCTTTTGCCTAGTTCCTAGTCACTCTTGTGATCCGTTGGAGGATCTATTGCCTTCCCTATCACAACATGGTTCTGTTTCAGCACTTCCTGATGACGAAGACCTAGAGTTTTGACGATGGTACCTCAGGATTCGCTTTTATCATTGGTGACTTCCTTTGCTTCAGTTGTTGATTATCATCTATTGATTGACAAACTATTGAATCCTTTCCATGTTCGACTTCAGCTCCTCTTATTCACGTGGCTTGGATTGTACTGGTTCTTTGGGATCCCTTATGAAGACCTTAGTTCCTCTTTCTGGACTAAGTTGCGCAAGATTATGTTCTGTTCCTATACACAGCTTCCAGATCTTTGAAGACTCATTCTTGTATATTGTGGCTTTGATCCACCTTTGTAATATACATGGTGCTATATGATGTACTCAAATATTGTAAAGGAGCTAGTGTTCCATTAAATTGAACATAGCATCCTTAGAAGTAACTTTGTATATGACATTACTATGTATTTGTTTCAGGTACTCTCTCTACTTCATTGGATTTCTGAGTTCTCCAAAGATGAAGATTATAATGTATTTCGGCCATCGTTTCCCTCTGACCTCACACATTAGGGGGCATCTGTTATCCGCCTAAATGGAACCTCTCCGTCCGAGTGCCGACATTCCTTATGTTGGTACAAAAAAGGACATCTATGGATTGAGGTTTTCCAGGGTACTATAGATTGGTTTGTTGCACAATACATTTTCCCCCCATCCAGCTGGTTACTTTGACATTTTTACTATGTTGACTTGCATTCGCGACTTTCCTTTTATGCAACTCGCGAGTGTCTCTTATAGAAAGTCACGTATGTTTGTATTCGCGGGTTTCTCTTGTAGCAAGTTGCGAATCATTCATGGGTTGTCCTTCTATACACTCATGAATATGTCCCTGAATAGTTAAAACATAATAACACGCGATAGCTTGAGATTAGTTAAGCCTTTTTCCTTAATTACCTTAACTGTCTCAACCTCCTCAACTTGCGAAACTGCCTTATTTCACCCATATAAATACAGGCCTTGGGGAGGGTGTTAGATATACAGACTTGGAGAGCAAAAGTTATGCTGGTGGATTGTATACAGAAGTCTTTGGAGCAGTGGAATTTAGAATCCTTTGGTTGCAGAGGAGTCCTTGTCTCAGGCGTTGGGTTGTAACCTGAACTTCTTCATTATTGATAATAAAGAGATTACTTCTTCCATATGTGTTTCATGTGTATTGGTTTGATAAATGTTCATGTTTATGCATCTTATATATGATTTGTCTAACCTGCTTATATATATGTTGGGCAATAGGGCAGACCCGGGTTTAAACCTTTTGTGTCGCACCAACAAAAGACCCACAGTGTTGGCCCTTTCGGTAACAACCTGCGCACAGGTTGCAGTCTCACCCGAAACAGCTATGGGGTGCCGCAGAATCAGGTTTCTGCAAGCCGAGAGGGAGATTACTGTACCTTAGCCTTAATAATCTTATTAAACAATACTATAAAAGCTTTACCATTCATTTACATACAACTTCGCGTATTTATCAACAGTTGTTACTTGCTCAACCCACTACAGGGAATTTACAGCGAAGCTAAATATTAACAGCGATCTAATTTATCAGATGTATACAGTATTAATGCATAAAAGAGAACAGAACAGAAACATCACAAGAAACCACAACACTAGATATAACGTGGTTCACCCCCAGTGTAGGGGCTACGTCCACAAACTATGTTCTATTCAACTTGCTACAAAACCACAGTTTGATCTGCGCACTCAGCTGCAGATCCTTTCAGTCCTCAAAAAGCCACGCACACAGCAGCAGGCCCCTGCGCACACAGCTGCAGGTCGTTCCTTAATGCTCCTTACACAAACCCTCTGCGCACACAGCTGCAGAGGTCGTCCACGCACACAGCTGGGACTTAACCTTTTCTTAAAAAAGCCGATCTTAGCTTCGCCTTAATCTGTCTTTCATCATAAAACCTAACCTATCTTCTTTACACAAGCGCTTATTTATACTGCGCATTTTTACAAAACCATGGTCTTAAACCATGGGCACCCAAAAACACTAAACCCTGGATTTAAACCACGGGTTTATTACAAAAAAAGAGGGTTTTGACTTACCCTGACACCCCTAAGACTATTTTGACCCATAACTCCGCTTACAAATTTTCTAATTAATCGCGGAGTTACCCAAACATGGAGTATGCGCCCCAACAGGCCCCTAAGACTCACTAGTGGCCCGTCCTGGGACACTCTTCAGTTTCCCTGGTGGCAGATTTCTGCTGATGAAGCACAGTGTACTGCTTGCTGAAGCTTTCCATGCCGATGCCGACTGCCTACTTCTGTTCTTTGGAAACTGTCGCGATCCACCTGCAACACCATTTTTCACTCCAATTGCTGATGCCTGACCATCGACAACTTTGGGGTCCCCTAGGATTGCATGTCGCACTGCAGAAGGAATATAGCTGCCATGGTTCTGCTACGTCGACATATGGCATGGCGGGTTTCCCCAAAGTCTTTCTGTTAGGCCTCATGCCCTTTGTTGCTCTACGTTAGAGCAAACTCCTGTCTGTCTTTGCAAATTTAGAGCAAACTCCTGACTGTCGATGTACTTAGCCAGGTAAGGTTGTACCGGCGGAGTACTCAACAGGTGCTGCAGACCTCTATCCCTTACCTCGCGTACTAGCTCCTGAACGTTACAGTCGTTCGACATGGTTCGGGCTAAATATCTCACAGATGCTTAATGCAGAAAACATAGGTCGAGATGGCTCCTTATAGAATCCCAAGGCGGAATTTATCATCATGGTGCAATGATGTCGCCAAATCTGACGGAGTTCCAAAAATCTTCTCCACACAGCGCCGGATCTGCCCAAAATCTCATTATGACCAGTAATGAGAGCAGCTCTCGTGCCAGCGCCGCCGGTTGTGGAATGTCCCATCCATCACAATTTGGGCTGCGACACACCTTGACAACCCTCGACTTCGACACAATCTGACCCTGCGACCTACGATCACTTGCAGCTTCGCATCCTGATAATCCATAATGCGACAAGCGGCTTCACGTATTTGCTTATTGCTACCTCCTATTCTGAATACCTGGCCTATCCGTGTACTTTTTTAAGCGGCTCCCATTTATCATAGAGGGGGAAATCTCACCATTTAACTTAGCTAGCTGGACTGCGCCCCCGTTAGTAACTTTCTGTACTACATACGGTCCTTTCCAATGTGTCTTAAACTTTCCAGGGAACTTCATGAATTTGCTGTCATAAAGGAGCACAAGATCACCCTGCTGAAAATGTTTCCTCTTGATGTGCCTGTCGTGCCACGCTTTTTCTCGAGCTTTCTGCACCTGTTGTTGGAATCCTGCGACAAATCTATCCTCTTCAAGTTCTAATATCTATTTCAGTCTCTCTGTGATTATGGCTGGGTCATCCATCTCGGTGAAAGAAGATATCCAGAGGCTGGGAACAATGTATTCCATGGGCATGACAGCTTGTTGCCCATAAACTAGTCGAAAGGGTGTATGGCCTATCAACTTTTTGCAAGTAGTTCTGTAAGCCCATAGCACTGCTGGAATTCGAAGATCCCAATCATCCCTGTTAGCGTTACAAACCTTTGTCAATGCATGCTCAAGGATTTTGTTAAAAGCCTCGACAGTCCCATTTGCTTGAGGGTGATATGCGGTACTCTTTTGATGATATACCTGAAATTCTTCAGTCAATACTTTAATAGTCCTGTTCAGGAAATGGGACCCTTGGTCACTCATAAGAACTTTGGGACACCCAAATCTGGATAATATGTTGTCGAAGATGAACTTCGCAGCAGTAGCAGCACTACAGGTCTTGACTGGTTGAGCTTCGGCCCATCGGGTAAGATAATCAGTTGCTGTAATGATGTATCGGGCTCCTGACTGTTTCGCAGGGGGGTTGATAGGACCAACAAAGTCAATGGCCCATTTGTCAAAGGCCTATAATGTTATTTGCAGAGCTAGGGGCATTTCATCCCTCCTAGATGGTTTACCTGTCCTCTGACAGATGTCACAGCTGTGGCAGTATTCTCTTGCATCTTTGTGAAGTGTGGGCCACCATAAGCCGGCTGTCAAGATCTTCTGTGCTGTTGCTTTACCTGCATAGTGACTTCCTGCTGCACTAGAGTGTGCTTCTACCAATATTAGAGGTTTTTCGTGTTCCAAAACACATCTACGCAATATCTCATCTGGTCCCATCTTATACAGATGTCCCGCTATTAAGGTGAAGTCCGAGGCTCGAACCACCAACTGCTTCTTCTGCTGTGTGGTCATCTCTGCAGGGGGGATACCTGTAGACAAATGCTAAGCAATATCCTGGAAATATTCATCAACTATCTGTATAGCAAATAATTGTGCATTGGGGAGGCCTTCATCCATATTGGTAAGTTCCTCGCCTGACTCGAGCCTCGACAAGTGGTCAGGTCCTAGGTTAAGTCGTCCAGGCTTAACAATGATCTCAAAATCATATTCTTGAAATAGAATTAACCATCTGCATATTCTTCCTCCTAGCACAGGTTTGTTGACTAAGTACTTCAGAGCAGAGTGGTCAGTAAACATCTTAAAATGAGAACCTAGAAGATAATGCCGAAATTTTTGTAATGCATATACCATGGCAAGACCTTCGCGTTCTGTCGTAGTATAATTTTTCTCCACTGTGGATAACTTCCTGCTGGAAAAAGAGATAGGGTGATCGATATTACCTGTACCTGGCTACGCGAGCACAGTACCTAAAGCAATAGAGGATGCATCCACATGCACATGAAATTCCTTGTTCCAGTCAGGGAATACTAGGATAGGGGCGGTGACCATTTTGTCTTCCAGAATGTCGAGGCTTGCTTGGCATTCAGGAGTCCATTCGAACTTAATATCTTTCTTTAGCTGCCTCTCCATTGGGGCGATAATCTTGGCATATCCTTGGATAAATTTCCTATAGTAGCCGGTGTGACCAAGCGTTGTTCGAAGTTGTTTGACGGATTTTGGAGGTGGCAAGTTTACAATAATAGCGATCTTTGCAGGGTCCATCATCAATCCCTTCTTGCATACCACATGACCAAGTAGAATGCCAAAAGGCGCACAGAAGATGCACTTTTTTAAATTCAAGGAGATTTGGTGCTGTCTGCATTTATCCAACATAAGTCTCAAACTAGTTATATGGTATTTTACTAGCCCAAAAATAGTCCAATCATCAAAGTAAACTTCTAAAAATTTATGTATGTATTCCTTAAAGGCGGAGATGACTACTCGGGAAAATATGGCAGGTGCATTCTTCAACCCGAAGGGCATGACAGTATACTGGAAGGATCCCATTTCGGTAGCAAAGGTTGTCTTGTGTCGGTCCTCTGGAGCAATTCGGATCTAATGGTAGCCCGAAAAACCATCGGTAAAAGAGTATATTTCTTGGCCTCCGACATTGTCGAGCACTTCATCTGTAAAGGGAGTGGGGAAAGGGTTGTGCAGACAGGCATCAGTGAGTTTCCTTAGATCGACACAGATTCGGATCTCACCCTTAGTCTTCTTATCCTGGACGACCATAGGGATGACCCACTCAGATTCTTCAACAGGTTCAATTATTCCTGCAGCAAGCATATTTTCCAACTCTAGCTTAACCTTTTCCTTCTATTTTGGATTCAATCTATAAGGGCACTGCTTCACAGGCTTGGCATCAGGCTTCAGGGGGATCTTCATTACTCCGATATCTCCCAAGATACCTTTCATTTCAGAGAACTTTGTCGGAAATAGATCTTGGTATTCGTGGAGCAGTTGAGTTACCTTGCTTACCATCTCATCGTCCCAATAGTCGCCAATGGTAGCAAACTTAGGCTGTGCATCGGATCCAATGTTAACTGTGCGCGTCTTCAAGGGCTGCATCACTTCGAGAACTTCGACTGCCGGTCCATGCACGTCACAATATCCTTCTGACTCTGGGATATCAAGACGGCGCGGATCCTCTTCTTCGTCGACTGTGAAGTTATAACATTCCAGTGCGAAGGCTTCTTGTGTGGTCCAATCAGGGTGATTTTCGGTCACTTCTTGATCGTTAAATACCTTAGTAGTGATGACCCTGATAGCTGCGTCTAGGGCTGGACAAACATCATTAGTAGAAAAAGTATTGACAAAGCTATGAACAAGACAATCCCAACTTACAGTATCTTGGCGAAGTTCAGCCTCCGCGTACCAGTTCTTCGCTAATGGTCCCAGCGTGTGCACAAATCTATGTACCCACTCATCCTGAGGGACATACTTCCATGCCTCATAGCATTTGCTTAGGTGGTCTTGGGGGCAAGTTTTTCCATCAAACTTACTTCGCACCGTTGCCAACTGGTCTGAGAACCGCAGGCGAAGGAGCTTCTGACATGTTTCCCAGGTAGGGATCTACTTCTTATGGCTCGTCCACCATCTGACTGCTGTGGCTCTGAATGCTGACTCTAGGGCCTCCATTATTTGGAGGGCAGGTATCTGAGCCGTGAATTGTGCAATAAATGGTTCAGGATCTATCGAACCATCATACACAGGTATATGTCGGGTTTGTGAGTCGACCCATCTGAGAGACTTGGTAAGGCAGGCATTGCTGCCCCCATGGTGTGCAGATAATCGGTGTTGCCAACTTTCTAATTCATCTTCAGAGTCCATCATACAGGAGCTACCAGACTCCCATCCTGTGGCTGGAGGATCCACATAACCTTCGTCCTGCGCCATGATAGTAGATATAGGTTCCACATCAGCCTGATCGTTATGGTGGAGTGGCTCAGTGTACCATTCCCCTTGTGAAGGATCCAGGGGCAGGATGACCCTGAAGTCTTTCCCTTCGAAGACCATCTATCTCTTCTTTAGGTTGATCACTGCGGCATTTGCCATTGCCCATTCAATTCCTAACAGGGCCGGGTAAGGATTGCTGTCATCAATGATCTCAATTACTTCGAAGTCTGCGAAAGTACTGATTCCGTCAATATCTATTTGGAGATCCAAGAATCTTCCTAAAGGTACAATCTTTTGCTGGTTGGCTAGCCTCAACTGTATAGGAGACCAGGCAAGGGTAGGTTTCCCCATTTGTTCCCAGGTTTGTTTGGTTAAAACATTGACATCGGACCCCAAGTCCAGAATAACATCGGTCATATCATATGCCCCAATCTGAGCATTCAATCGCATTTCCCTGCTGGTCCTGCTGACTCGATGAACAGTTTTGTCCTGACCACAACTTTGCAAAGATTCACAAGAAGCGATGACGTTCTGCAGCTCATTCAGAGCAGCTTGATTTCTTAAAAGTTTGAGGCAACTTTGCAAAAAGGTAGATAGTATACTTACTTTATCCAGCGATGCGTCGCAGGGCGGCGACTGAGGCTGTGTAGGCGCACTGGGTGGGATAGGGCCATTAAAATCTTTCTTGGCCGCCATGAATGTCTCTTTCTCTCTGATGATATCAAATGCAGGAATTTTCTCAAGAGCCTTACGAACTAGAGCTTCGACAGGGCGGTTTGGCGTTTTTTGGATATGTGTTGTAACTCCACTTCTTGTAACGACATTAATGGTTGCCACAGGGTGGGGTTCCACAGAAATCATCTGGAGGCTCTGAGTAGGGGTAGTATGTCGTGCCTGAATCTTAGCGATCAACTGGGGGCACTGCTCAATCACATGATCTACGGCGCGGCAATACCGACACGTCGTAGTGGGGTTCCGACAGTCGCGAGACAAATGCCCGACTTGGTTACAATTGTAACACACAATTTGGTTTCGGCCTCGCCCGGCCATGCACCCCCCTGGTAACCATAACTATCGTTATTTGGGCCTTCAGTGTGCACCCGGTAGGCATAATAGGTGCGGCACTCCTCCTCATTATGACCTATGGATTTGCAAAATTTACAGTAGGATTTCTCAAGTCCCTGCCCATACCTTTGTAGCAGATAATAGTTCTCAGGTCGATGCTGACCTGTCATTCTGCAAAGCTCACAATAGAGAACTTGTGGTGGGAAGGGGTTCGGCGCACCGGTCTGCATGTACTTGTTTATCAGAGGGCACCGTTCCTTGTCATGACCTTCGGTCTGACAGTGCGTACACCAAACCGCTTCGCGATCAGGTTTTCCCTTTTTCATCTCCCGAATTTCTAGGGCCATCGCAGCTAACTGCGCTTGGATTTGAGCAATCCCAAAGTCATCTCCAACAGGGGCAGTCTCTAGTTTCATTGCGATTTCCAGAGCCTCTTGCTGGTCAGCAACCTTCTGTTGCCAGAGTGGAGTTCGGATATGCGGTAACAATGCTACAATAAACCATTCCTTGTGCTGCGCAGGACTAATGGTAAAGCTGAATTGGTCCAGTAGAACTTTGAATCTCTGATCAAAGTCCCAGACTGATTCATCGCGCCGCTGTTGAATCTCCTTGAGTTCAGTGATGCTCTGCGACTCCGATTTAGGCTTCTTAAATTCTTTGATTATGGCCGCCTTGATCTCGCCTAAAGTNGAGGTAGATGTGGTAACCTGACTTAAGGAAGAGGGGTCAAAATTTTGCTTATACCTTTTTCCGTTTCACAACAACCCGCTTTGCTCGTCGAAGAAAGTGTCACTTGAAAACATATGTTAGTACGACTAAACTAATAGTCTGATTCAAACAGCAATATACCCTTTTCGGCCAATAGTATTTTAATCCTTAAGCTTAATAAATTCAAGAACTTACCATGGGGACCTTTGAAAAACTGTCATTCAGCTTCACTGAAGGAGGTGCTTGTGTCAATGGCAAACTCTGTCACAAAGGCTTCCAACGTTCGCGTCGTCCAGAAATCGACAGCGCGGGATACCTCATTGTTTACGTGTTGCACAAGATTGACCCTTGCGGGGGTCCACGTAAGAATCCGTCGAACTTGAAAGTTCGCCCTCCTCTCTGTTAACCTAGACAGCCACTGGTGCAACTCTATGTGGATACTACCAAAAAAAGTTTCATAAGCATCACAAAAAACATACCTTTGTAAAAATTCACTTGCACTACACCGCGGTTGGGCATTCTCTCGCTACGCAAACTTCAAATAGATCTCAGCAAACCAATCACTGATTTCCTTCACAGAGGGCCTCCAAAACATAGCCCTTGAGGTACAATGTAAACCCCTCTTGAGCAGGTACTGAGTTCAACCGGCAACGGAACCAATTTGTTGGGCAATAGGGCAGACCCGGGTTTAAACCTTTTGTGTCGCACCAACAAAAGACCCACAGTGTTGGCCCTTTCGGCAACAACCTGCGCACAGGTTGCAGTCTCACCCGAAACAGCTATGGGGTGCTGCAGAATCAGGTTTCTGCAAGCCGAGAGGGAGATTACTGTACCTTAGCCTTAATAATCTTATTAAACAATACTATAAAAGCTTTACCATTCATTTACATACAACTTCGCGGATTTATCAACAGTCATTACTTGCTCAACCCACTATAGGGAATTTACAGCGAAGCTAAATATTAACAGCGATCTAATTTATCAGATGTATACAGTATTAATGCATAAAAGAGAACAAAACAGAAACATCACAAGAAACCACAACACCAGATATAACGTGGTTCACCCCCAGTGTAGGGGCTACGTCCACAAACTGTCTTCTATTCAACTTGCTACAAAACCACAGTTTGATCTGCGCACTCAGCTGCAGATCCTTTCAGTCCTCAAAAAGCCACGCACACAGTAGCAGGCCCCTGCACACACAGCTGCAGTTCTTTCCTTAATGTTCCTTACACAAACCCTCTGCACACACAGCTGCAGAGGTCGTCCACGCACACAGCTGGGACTTAACCTTTTCTTACAAAAACCGATCTTAGCTTCGCCTTAATCTTTCTTTCATCATAAAACCTAACCTATCTTCTTTACACAAGCGCTTATTTATACTGCACATTTTTACAAAACCATGGTCTTAAACCATGGGCACCCAAAAACCTTAAACCCTGGATTTAAACCACAGGTTTATTACAAAAAAGAGGGTTTTGACTTACCCTGACACCCCTAAGACTATTTTGACCCATAACTCCGCTTACAAATTTTCTAATTAATCGCGGAGTTACCCAAACATGGAGTATGCGCCCCAACAATATATATGAATCATCTTGTATTTGGAAGATTGTTTATTGACGGGTGAAGAAGAGCAACCTTGAAGACTTTGAAGGTGAAGCAGAGCAGAAGAGGACTAGCAAGGATCGACCTTTGTTAATTGAGTGAGTCCTTCTAACCCTCCTATTTCCTATTCTGTACTTTAGAAGTCAATTGTCTGCAAGTAATTGAGTATGTTGGTAACCCCTGACCTATGGTTATTTGGTGTATATTCCTTTGCAACATATACCATTTGAGAAAATCCCTTTGGCTATCTTGTTGGAGCAATACACCAAGAACAACACTCGGGGAGCTACTATGCACGTGTCGTCCAGGTAGTCAAGTATTTAGGTGAGGGACGGTTGATCCTTCTCGCTGCGTTTTACTATTGGACCTTGTGGTATATCATGAGTTGCGAGAACTTGACAATCCTAGTGAGATACCAACTATATTCAGTCCATCCTGTCATTTAAATCTATTTGTATCCTTTAGCTTACATAGGTTGTTAGATTTTTATCAATTAAGTATTATGACCTTATGATCTTATCTGAGAGAATAACATGCACAACAATCAATCACAAGAGTCAATAGAAACAAATATTTTCCTCAGGGAAACCATAAAGGAGAAAACCCCCAACTTTCTCAAAGATAGAATAAGCACCAATGGCAGCAGTAAAACCCAAGACAGAAAGTCGATCTCCAATAATTGTTCTCTCTCTCACTTGTGTGAGCTCCTCTTCTCTCACCTATCCGCTATATCTGCATGAGTGTGTGTGTATAGAATGGAGAGACTCACTCTCTATTTATACTAGTTTTCCACTCGACAAATACTTACCAGGGCCAACATCTCTAGGAGAGTCTAATAACCCTAGTGCCCCACAACTGTGGGGACTTTGCCCCCCGATCAACAAGGAGGGTTATCCTCTATGACTTTACATGAATCGATTACATTAATAATTTTCTCGATATGAACATTGGGGATCAATGAAATACAATATATGAAATATATAAGTGAATACATTCCGAAATTACAAATACATCAACACTCCCTCTTAACTAGGAAAGTATTATATTGACACAATTCATCAGTACAAGTCTTCGTCACTAGATCATCATCAAAGCTGGATCATCACTGTATCATCATCAAAGTTGGTTCATCACTGGATCATCATCATCAATACTGCTCCATCTATCTCTATCAAATGGTGCTATCTCTCAATTCTACTTGGAACAGGAAGTTCTATAGAGCCAGCTCTTTTTCATGTTGGTTGTGGGCCTAGCCTCCATGTAAGTATTCATATTCTTTGGCACTTATATCTGACCATGGGAGGAACACATCTAGCATCCATGTTAGAAAGGCCCACCCAACACTTATATCTAACAATGGAAGGAACACATCCAACATCCATGTCAGAAAGGCTCAGCACTTATATCTGACCATGGGAGGAACACATCCAACATCCATTTTAGAAAGGATTTGCACTTACATCTTACCATGGGAGGAACCAATCCTACTACCATGTCAGATGGGCTCTGCACTTACATATGACCATGGGAGGAACCAATCCTACCACCATGTCAGAAGGGATATGCACTTACATATAACCATGGGATTAACCAATCCTACCACCATGTTAGAAATGCACAAAGAATCATCACTTCCTCTTGGAAGGAACCTTGATCTGTAGAACACCAAGATTCTCCCTAAAGTACTCAAACTTCACTCTAGCTAATGGCTTGGTTAACACATTAGCTATCTATTTTTCAGTTGCAAAATACTGGAGCTTCACTGCTCCTCTATGCACCATATATATGATATTGTGATATTTGATCTTGATATGCTTCGACTTGTCATGGAACACCAGGTTCTTCGACAACTTCACACAACTCTCATTGTCACAATATATGCAAGCAGAATTGAACTGAAGATCAAACAAATCAGATAGTAGCTTCCTCAGCCACACTGCCTCATAACTAGCAGAACAAGCTGTGACATAATCTGCTTCAGATGTCAATGCAACGCATGACTGCTTCCTGCTAAACCAAAAGATAACACCTGATCCCATACTGAAGCAACACCTCGAATTTCTCTTCCTATCAATGGCATTTCCTACCCAATCCGAATCCACATAAACTTCCAGGTTAATCTTTTGATTCACCCCATACTTGAGCCCATAATCAAT
The DNA here is from genome assembly GCA_001517045.1 of Pseudotsuga menziesii. NCBI lineage: Eukaryota > Viridiplantae > Streptophyta > Pinopsida > Pinales > Pinaceae > Pseudotsuga > Pseudotsuga menziesii. Next base: position 49,714 of record LPNX010172436.1, read on the forward strand.
TATACCCTTCAGGTAGCTCAGAATATGATTTGCAGCAATCAAGTGAACATGTCTCGGATCTGCCAAGAACTTGCACAATGTGTTCACAACAAATAAAATATTTGGTCTCGTATCTATTGGGTACATCAATGACCCAATCATCTAATGATATATCATGGCATCAACCAACTCTAACGAAGCATCACTCAATAGCTTCAAGTTTGATGCCATAGGTGTGGTCATGGCCTTGCATTCCATAATCCCAAACCTCTTTAGGATCTCTACTGAATGCTTCCCTTATCCCAGGGACATTCCATCTGCATTATGCCACACCGCCATGGCTAGAAAGTAATGCATCATACCCAATTCTTTCATCTCGAACTCGGCAACAAGTCTCCTTCTTGCATCTTTAATGAGTTCCTCTTTTCCTGTCAGTAACAGGTCATCAACATATAACAGGAGCATCACTGGTCTTCCACCTTCAACCTGGAAGAAAAGGTTGGAATCTTCTTTACTCTTAGTAAATCCTAGAGCCATCAGTAATCGGTACCATGTCGAACCTCAGAATCTTCTGCAGTCACTCGCTCTGAAGCAGGGCATCATTCTCCTTCTGTCTTTTGTACTTTATGTATTGAAACATTTTGTACTAGAGTGGCAAGTAGATTCCTATGATCCTAACATTTTATGTATTCATCTAGGGTCACTGGATACCAAGATCCTCTATCTTGAACCTTTTCAAAATTTCTTCTTGCACCCATCTATGAGCTTGTCATCCTCTATAGCATTTCATCTTCAGCCTTGTAGAAAAGGTTAATATCTTCATTACTCTAGGTGTTCTTCAAGCTCCTCATGTATGTGTTATCCCATGGGTTCCTTCTGAGCTTGTATAAGGCCTTATTTAATTTGCACACATGAGTCTTCCTGTCATGTGTCTCAACCTCTAGTGGCTTCAAATGCCTTTTCATAGTCTATGCCTTATTTCCGTGAGACGCCTTGCGCTATGAATATTGCCTTGTACCCTACAATATTTCCATATACTGCATGTTGCATCTTGTAGATCCATACGGAGACACTATAGACTTCCCTTCAGGCCTCGATACTGAATCCTAGAAATCATTCTTCTTGAACTGATACTCTCCTTTCCTTTCTTCTTGGCTACTTCTTCATAGCTAGAAGGCTTTACATGAATGATGTCACTCAATAGTGTCAGATAACTGCATTGTGTCTAAGAAATCTTTCTTTCTTTGAAAGTATCATCATATTATTCTTCATCTTGGATTATTTCTCGAATTGTCATCACTTGTTCTTCGGAACAAGTCTCATCCTTCTTTTCTTGTAGGCGATTGTACGTGATCTTTCCTACAAGTCAAATGCATTAGCTGTATGGTTAGAAACATTTCATAAGGCATATTCATAACGAAAAAATTCTTATGCATAAAGATATAATCATGCAACTATTTTAGCCAATACAACATTCATCCATATCTCATGGAAACTTTCTAGATTCCTTCCATATCTACCATGACATCATTGATATTGTGCACTAATCCAATATGTCAGCCAAGAGGTTTCATTCTGGATATTAGTGTTACCACCTAAGTTGTACTTAGTGGTTTTTTATCAAGTGATCCTGGTGAACCGGACAAGGATAACTTGTTCGAACTTCAGAAGACCTTCAGTATTGCTTTCGGGAAGCCTTGTTGTACTATATCACATGTTCATACCCCATGGGGGAATCGTAATAAATGTTCCAGCATGATAGTGTCTGTAAAAGACTCGGTCTCTTAGAATTCATTTGTCAATTTGATCATCCCAGGGTGTTTTTTTCCTTGGTTATTATTGGTTGTTGAATAAAAAACTGACAAGTTCTGAGTTTTTCACTCCATACCTCCAAAATTGGGGTGGTCGGCTTGGCATATAGGCCTATTGAGGTTATTAGAGTCTATGTGCCAATTTATAAACATGATAGGCATCATGGTCGAGTCATATGAATATGTCTAAGTCCACCTAGGTTTTTTCAACTTTTTTATTTTTTTAATTTTTTCAGTGTTTTTTATTAAAATTTAATTTTTCCAAAACTTAGGCTATTTCTTAATAGTTTAATTGGAAAATTTGATTTTGTAATAAAAGTGGGCCAAATAATTAGTTTCAGTCATGTAGGTGCTCATTTTCAAGCTAAGAGCACCATGTAAACCATGGACCCACTATTTCCTAGTTTTGAGTGATTTTCCATCACTCAAGTCAAAAAGCCCCAAAAAAATAATTATTGATTATTTTAATTAATAAATTGATGAATAATGGAGCAAATCCAAAATCCTAGATCGGTGGATTCTCAGCTAATTTGATTGAAATCAGTCAGATCTAAACCAGATTGATTGGATCTGACAAATCCTTGACTGAAGGAGGTGATCTGGACAGATCTAGAGCTGAACTTCAGCATCCTTTATGGGGAATTTCTCCCTCCCTCTCTCCTCCACACGTTTGGGCTCATCTGGATGAGTTTTGGTGGATGCTTCAGTCAACACGTTGAGGTGTCAATCAGATCAGCCCCCCGATTGATAGTTGCACTTAGTGAGATTCAGATCTCCCTCAGCTAGACACAGATCAAGCATTGATGGACTCTCCCTCAGTTGCAGTGGTCTGTCTCCTTGGGATTTGTGCCCCCCCTAGGATGGATCTCCTGGTTTTTGTATAAATAAAGCACAAGCTGCCTCTTCCAAGCTAGAGAGCTAGATTGAGGAGTTGTTAACATTGTAATACTGCTATATTTTGTGAATAAAGAAGCTTTGGAGGCTATACCGTGTAGTGCATGTGTTTGTGTGGATTCTCAGTGGTATGTTGCTAATGTGGTAACTGCAATTTCTTTCCAATTTCTGTGCTGCTTTCATTTTCTGGCTTCAAGGATTTAGTTGAATCAAGTAAGGGTGTAAACTAGGCAAGTTAGATTGCTTACTCTTGTTTATCCATATGATGTATGCTCAAGAATTTCAATTATATGCTTAAATAAGATTATTTTTGCATGATCTTTAATTTTTGTTGCTTTATACATATATATCCAGATCTCACGAGGTGTTGTGCAGGCTTGTGTTATCTAGTTCCAGGTTCCCAATTGGATGAAGGTGTGGATCAATATTGATGCCATTCCTTATCCAATAATCTCAAGACTCTATCCCTCATCGCTCCATAAAAGGGCCTCCTTTCAGCTTGCTCCATTCAAGCAATGAGCCGACCTTCTCTCCTCTTCTTCTCACTTCTTTAAAAAAATCAATCTTCCGGTTACCTGTATCTCCCTCTTATGATCAGATCTAGTTCTAAGAATTGAATATATATTGTTGGATCTATTTCATAAGAGTCTTTCTTCTTAGATCTGTAATTTCATAAAGAATATCATTTCATAAAGATAGATCTAGGTGTAGGAATTGCCTTTTTTGCAAGTAGCTAAATCGTAGATCTAAAACTTGCTCATGAGGTAGTTTCTTTTTTCGTTCTTTAAATATTTAAATTCTGAAAGAAAAGTGCATATCTCATTGGATGCCCAAACAGAAAGCCAATATCCTAAGGAAATCTTTCTTTCCTTGGTTCCTTTTGCAAAACTAGATTAGCCCCTTTTAACAATTTTTTACTTAGTTTTTTTTGGTAACTAGCGCGGTGACCCAAAACACTTTTAAAGTGTGTTTGGGCACATTCTATTTTAATTTATCATTGTTTTTTAGTGGTCATATCTCATTGGATGCCCAAACAGAAAGCCAATATCCTAAGGAAATCTTGCTTTCCTTGGTTCCTTTTGCAAAACTAGATTAGCCCCTTTTAACAATTTTTTACTTAGTTTTTTTTGGTAACTAGCGCGGTGACCCAAAACACTTTTAAAGTGTGTTTGGGCACATTCTATTTTAATTTATCATTGTTTTTTAGTGGGTATAACAAAAAATAGAAGGAGACTCTGCCCATTTTCCGACTCTTGGACGAACCAGAGCTTCCCGAAAGCTTCCCCCACCACTGTGTTTTGAGTCTATCTTGTTACAAGCTTGTTGTAAGCCTTTGAATCCCAGATAAAAAGCACCAAAGTGCATCAATTTCAGTTTTCTTATATTTTAAATCGCTGCTAATAAAAAGGAAAGGCCTTTTCGAATAGGCTCTTTCGAGCCTATTCACCATCCCCCCTGGGGGGATTTACGTCTGTGTCATTTTTTACTTTTTGTTCATCTTTTTTCAATATAGCGTAGTTCTAATATGCAGGGTAGTATACTTTGTTTATAATCATTTCCATATTCCATATCTAGTGGTTTCAAAGTAATTTTAATACTTACCCCACGACTTCCCGATTGACCTGCAAGGGGAAAGAGATGCGTCGTAGGACTAATTAGAAAACTAGAATTGTGTTTATTTGATTCCTTTTTCATCAATTGTTTCATTAGCTATAATAAAATTAATGCCTCCTTGATTCCCCTATTGAGATCCACTTGGATTGAAAGAGGTTCCTGGAGAGTTTTCTTTTTAACAAGAACACCTATCTTAAAATTTACTAAAATTGACAAGACTCTAGTGTGTATGCTCTGCACTTGGCTGCGGTTCGTCCAATCAGTAAAGATGCATCAAAAGCACTTGAGTGACTATATTAATTAGTCCTCACCTTCCAAATTAACAAACCATCAGGCAAAAATCTAACGCCTCAAACGAACTATAAGCGATGGCAAAATACCCAAAGGAGTGGGAACAACTGGAAAGTGACCTCAAGGCATCGATCTCTGTCACACCCTAATGAGTTCGTTATGAACAATAGTCTCCAAGACTGCATTATATCCCACAAACACCTTGCGGGTAGCTGTGAAAGTTCACTTTTGGACATACTCCAAGTACCCCTCGGGTATATCTGGAGTCCCCTTTTCGCCTAATTTAACTCATTCACATTCCACACTAATCTAAAATCTACCAACAGACATTTGCAAAAAATTCATTCAAGTGCATGCAAGCACATTATTTTCTCTGTTGACTCCATTTAAGGCACTGGTGATTTGTTTCTTTCATTGCTATATATATTGAGTGTCATTACTATGCTTATCTGCTTAAAATCTTGCATCTTGTTATCTTTTGTTTCCACTGGTTAATTTCAAAACTCCTAAGTAACTCATTCAATTTAACACCATCACACTAAGTAATTAGACATAGTAACTTAATAGGGTCTGCCCCCCTTGGCTTCATTAGGAGTTGAGCCGAAACAGAGGAGTCAAGAACAAGGTGATAGCCTTGACTCGAGACTTGCCCCCAAGGACACACCGAGTGGCTTGAATATTTTTTCCACATGACCCAGGTGTGTGAAAGCTGAGAACACTTTTTGGTGCCCTTGCCGGGGATAAATCTTTTTATTCTCGGGTGCGACTTAGCTTAACTTTTTTCTAAACAACTAAAAAGATAAAAATAATAATTTGATTGATCTTGTCTTTAAAAAACATAAAAATTAAAACTCGATCCATCTGGTGACTCCACTGTCTAACATCCCTCCAAGAATTTCTACTCGAAGAAACCGCCATCAATTATTCAATCCTCTCCCTGATCTTGAAAGGTTTTTTTAGGGAAAGATTGAATAGGCAGACTTCTCATAGAAACCTTGAAGATTTAGGAGAACAATCCCTCTCAGATATCCATCACATATTTGTAGAGAGTCATGTTCACCAATCTCAAGAAATGATGGAATTATTCAAACCCCTTGAATTTTCTCAGATAGCAGGTGCTCCCCATGCCATTCCAAAAGATGCTATCAAGAAGCTCCCCATATTTCAGGGCAATAATCCCATCACTGCCAAGTATCACCTTCGAAAGTTTGAAAAGCACTTGGTCATTTATTGCAATGATTCTACCCATGACCATGACGATGTCAAAATGAAGCTCTTTGCTTTATCCTTAGAAGATGGTGATGAAGAATGGTACTTTGACCTAGATGATGATTCATATAAAACTCTTAGTGAATTCCTAGAGGGTTTTAAGAAGAAATGGGGAGAAAAGAAAGAACCAAGACATCTTCTTACTGCCCTTCATAACATTAAGAAGATGGATAATGAAACCATGGATGAATTTAACACTAAGTTCAGGCATGTGGTTGCAGACCTCCCTAATGAAATCAAGCCAAAGGATGCCTCCATCATCATATCTTACATCAAAGCTTTCACTGGTGATTTGAGGTACCAGTTAAGAGACAAAGAGCCGATCGATCTAAAAACTGCCCAGGAATTGGCCGAGAAAATAGAAAAGAATATGCAGTCTTCAGGAAAGTCCAACATTCCAGGTCACACTAGGGGAAACAATTCCTGCAACAAAGAGACCAAGGGTAAATCCGTTGAATCAGAAGAAAAGGGAACTTCTAAAGATCCCATGGAAAAGGTGACGGACATGATAAAAAACTTGGTTACTAGTCAAAACCAACTAATGGCCAATCATTTTGCACACTTGAATCACATTCATAATAGATTGATCACAATGGAAAAGAATAATGGACCTAGGAACTTTCAGCCCAAGCAAAATCAGATGTATCAAAATAAATTTCCTCAGCAGGAGCCTAGGATTCCAAACCAGTTAGACTTAGCGAATATGGTAGAAGAAGTAATTCCATGGTGTAGACCCTGTGAAAAATTCCACCAAGAAAGCACTTGTTATGTTGCAAATCAAGTCATGGAACATGGACTTCCCAATTTCAGTAGTTAGGAAACAACTTCAAGCAAGCCTAATCATGTATACATGGTAGGCCAGGCCTACCCTTTGTCACCAGCTAAACAGTGCAAGCCTAAGGATGAAACCATTGCAGAATCTTATAGTGAAACTTATGATGAAAACTATAATGTACATAATGGGACTCCTACGTGTTCTCCATATAATGATGATAGTATGGAAGGTTTACTGCCTTGTGACCTTTTCTCTGAAGAAGATGGGTATGAAAATGAGGACAAGTATAACTTGGAGCATGATACAAGTGACGAAGACTCCCTTATATTCAACAAAGATGTTGATGAGGAGTCCTGGACATTCATGGAAAATCCAGTTTGTGACATGAATAAAGAGGAAAATAATGAACCAGAAACCTTTGATGGTTTTGTTGATTTTTCTATCTATGGCATATCTGAAGGAGAGAGCATGGATCTGAAGACCTGGGTAAATCCTAGAATGGAAGAGGAGCATTCAAAACTCTTATATGATCATTCAGATTCATATCATGTAGAGTCGCACAAAGGTATCAATAATGAAGACATGGAGAAGCAGTGTTGTGAAAAGACAGATGTGATGCAGTTATTAGAATATCAGTCTCAACTATCATCTTCACATATAGAGTCTCCTCATGATTTGGAGCCACTTGGGGCTTATACAGGGAATTATCATCGAGTAATCCTCGATGATCAGTATGATGGTGTAGTCAATCTGCCTCATCACTCTGATTTGTATATCAACCCTGTCCAGTCATGGATAGAAGCAGCCTGCGCAAGCAATTACCAGTTTGGGAGGAAGTTTGACGACATTATGCATGCCTATGATTTCCCATCCATCCCGCCCCTTTCGAATCATCACACAGGTTTGTATTTTCTAAATAAAGTATCCTTACTTTGGCTGGTAACCAAAGACAAGGAAAAAAAATTATGTTAATAAAATGCTTAGGTGGTTACATTGGATTTCTGATTACACTTAACCCTTTTTATATCATGCTTAGAGTAAGAAAATAATCTCCTTGAAAAAGAGCATTTACTTTCCGCATTTTTGTTTTAGCTATAATAAAACATTTTTTTTCATTAGTTAGTTACATTTATTTTGTTTAAATAAATTATCGTAATGGTTCATTTGGTTTTTATGTAAAGCTTGTGCTACTGAGGTTTTCTTGTCAAGTTGACATGTTTTTACAGGGTGTATAAACCAGAGATTCCGGTGTTCTTGTATCCTCTCCTTGCCCTATGACCAGATCAAGCACACGTCCCACAGTTGGAGCCATAATATTACCACCTAAGTTGTACTTAGTGGTTTTTTATCAAGTGAGCCTGGTGAACCGGACAAGGATAACTTGTTCGGACTTCAGAAGACCTTCAGTCTTGCTTCTGGGAAGCCTTGTTGTACTATATCACATGTTCATACCCCATGGGGGGATTGTAATAAATGTTCTAGCATGATAGTGTCTATAAAAGACTCGGTCTCTTAGACTTCATTTGTCAATCCGATCAACCCAGGGTGTTTTTTCCTTGGTTATTATTGGTTGTTGAATAAACAACTGATAATTTTTGAGTTTTTCACTCCATACCTCCAAAGTTGGGGTGGTCGGCTTGGCATATAGGCCTATTTAGGTTATTATATTCTATGTGTCAATGTATAAAGATGCTAGGCATCATGGTCTAGTCATATGAACATGCCTAAGTCCCCCTAGGTTTTTTCAACTTTTTTATTTTTTTTATTTTTTCATTGTTTTTTATTAAAATTTAATTTTTCCAAAACTTAGGCTATTTTTTAATAGTTTAATTGGAAAAATTGATTTTGTAATAAAAGTGGGCCAAATAATCAGTTTCAGTCATGTAGGTGCTCATTTTCAAGCTAAGAGCACCATGTAAACCCATGGACCCACTATTTCCTAGTTTTGAGTGAGTTTCCATCACTCAGGTCAGAAAGTCCCAAAAAATCAATCATTGATTATTTTAATTAATAAATTGATGAATAATGGATCAAATCCAAAATCCTAGATCGATGGATTCTTAGCTGATTTGATTGAAATCAGTCAGATCTGAACTAGATTCACCGGATCTGACAAATCCTTAACTGAAGGAGGTGATCTAGACAGATCTAGAGTTGAACTTCAACATCCTTTATGGGGAATTTGTTCCTCCCTCTCTCCTCCACACTTTTGAGCTCATCTAGATGAGTTTTGGTGGATGCTTCATTCAACACATTGAGGTTCCAGTCAGATTATCCCCTCGATTAACACTTGCACTTAGTGAGACTCAGATCTAGCTCAGCTAGACAAAAATTAGGCATTGATGGACTCTCGCTTAGCTGTAGTGGTCTGTCTCCTTGGGATTTGTGCCCCCCCTAGGCTGGATCTCCTAGTTTTTGTATAAATAAAGCACAAGCTGCCTCTTCCAAGCTAGAGAGCTGGATTAAGGAGGTGTTTCCATTGTAATACTGCTATATTTTATGAATAAAGAAGATTTGGAGGCTATACGATGTAGTGCATGTGTTTGTGTGGATTCTTAGTGTTATGCTGCTAATGTGGTAACTGCAATTTCTTTCGAATTTCTGTGCTGCTTTTGTTTTCTAGCTTCAAGGATTCAGTTGAATCAAGTAAGGGTGTAAACTAGGCAAGTTATATTTCTTGCTCTTGTTTATCCATATGATGTATGCTCAAGAATTTCAATTATATGCTTAAATAAAATTATTTTTGCAGGATCTTTCATTTTTTTTGCTTTATACATCTATATCCAGATCTCACAAGGTGTTGTGCAGGCTTGTGTTATCTAGTTGCAGATTCCCGATTGGATGAATGTGTGGATAAATATTGAGATCATTCCTTATCCAATAAGCTCAAGACTCTATCCCTCAGTGCTCCACAAAAGGGCCTCATTTCAGCTTGCTCCATTCAAGCAACAAGCCGACCTTCTCTCATCTTCTTCTCATTTCTTTAAAAAAATCAATCTTTCGGTTACCTGTCTCTCCCTCTTATGATCAGATATAGTTCTAAGAATTGAATATATATTGTTATATCTATTTCATAAGAGTCTTGTTGCTTAGATCTGTAATTTCATAAAGATAGATCTAGGTGTAGGAATTGCCTTTTTTGCAAGTAGCTAAATCATAGATCTAAAACTTGCTCATAAGGTAGTTTCTTTTTTCGTTCTTTAAAGATATAAATTCTGTAAGAAAAGTGCATATCTCATTGGCTACCCAAACAGCAAGCCAATATCCCAAGGAAAGCTTGCTTTCCTTGGTTCCTTTTGCAAAACTAGATTAGCCCCTTTTAACAATTTTTTACTTAGTTTTTTTTTGGTAACTAGCGTGCTAACCCAAAACACTTTTAAAGTGTGTTTAGGCACATTTGGTTTTAATTTTTCACTATTTTTTATCAGTTCTAACAAAAAAGAGAAGGATACTCTACCCATTTTCTGACTCTTGGACGAACCAGAGCTTCCTGGAAGCTTCCCCCATCGCTGTGTTTTGAGTTTAAATTGTTACAAGCTTGTTGTAAGCCTTTAGATCCCAGATAAAAAGGACCAAAGTGCATCAATTTCAATTTTCTGATATTGTAAATCGCTGATAATAAAAAGAAAAAGTCTTTTTGAATAGGCTTTTTCGAGCCTATTCACCATCCCCCCTAGGGGATTTGCCTCTGTGTCATTGTTTACTTTTTGTTCATCTTTTTTCAATATAGCGTAGTTATAATATATAGGGTAGTATACTTTGATTTATAATCATTTCCATATTCCATATCTACTGGTTTCAAAGTAATTTTAATACTTACCCCACAACTTCCCGGTTGACCTGCAAGGGGAAAGAGATGTGTGGTAGGACTAATTAGAAAACCGACATTGTGTATATTTGATTCCTTTTTCATCAACTATTTCATAAGATATAATAAAATTAACCCCTCCTTGATTCCCTGATTGAGATCCACTTGGATCGAAAGAGGTTCCTGGAGGGTTTTCTTTTTAACAAGAACACCTATCTTAAAATTTACTAAAATTGACAAGACTCTAGTGTTTATGCTTTGCACTTGGCTGCGGTTCATCCGATAGTTCAAGCCACATCAAAATCCCTTGAGTGACTATATTAATTAGTCCTCACCTCTCAAATTGACAAACCATTAGGCGGAAATCCAACGCCTCGAATGAACTATAAGCAGTGGCAAAATACCCAAAGGAGTGGGAACAACTGGAAAGTGACCTCGAGGCATCGATCTTTGTCACACCCTAATGGGTGCGTTATGAACAATAGTCTCCGAGACTCCGTTCCAACCCACAAACACCTTGCGGGTAGCCACAAAATTTCACTTTTGGACATACTCCAAGCACTCCTCGGGTATATCTGGAGTCCGCTTTTCGCCTAATTTAACTCATTCACATTCCACACTAATCTAAAATATACCAAGAGACATTTGCAAAACATTCATTCAAGCGCATGCAAGCACATTATTTTCTCTGTTGACTCCATTTAAGGCACTGGTGATTTCTTTCTTTCATTTAGATATATATTCAGTGTCATTATTGTGCTTATCTACTTAAAATCTTGCATCTTGTTATCTTTTGTTCCCACTGGTTAATTTCAAAACTCATAAGTAACTCATTCAGGTTAACACCATCACACTAAGTAATTAGCCATAGTAACTTAATAGGGTCTACCCCCCTTGGCTTCATTAGGAGTTGAGCCTAAACGGAGGAGTCAAGAACAAGGTTATAGCCTTGATTTGAGACTTGCCCCCAAGGACACATCGAGTGGCTTGAAGATTTTTTCCACGTGACCTAGGTGTGTGAAAGGTGGAAACAAGTAGCAATGGAGAGTTGTATAGAACCATGAGCTACTTACCCATCACATGCATATTAGTAGTATTATGTTATTAATGCAAACATTCTCTCATGCATAACACATCAACAGAATATAAACAAATGCATAACAAGATAATATCATGAAATGACAATTGAATACTTATCTTTATTTGTTTCGTGGGTAGACTCCTTCTTGCACCTTCAACTTTATCATCTTCTTCATTCATGGCATCATCATTTCTTATCCAAATGATAATATGGATAAGAGGTTCTTCAAGAATTGATTCCTTCATATTCCTCATCTCCTGAGTTATCTTCATTGAATCGTGAGAGCTTGATCTTCATTTGCTCTCATCTTCTCTTCTCTTATTATGAGTCGAGCTTCGTCTTGTGTGTGCTCTTTCCAGATTCTACTGAAGGTAATCGCTTCCTTTTGGCACATATTCCTTGAATGAATGAATCCCATGATATTGGGAGGCCATTCAAGTTTGTTATAACAATATCTTCTTCTTCATCTTCTTCTTCTTCTACTGCTTCAAGTTGTTCTTTGATTTGAGAGACCCTTGTAAAGTATGACTATATGGTCTCTACATTCTGGATCTTTACATTGTTCAAATGGTTTCTAAAAGTCATCTTCTAATTTATATTCTTCCCTTCAAATATCTTGGTCAAGGAATCAAACATCTCTTTAGGTGTCTTTAGGGAAGACACTTGTGGTATAAGGTGGTCCTCTTTTCCTTGACCAAGTTCTTCTTGTGTAAGGCTTTAGCCTCATCTCCCTCTGGAACTGGAACCTCTCGACTTATGTAGGTGTCCAATTCATTTTCTTCAAGAACCAGTGAGATCCTATACTTCCATACTTGGAATTTGTCATCTTCACCAATATTTTCAACAAGCTGGTGTGATTAGTCATTTTTAAATGAGAACCTCAAATGTAAATAGCAAAAGATTAGATTTTACCAATTTGAGGTGTCTGTCTTGGTTCCGGATATGGTGATCTAGTGTTTGTCAGAGAAACCTTAATTTTAAAAAATTGAAATATTTCATATATGATCAGATATAAATATGTTCCTCCTCAAGGAGAGCTATCGAAGGTACTCCTTTTCTGAAAACAGTCGAGGGAAGCTCCCGAAACAGGAAGTCATAGTTTTCCAATTTCTTCTATATAAATTCCTGATATTGTTTCTAAAATATATCTGAAATTACTACTCCTATGTGTCTAAAAATTCTTACTAAGGTAGCCTCATATGTCCTCTTTCCAACACCACAGGTTTGAGAATAATTGGTTTCAAAAATTGGGCATTATGAAAGTTTTCCCAAGTTGACTTCTTTCAGGACTGTTCATCATAGCAAACTTGTACAGATGATGGCATGTCACTGTTTCACCTTTAGAGTCTAAAAATTTTAAAAAATATATTAAAGTGTGCACCCTATCTGGAACATATTGATAAATTTAATTTGGACCTTCGTAGCCCGAGATATAGAAATTCTCCGTAGGTGTTCTGTTTAGGGATGAATCATGGGAGAGGCTGGAACCCTAATTTGGAGGAATCATATCTCCTAGAATATAGTGAATTTGAGGGTCAAATTTTTACATGGGGTGTAGACAAAAAACTATTTTGGCATGTTAAAATTGTGGCTCCTAATCATTCTCCAATATCAAAATATAGCAAATTTACCAAAACTACCAGTTTTAGTATTTTAGGGTTTTTCAGGCCCGAGGTCAAATTAGGGTTTGACTTTCCTGGAGTTTTAACCAACCAAAAATTTTGATCTTAGTCTCTAAACTTCTATTTTGAGGAGGATATAAATCCTATTCTAGGCTCACTCAAAAATTTCTCTTCTGTGAAAAGCCCTAATTTTCTACAGCAATGATATGTCAAAAACTAACAATGCCCAGAATCAAATTCTGCTTCGATAGAAAGATGCGCCATTCAATGGAGAGTTAGCCTAGACTCCTTTTGCTAATGATTTGTGGAGAGAAACCTAAAAAGGAAGAATCCCTAGCTTCTGCAACTGCATAGTGTCTTTTTCTCAGGTTATCTCTAATACCATGTTAGGTTTTTATCATTTAAGCAATATGATATTAGGATCATATCTAAGAGAATAACATGCACAACAATCAATCACAATAGACAATAGACACAAAGATTTTCCTTGGGAAACCATAAAGGAGAAAACCCTGCAACTTCCTCAGAGATAGAATGAGCACCAATGGCAACAGTAAAACCAAAAGACAGAAAGGTGATCTCCAACAGTTGTTCTCTCTCTCTCTCACTTGTGTGATCTCCTCTTCTCTCACCTATGCGCTATAGCTAGGTGAGTGTGTGTGTATCAAATAGAGAGATTCACTCTCTATTTATACTAGTTTTCCACTTGACAAATACTTACCAGGGCTGACTTCTCTAGGAGAGTCTAATAACCCTAGTGCCCCATAACTATGGGGACTTTTCCCCCCGATCAACAAGGAGGGTTAACCTGTATGAATTTACATGACTTGATTACATTAATGATTCTCTTGATAGGAACATCAGGGACAAATGAAGTACAATATATGAAATATCCAAGTGAATGCATTCTGAAGTTACAAATACATCAACATAGGTCTATTTGTGTGTGTATTTTTCCTTTTTACCTAGGTTAGAAAACTTCAGCAGCCACCTTTGCTGAAAAATTTACGAGGATATTTTGCAAACTGCAGGGTTTACCACCTGACTCTTGTCCTACCGTGGAAGGATAGGAAGGTGAAACCATGGAACAAGTAAATTCTGTTGATGCTCATATAGAAACTACTATAGCTAATGGATCCAAAGAATATTTCTTTGTTTACAAGAATCATTTGGTCCAACTACCTCCTAGAGCTAGCACAACCTTTCAGTTCCCAATGGAAGGTCAACCTGGCACATCCAATTGGACTGTTAATCATCCATCAGATGAAACTATAGAAGCAGAATATGGCCCAAATGCTCATTTTTGTAGAACATCTCTAGAACAAACTATTGTTAAGTATGGAACTACTACAACTGAACCAGAGCCATCTATACTCTCTCCTTTAAGGAGACTCTTAGAGAATGCTCCGTCAAATGAAAAATTTATCTGAGACTCTGTTGAGTGTTTGCGTCAACACACAGAAGAATTTTTAAAATATGAGAAAGCGAGGAAGAGAAGAATTTCCCCTCTTCCTAGTCTTTCAAGAACAACACCACCTGGGTATCATGCCCTATCACCACCTCAAGTAGCTCTTCTTCCAGAATCATCGACCCAAAACTTGGTTACCCATAACACATTTCACACCCCACCTCCTAGTAAAAATCTAGTCCAAACTCCATCTCCTAGTCAATAATCCCCATCTGTTTCAACTCCTACTATAGTTTCTGTAGCTAGGGGGAATTCTCCAATACAAGTTCAGTCATCTACCGGAGGACCCATTTCTAGCATGGGGAAAAAATTACCAATAGGACCACCAACGATAAATATTCCTCCTAACACTACTATGGTTGTACCTCCCACCATCTAGGGAAGACCCTTGTGGGTCTAACCTACCATTACTCCACCCTCTTGGGGATATACTTATCCCAAAACTTATCCACCCATGGTTAATCAAGATTATCAACCACCACCGTTGATGATAGTTTATCCCTGAATTCCTTACCCTAGAAATGTTTTTGTACCTTGTGGAAAACTGAATTGGTATAATGTTCCGTCTTATGGGGGAGATTTTTTAAATACTATTGGGGGTTTTGGTGGTCCACCAAAAGGACCACCTCCTGGAGGGCCACCAAGAGGACCTGATGGACCATTTGGAGGTCCACCATCTAGAGGCCCCCCACCATAAGGCCCACCATCTAGAGTCCCACCACCCAGAGGACCACCTTATGGAGGTCCACCACCTAAAGGAACCCCACCTAGAGGACCACCACCACCACCACCCGGAGGACCATCCCATGGAGTTCTACCTCCCTCGAATAGCCCACCACTTGGTGGAACTTCTTGTAACCAACAACCTAATCAACTAGCCTCAGGGGAATCATCCATTCCCATTTATCAATCTTCCTATGGTCCTATTGGTTCGCAAATTCCATACCAGTATTACCAGTATCCTCAACCCAATCAACAATTGGCAGTTCTGGCTACATTAGATTTTCCAGATCTGTCAAGACTGATAAATTATCCAATTCACCATGACCCCTCCTAGATAGCCATTTCGGTCAAATTACCTTCGGATATACCAAATTTTGAACATGAACCTAGCGAGGATCCAAAAAACCATGTGATGAATTTTCATCTATGGTGTTCATGCAATTCTCTGGTGGACGGTTCAATCCGTCCATGGCTATTTCAGAGAACCCTCATAGGAATTCCTGCTGTTATCCCTAAAGTTGAACCTAGACTACAGGGGTTCAAGCTTAAGGAAATATTTTTCAAACATATAAATCAATGAAGTCAAAACGAAAACTGGGCTAGTATGTGATCAAAACTATAGGAAAATAATAAAATCATACAAGAGCTAGGCTGGTATGTCATCAGAGCTATAAGAAAATCACAAAATCATACAAGAATCGTATAACATAAAGCAAGATACAAGATCCAATATCCAAGTAACTACGATCATGAAATTATGGAATGAGACTGCCTCTGTTTTTCAAAAGTATAAAAGATAATTGTATTTCAACCTAAGAATCATTGCAATGGAATTCAATGTACCATATACATGATAAATTATAAGAAACACAATTCATAATACACACAGGCAAATCATAATCATACTCATTATCAAGGCAGAACCTGTATTGAAGATGTAGAGTATTTTATGTCACACAGAAAGTCATCAAAACTGGATCTTCATAAATTCAATTGCCAACCTCTGTCTCATCTAGAGACTCTCCTTAAATACAAAGTATTTGTTTCTTTAAGCTAACTATAAGATCCTACATCTATGGATCGAACCTTCTCAAAATAGGGAAGTCAATCCCTTTTAAAAAGTATTCAAGTACAAGTGTAATATAGGAAATACATCTATCAAATAAACACATTACTTCAAAAGAAAACTATAATTCAACTTCTAAAGGCTTTTGGAAGCCTCTGCTAATATAGCTAAATCACTCAAAACCTGGGAATGCTTTTGCAATCTGGCGAATTCAGCATCTTTGTTGTCCTCCTTATTATGAGCTTTGATGAGTTCAAGATGCTTCTGAATAGTTCATTTTTCCCTTAGAATATCTTTAGATATTATCAGCAACTTTTGATATTCTGTCTCCTTATCCTCCAGATCTTCACGAAGTCTCTTGTTGGCTATCATCAACTTTTCATTAATGTTTTGCAGATACCTGGTTTGTTCTTTGTATGTCTGCAAGGACTTCTTAACTTGGTTTAGTTCTGGAGATATTTCCAAGTCTTCTTCTCTTTTATGGACTTCTTCTTCCTGTAGAGTCCTTGATGCTGAACCATCATCTGAATTAACCTACTTGTTTGTGCAGAAGGCTTCAAGTATAGACCCTGCAACACCTTGACTATCAATAAACCTCTCAATATCTGCACAATACTGATCCTTTGATGTATGTACAGTTTCTTCACTAAGAGCATCATCTATCATTACAAATTCCATGGCATCTTCATGTGCTGATATCTTCTTTGTCTACAGCTTCTTTCTTAACCTGGTTCTTGACTTCATATCCTTGTTCTCTGTCTTCAATAACTGATTACAAATTTCATTTTTGGAGGCTATA
The DNA here is from genome assembly GCA_001517045.1 of Pseudotsuga menziesii. Taxonomy (NCBI): domain Eukaryota; kingdom Viridiplantae; phylum Streptophyta; class Pinopsida; order Pinales; family Pinaceae; genus Pseudotsuga; species Pseudotsuga menziesii. Next base: position 66,914 of record LPNX010172436.1, read on the forward strand.
TTTTTCAGCATAACACTCAGTTTTTCAGGGTTTTCATTTTTGCATGAAGCTTCAAGACACCAACCTTCTTGAATGGGTTTCTCTGTAGTATTCTTTCTTTCTTCTTCAACAGTTTGAATTGGTTTTTTGTGACTTGTTGTTTGCTGGTCTGAATCTTCCATCATTTTTTTCCTTTCTCTTTAGGGTTGTCTTTAAAACCTAGCTCTCTCAATAGAGCTTCCCATGTTCTTCCCTCCTTTTGCAACTGTGATAAAATCAATAGCTTAATCAAGCCCTGGTGATAGATAGATCGAGCAGTATGCTCGGGATGGCCCTGAACCCTGGAAATCATCTTTTGAAGGATTTTTAATAAATAAAATGGGAGATTGATCTGTATACCTCCATTAAGGTGCATCAGCAATTTTAAATGGCATTTAAGCACTCTGTCATACCTGCCATCGCATGTGATATAGTTTTGTATCATCTCCAAAGGAATCTTTTAGCTTGGCTTTGTTTTGTTAACATGGATACCATTTTTCCAATCTAGCTTCTCAAATCTTGGCATCAAAAATTCACTATAATCCTTGGAAATTCTATTGTTTAAACCATTTCTCCCCCTGTGCCAGAACGTCTATTGCCTCAGCAATAGTATCTTCGTTTACCCTAACTGTTAAGCTTTCAAGCTGAACCTTTTCATCTCTATAGTTTTTAATAAATGACATGGTTACCTGTGAGTGATAACCTTGTAATTTCTCACAGAAGTTAAACCATCTGGCCTTCTTCATTAATTTAGCTAACCTGGGAAATTTCATTATCCACTCTATATTGTTTGGCTCCAACCTGCAAATTAAACCTCCTGGCTTTCTTTTTACCACAACCTCTAGATCTTCTTCCTCTACTGTCTTCGACATTTTGAAAACCCTTCACACTATACTCTTTTAACAGGGAATTTTTACTGCAACCGCTTGCTTTGAGATGCAGGGAAACGTATATGATATAATCCGGCCCTTTTAACATACAATATTTCAGAGTTTGAAAACAAACCCGAGCTGCTTCAAACCCTAAATTTGTTGTTCGTGAACAATGAACATTGACAGTATACAAACAGCTCTCTGAATGTCCTTCTCCAGTTAACTAGAGTATTAGGAAAAATAATGAGACAGATTTTTCAGGAAAAAGATGAATTATGTCAACTCTGTCATGATCAGTACTAATATTCATTGCATGGAGTGCTTTAATTTCAAAATGAGAACAAGTGTACAGTCCCATAAATGACACGATAAAATCCATAATTTTGTGGACAGGGGTGCTTTTAAAGCATGTTTATACCAATGTACTGAATAACATGAATATAACCATAGTTCATTACCCCTTTATATTCCATGGTACTTATAAATAACAAACTTTTTTAATGAAATACCCTTTGAAACTCTGCTGCCAGTAAGTGAAATGCTGCCAATAAGTGAAATGCTGCCAGTTTTAACAATTCACTATATAATATAAAATCTCTTGCACATACATAGGTTCATGACTAATGAGTGAAGATTTTGATGATTCAGAAGACTAAAAGAAAACCATAATGGCGTTCAATCAAACATAAGGCGTAAAACAAAGCAAAAATTTAAAAATAAAAACACATCACAATCAAAGATCTTAAGGTAAAAAGGTCAAACAACCTTAGAGATAACACCTGCAAAATGGTATATAGAGCTACCACAACACTCTTTATGGGATTTCAATGATTTAGAAATGGCATTCTTAACTCACTTTCAATTACCAATCCGATATGAAACAGGTACAGATTTGTTAACCTCGCTTCAACAAACCACTTCAACACATATCTCCGATCACATTTATGAATGGATAAGAATATGAAGGTTAATTAAGGCCGTTATTCATGACCAGTTACTCACTGATTGGTTTACAAAGTATTTACTCCCACCCATTGCTAGAGATGTCTCCATGGGAGGCACTATTACAGAGGAGCAAGCTATTAGTCGTTCTCAGTACTTAGAATTGGTATAATCCCAGTTAGGTACTCTTTATGAATTAATTCCACATGCTCCTCTTCCCACAACTGATCCATCAAGACCCATGACTGAACCACCTACCGATGGCATCCTTGGTTCAGTTCAAGCAAAAACAGCAGAAAATTTTGCCAAAAATAAAACTCAACCTGTCGCACCAGTAAGTAAACAAACAACACCATCCAAAACTGCACCTTCTCTTATTTCTTCATGTTGAGGTAAATGCAATCCAATCCATTGAATCTTTGGGTCGAAAGAAGAAAGGAAAAAATAAATCGAAAAACCTTAATAATCAACAAGAAGGGAATAAACTACCAAATCCTGATGTTGATTCAAAAGGTAAGAGAAAGGTAAAATATCCCTTCTTAATCCATGGAGGTGATCATTTCACTAAAGAATTTCCTCGTCGAGAGGAAGTTAATAAGTTTTTGAAAGGTTCACCCACCCCAACAATTCTAAAAGACCCTTTCCCCACCCAATAGCAATTGATTAACTATCAATATTTGCATGGGCCTTCTTCATCGACTGATGAAGTTAAAATGATGTCTAGTGAAATGATTAACCTAAATACAAGAGCACATAGTTATGACCCTCCTTCAAAGAAGAAACCTGATGAAGTTCCATTCAAGAAACCCTCAACTTCCACACCTCCTCCTAGAAATGGTATTCATATTGAAAAACCTATACCTGAGGTAGTTTTCCTCCGACCCAAGAGTATGCTTCGTAAGTACATTATTAACCCTAACACACGTGCTTTTGAATACTATAACATTGTAGAATATTTGTCCCAGGGACCATGCACTATGTCGGCTCTAGAAGTACTCCAAACTTATCCCATCCAATGAAAAAAATTTCTCACGACACTTGGAGTTGTGGATCCTGAGAATAGTAACATCATCACTTTCAAACTAAATGACTTTAAGAACCGTCTCTCACACCAGTTGGTTTTCTAGCTAACCACCAAAATTGTCAAGAAGAATATCCATTGTACTGTTTTGGACCAAAAAGCCTCCACTTCAGTCATGTTTCTATCTTGTTGGAGAGCCATTGGTTCTCCTAAAATTAATCATTCTCCTACAACACTCAAGGCCTTTGATGGTCATGGATTTCAACCCATGGATTACTACCTACCATCCATATTTAGCTGTGGGGGAAATCAGTCTCCATCCATGTTGAAGTCATTGATGCACCTTTGGATTAAAACCTACTCCTAGGTCGTAACTGGTTTTATGCTATGCAAGCCGTAGCATCGAATATTTTTTGGATTGTCTAGTTCCCATTCCAAGGAAGGATTGTTACTATGTATCAACTAGATTTCATCACTCCCAATGATATTTCAAATGATGCAAACCATGTCCCACTTTTGACTACCCCATAGTATCAGAATGTCGGAGTAGGTCTTATTAAAGAATCTTCACCCATGGGAGTCTTTCCATTGTCAAATCCTCCTCCTCCCTTGTAGACTGCATCCATAAACATGATTTTTATCTCTATTATAGAAAAAGTAAAATCAATTGTCGAATCAACATCACTTGCCCCTTTTGAAGACGTTCACAATGCAATAAAATCCACTAGTGACCCTACCATGAACGACCATTTGTTGCTAGCCTCATATTTTTATCATCTGCCATATTGGCTAGACAGCCCCCCCCCCCCCCC
>LPNX010172436.1:70670-94602 GCA_001517045.1 Pseudotsuga menziesii
CGATCCTCTTTCCTTCCCCCTTGCCATGTGGTAGAAGAGCACTTCACATTTGTAGTTTCATCTAATGTAGTTGCGGATCCTCAGTCTCTGATCCTCACCCGTGATGTCGATTCTAGGGAAATCTATGCAATATCACCAAAACTATGCCCATAGATATATCAGTGAAGCCAGGTATTTCAGAGCATATTCACATAGGTCAAAACTCTTCGCCTTCCGAGGTTTATCTATATACGACCTTATTTAATGAATTTCAAGATGTATTCACTTGGACATATGAATAAATGACAAGGATTGATCCCTCCATTGTTGTTCACAAGATCTAAACCTACCCTAGTGCCAAACCAGTTCGCCAGAAATTACAATAGGTACATCCACGAAAAGTAGCTGCCATTAAGGAGGAAGTTGAAAAACTTCTAAGGCCTAGTTTCATTTACCTTATGCCTTTAACTAAATGGGTGTCCAACATAGTTCCTATGAATAAAAATAAGGGTACTATCATGGTTTGTATCGACTTTAGGGAATTCAATTGGGATTGTCCAAAAGACAATTTCCCCACTCCCTATATTGATCAAAGAATCGATAACTATACCAAAAGTGTCATCTTTTCATTTATGGATGGTTTTTTCGGCTATAATCAGATAGATATTCTCCTATCATACCAACACAAGACAACCTTCATTTTCCCATGGGAGACCTTTTCCTACCAAAAATTACCTTTTGGCCTGAAGAATGCTGACACTACATTTCAACGCACCATGTCGTATGATTTTCATGATATTAAGCATGTTATGAAACCATATCTCGATGACCTTCCTACTCATTCTAAGCAACGGGACCTTCATGTCGATCATTTGAGAGCTATTTTTCTTAGATTTCATCATTTCAATATTCCTTTGAACCCCCACAAATGTGTTTTCTATGTCAAAACTGGACGACTACTTAGTTTCATCGTCTCTAAGGATGGCATCTGTATTGATCCTTTGAAGATCGAAGCTATCCTAGCCCTACCTGCTCCTACGAGCGTCACAAAACTACAAATTTTACAAGCGAAGGAAAAAATTCTACGTCACTTTGTCTATAACTATGTAGAAAGGACACATGGTTTCATGATATTTCTTAAAAAGGATACACCTTTTGTCTGGGATGATTTCGCGCAACACGCATTTGACAATCTCAAACATGCTGTCACCCATGCACCTATGTTGCAACCACTTGACTATACTAAAGATTATTCTTTGTATGTGGCTGTATCCATGTCAACTATATGCACAGTCCTAGTTCAAATAGATGAACCTGACCTAGAACATGTGATCTACTATGCTAGTAAGAGTCTTCTAGACTCCGAAACTCGATACTCACACGTGGACAAATTAGCTCTGGCCACGATCATCATGGTGTAGAAGTTTCGTCACTATATCTTGCTTCACACTGCTACTGTATATGCTGACTATAAACCCATGTACTATGTTTTAACATGTCAGGTACTTGGTGGAAAATACTCACGATGGACCATTATCCTCTAGGAATTTGAGTTGGAGTTTGCTAAAAATACTTCCAAGAAGTCTCTTGTTTTTGCTGAGCTTATATGTGACCTTCCTGGTACTATGAAGGAAACAGAGCCCATCGATTCATTACCTAATGAATCATTATTTCTCATTAGTACGACTGAATCATGGTATGGGGATATTATTCTTTATCTCCATACTTTATGATATCATCCCGTCGGCACTCGCGATGAACGTCGTCGTATCTGCCACCAGGATAAATACTATCTCATTCTGAATGATACCTTATATCACCATAGCATAGATTCCCTACTGTGACATTGTCTTACACATGAAGAGGATGAAACCGTATTAAATGATTTCCACTCTAGAGCTTGCGGTGGTCATCTCTTTGGGTTAGCTACTTCCTAGAAGATCTTGCGCGTAGGATATTTATGGCCCTCGATTTTCAAAGACTGTATTGAAACGGTCAAGAAAGGTCCTCCTTTTCAAAGTTTTACTACCAAGAAGTGCACCCATCCAGCTCCACTTCATCTTGTCATAGTAGTTGGCCTTTTTGCATAATGGGGCATAGACTTCGTGCATTGTAGACCTAGCTCAGCCAGGGGGCATGGCTACATTATTGTGGCCATGGACTATTTCACAAAATGGGTAGAGGTTATGCCTACATATTCTGAAGATGAGAAAATAGCTGCGTCGTTCTTATTTAACCATATCATATTTAGGTTCAGGATTCCTAGGGCCATTGTGACCCACCATGGGTCACACTTCCAGAACAAAATGATGTCATAGCTTAGTGAAAATTTAGGGTCTTGCCATGACAACTCTACACCTTACTACCCTCTGGCCAATGGTCATGTTGAGGTGATAAATAAAGTTTTGAAAACCATGCTTCAGCAAATGGTAGGGAAATCCAATTCAAACTGGTACTTGCAACTATTTTCTACACTTTGGGCCTATAGGACCACTATAAATACTTCCACCAGTTTCACACCTTTTCAATTGGTATATGAATTGGAAGTAACTCTCCCAATAGAATGTGAGATCCCTTCTCTAAAGCTCGATGTGGAACTTTTTCCTAGTACCACTATAGAAGAGGAATGATTTCTGTATCTAAATAAACTTGTTGAAACTCGTCACGGTGTTTCCTTACCAAATGAGGCACATAAACGGTGGATGAAATATCAATATGATAGAACCATTTATCCCCACTCTTTCAATGATCTGGTCTTGACTTATGACCAGAAGCATGATAAGCTGAGGGCAAGGAAATTCGAATCCATGTGGAATGGGCCTTACATTATCAGTCGCGTCTTGGAAAAGGGTACATATGACTTAGTAGATTATGATGGTATACCCCTAAGTGAGCCCTGTAACAAGCTCTACCTTAAAAGATACTATGTCTAGGTCATCTAGCATAGGCTCTTTGTAAATATTGTTTATAGATTGTTGTGTGTCTTAATTTGAAAGTGTGTTTTTTTGTGTGATTTAATATGTATTTCACAAACGCTACTTATTTATGTCCTATGTATAATAGACAAATGACCACTTTTATTGGGTTCACGAATGGTGCTAATCATTACATGTTAAATATTGTGTTGGCATCTTGGGTACTGTACTCTCCTACAAGTGATATGGTGAGTTCAGGGGGTGTTTGTTTAGGTCCCTCCACCAACAATCTTGCAGAGTATCATGCAGTGATTGGATTGTTAACAGAATCCCTAGATAACGATGTAAGGGATATTAGGGTTTACCTAGACTCCAAACTAGTTGTTCAACAACTTAACCGGGTCTACAGTCTCTAAAACCCCCTACTTCTTCGTACATTTCGAAGGGTTATTCTCTTGTAAAGGTCCTTTGAGCAAGTGACGTATTAACATGTTCCGAGACACTTGAATGTTGTGGCAGATTCCCTAGCTAATTATGTCTTAGATTAGTATATTGCTCATAATTAAAAATCCATTATAACATAAAAGCATGCATGTAAATTCATAAGTAGGAATATATTTCACACATCACATTTCTTGGACACACAACTGTAAACAGAGTTTTTCGTATATATAAAAAAAATGTAAAACTGAGATATAAAAATGGGCTGAATCATCAATCTTTCAGTGCCCTCAAAGTTTGGGACTTTCATGAGTTCAAAATATACATATAAAGGAGAAAATCTAAAGCTTCAAAGCTTTAAGTAATAATACATATACAAAAAGTGGAAAGCCTCTATAGACTAGTCATCGTCACAGTGGTGCTCATGATAACATATAATTCCCTGGGCCACTCTATAGAGTAGCCTGGAAAACCTTCCTAAGACTCCCACAATATGACATTGGTAGTGCCTAGGTAGGTCATCTGTGGTAACATCAGGAATCCCTACAGTCAAATGCTATAGGTTCTCCTCTATATCTTTGAGCTCCTCATCTGCCTCAGAGTGATATGCCACCATATCTCTAATCCCATCTCACATGTCAATAGGTGACATCCCAGCTGGACATATAGGTCCAATGTCTGCATAAATCATTTTTTCACTTGTCTCAGTGTTATAAAATAAAAATGAAATAAAATTGAAAAATTAAAAACATGATGGATGATGTATTTCTTACCTTGATCATCCAATTCCTCTCCCTTAGGAAGTGGAAGCTCTGGATCCTCACGAAAGTATGCCCTGTTGTAGGCATGATCCTCTATCATGAGTAGTTGGCCTTGTTAACCCAAAAAATTGCTCACTTAGCTCTATATGGCCTACACCACCCAAGGACACCCATACACGACCTTCGTAACACCCCATTAGACCCCTACTTTATTTTAATTTAATTATTTTTTACATTCAAAGTTACTTTTAATAAAGTGGGTTTTATTATTTGTTTATATAGTTTTAATGAAGTTGGATTTTAATGTGTTTTTGAGCTTCCAGGTCAAAATTTCGCTCTTGGCTATGAATTAAGCTCTTTTTGTCTTTTTCAAGCTTAGAGTGGCAATGAATAAGTACCGAGCATCTTTCACACTTTTCACATACTCGTAAAATAACCAGTAAAAAGGTGTTGAGTATACTTTTTCTCTTTTTCAGACTCATACAAAGTGGATTATGAAAAAGGAAACCCACTACAGAGTTATATTTAAGATCTTTTCAGTCTCCTTAAAAACACAAAAATATTTCCAAGCAAACTTGTTATTGTTAGCTAGAATATTTCACCTCCTGTGGACAGCAAGGTGTTCTACTGGTCTGAATGGTTCAGATCCAGAACAAATAGAGGACAAAGGTTGAATACTCTCTCTATATGTTGTAGATACCTAGAATGCAATGCTTCGATCGTTACCCTATGTACCTGCAATAAGCTTCAACATGCAAACATATCAAAACCACGAGAATATAATCTACGAATCTATGTTAGTGACTAAGGAATCTAACAACATACATGTGAAATCATACAACAACAATATATGTGGGATAGAAATCAACTTGCATTAACGAAATATGAAGAAGTTTACAACCAAGCCTTAGTGTTGACATGCATCTCCATGAAACCAAGCATTCTCATCCCCATAAGCTCCAACTCTAGCTCTCTCTATGTTCTCCAATGATATGGACCAAGTGATCAATCCAACAACATAACAATACCTTAAGAGTTCTCACCCTCAACGATGGCCATAAGCTTGTATTTATAAGGCTAGATGGATAGGGAGGGTTGAGAGATTAGTGGGTGAGGTGGCCTCTAAGATCCTAGGATGAGGGATCTCAAGCTCAAATAACCCACAACTGTAGGGATAAGGGAGGACATGAGACTTATCATCTAGAAGCCTTGGGAAACTTCTCTTTTTTCCTTTTCATCCAGGGTACCACATTTCTCCTTCAATAACAGAGCAATTCTGGTAATAACCGCTTATGGACCAAGGGCCATAAGCGGTGGCATCGCTTGTGGGCAACAGGGGATGGGTGGTGCGAACAAGGGTACCTCTTCTAGTGTAGAAGATAAGTGTTGTTCTGGGAATTTGTATGAAATATTGACATCTAGTATGGGTTTCCAATCTAGAAGCTGGGATTCAGGGAAAGTAGGTATGTCAAATATCTTATCACATGATGGTGACAGGATTTTGGTATAACAGGATGCCCCCCAAAGCATGAGTCTTAGAGGGATACGATCAACGAGAGCTTTGAAAGAACAAGTCGTCGTCATGAGATGAAAATGTTAGCTTGATCATAGCATGTTGTCAAGTAGGATTCTGTAGTACATCAGTATGTTGACTCATAGACACAAGTAACCAAAGTCATTGCTGCAGACCAATACAAGGCAGATCCATGAGAGGAATAAACAAGCATGGCTACTAGAATACATCGTAGATCCATGTGATAGAGGAATCAAACTTGGACATAGCTACTAGACATACAACATAGATCTATGTCATACAGATGCAAATTTAAGCATAGCCATGACCATACAAATGTGGATCCATGCTAGATATACAAACCTCCATCACAGCCTGGGGAAAAGCAATGAGCGCTTTAAACTAACACCCGGGGTTCTTGTCTCGTCTTCCACAAAGTATGATTCTATCCATGTGATTATAATGATCTGAAGTCGAACATGCTAGAAACCACTTGATTACCAACCAATGATGTGAACCGTTAACAAGTGTGAGGGAGATCACCATTAATGTCAATGATTGCCAAGGTACTCTAGTACAATGTACTGAGTGTGAATAGATGTCCTAATGTCAAGCACCCAGTCGAATATATCGATCAAAGGTCAATGATATGAACCTATGTCAAGAGAGAGAGAATATGTCATTAATGCATACAAATCTCAAGGTACTAAATATTGTTTCTAAGACTATTTCCCAAATGATAAGCTGATGTCGACGGGAAAAGTCTTGTTGAAGGAGGGCCATGATGAGTCCCACGTCGACGAAACGAAACTCTAAACATAGTTCTAGAATTATGTGAATGTAGTAACCATATGACTGACTCAAAGATACTGACACAAAGACTGTGCAGACTGTGGAGGTAAAACTTTTTCAAATCCCCTTTGAACATCAGGCGGCACGACAAAAGACTTGGCAGCATGACTGAACGGGACATACACACAATGTGACAATGGACAATGCATTCTTTTGAAAGACTCAAAGGATTGAAATGACTCATGAAAGTGGATCATCACAGAGATCAGTTGAATACCCAATTGACTAACATGATTGTGCAAATAGGTGCCATGTTCAAAGGTAATGACAAACAACTGCCATTATTTGTAAAATGATTTCCTTCCCATTTCTCCCATCATGATTGATGAGTGCCTCTTTTCAATTTTACGAGTTCAAAGAGGGTAACAAACACTCGATATAGCTTGTTGGAAGACAAGTCTAGACTCATATATTTTACGAACCTGAGAGAGGAGGGGTTCGTTCCCAAAACGGGTCTTTCAATGTTTAATTTTAATGAGTCTACCGAAAGAAAACTCAGCATTGTTCATGTTTAGAGAGTTTGAATGAATATGGAAGAAGACTCCAAAGGGCCCTTTTTTGTATGATTTAGTCTCTAAGGCTGGAAAAAGTATAAAATCATACCTTAGTGAACTTTTCCAATCATGATTGGCTGGAGTGTTCCTTTTTTGTAAGTAGTCCTATCCGAACCGAAAAAGAGATAACCTACCGTCGGAAGGACGACTCTTCAAATAATTTTATGAGTATGAAGGAGACAAGTACTCGAAAATATTTTCGTATTTAAGGAGCATAAAAGAGTTTAAAGAGGAATCCATGAGGTTTCTTTACACAATGTCACTTTTTACGAGCTTGGAAAGATTCGGAAACAGACTCGACGATCTTTTCATGTTTAAGGAGTCTGAAAAAAGATGTGAAAAGAAGACTCCATGATGTTTCTTTACACAATGTCAAATTTTACGAGCCTGGAAAGATTTGGAAATGGACTCAGACCTTTGATACTAGGTTTAAAGAGCGTGATCAAATTGTCATAATAAATGCTCATCAACCTTTTCCATTTTATGAAAGTGCGAAAAAGCCATAAACAAACTTTCAAAGCTTTTTGCTAGAGTTCTCATATCCTGCAATAGTCTCAGGAACAAGTGTTAAATGCATTCAAAACTAGCATTAGGGATTATGATAGATAAATATTTACTAAAACACGATTTTACATCAAAACTATAGCAATTCAAACCCAAAAATGCCTATATAAGTCAAGTAAATAGTAAAAAATCAAATCATTTTACTATTTACCTCTAGCAGAGAGCAATTGGAGCATTTTCTTAGCCAGATCTTCCACAGTTGATACCGAGAGTTCCCACCATCCGTTTTCAGCATCGTCAATTGCAAGTAATAGCTAAAATACTTATCTTTCATTTCATAGAATTTATTTTGAGATTTGGTGGGGTTTTGGGCCCATATGGCAAGCCCTAAAACTCAAAATGCGGGCACCACGGCTACCCCTTGCGGGATACGCGGTATCACCCGAGAACCGCACCAATAACACAGTGGATAGGTGGTGCCACCACCTGTCTCCAATGATGTATAGGAAATGATGGATAGCGCTCTACAGAATATTCTATTTACCATGTAGAGGGTGGCTGGGAGTTAGGGTGTGCACCAAGATTCCAAGGAACACATGCTATATGCGATAGAGGCCATGGCACCCACTATGTTCAACTGGGTGGAAGCGAGGCTTCAAATATTCAAGGATCAGCTGACTAAGTGTTGACAAGGAGAGCTGAAGCAGTTCGGCTTTGGTTCCATCTTAGCCTGCTTCTTCTTCGAGCGGGTTCCACAAATAATGCCTCAAGTGAATTTTCAGAGTCTAAGAGCACGGGACCCCCGTATGTTGAGGTGGGTCCAAGTCATGGCTCGCATAGGAGTGGGTAGGGGAAGGGTGAAGTTCGGTGATCCATTCTTGAAATGGCTCTGAGATCAGATCCTCATGGTTGAGGACTATGCTTATGCAGGCACGGACTTCACCGGAGATCCTGAACTACCACTCCCACCTGGCGGCCAATGGGGAGATATCAGTAAGAAGCAAAAAACCCTAAAATGGATGAAACATTTTTATTTTTATATTTTTTATGTTAAGTGACAAGACCTGTATATTGTCATGCAGATGTTGGAGCAGCGAGACCTGGAGGAGCATCTCTGTTGGATAGGTGAGCTAGAGCCCTCTTTGTACCACAGGGTGATGATATCACTGGGGAGCTAGAGTAGAACCTGGAGAGGTTAACTCTAGATATCCTAGATTCTGACATAGATGACCTCCCGATGAGATATCAGAGATCTACAGCAGGGGTACCGGGCTGATTCAGTAGGTTGCTACGTAGGGTAGCTCGAGCAGTGATGTGCTATCATGAGCACCACTAGTGTATGAGATATGTACTGAAAGATGATAGCTTCAGGATTTTGTATGATGATTTTTCCTGAAATTCTACATGCTTCAGAGGCCTCGAGACCTATTTTTTGTAAACTTTTTTGTATATATATATATAGACTTTTACACGGTGTTTATATGTTTCAAATGGTAAATGTGTTTTCTATGAGTTTTACGTGTCTATAAATGTTTATTTACAATGAACCATGTTTGATTTACCATCATGAATGGGAAATATGTCAGTCTAGGATGTAGTTAGCCAATGAGTTAGCGACTACATTACGTTCCCTAGGGATATGCCTATAAGTAATAGTTTCGAATGATATTTCTAACAAACGCACTCTCTAGAAGAGGCGGAGAAGTACCGGGTTCCTAATGGTGTAGACATGGTTCAAATGGTGAACCACGAGCTGAGAGTCCATCAAGACTACTAGATCACGAACATCTTGGGAGGCAGCTTTAGTCAGAAGACCGATGACTGCTTCATACTTGGCGATGTTATTAGTAGCTGGACCTATACAAACTGCTCTTGAACTGACCAAATGTTTAGCTGGGGAATAGAGGACCCAAGCAGCCAAGGAGAGATTCAAGGTGTGGCGGAAAGCACCATCAGCGAAGCAATAGAAAGCCATCTGCATGACCAAAACATGGTATAAATAGATGCGGACACCAAAACTCAAAACCATCTTGAAAATACTAAAAGCACACTAAAATTCAATCAATATACATATATACAAGATACTATCCAAGAAAACCTAGGTATGGTACCTTTTTAGGTACAACCCATTGCGAGGTTTCCCCAAAGGGATTCCATCGTAATCAATGAGCTCGTAAGCTCCTTTTTCTAACTCCTTAGAAATAACGAAACCTTCGTAACACATGGACTCAAACTTACCCTTCCCTAGTTTGTCATATCTCTGGTCATATGTCAAGACTAGGTCACCCTCATTAAAAGCACGAGGTTGGATGGATTTATCATACTGTGCCTTGATGCATTTCTTATCTTCCTCATTATCCAAGGCAGCATCTCTGTGAGTCTCGTCAAGGTTACTCAAGTATAAAAATATTTCTTCCTCTGTGGAAGTGTCTGGGAAAAGTTTGACGGCAAGTTGTAAAGATGGAGTCTGACATTGGACCAGTAAGACGGCTTCAAGTCCATAGACAAGCTAAAATGGCATGAAACTAGTAGTTGTTTTCACAGAAGTCCAATAAACCCAAAGAGCGGAGAAAAGAATGTGGTGCCAGTTGGATTTATGGTCTCCAACCATTCAATGAACCATAGTTTTTAAAACTTTGTTAATGGCCTCTACCTGACCATTATCTTGTGGATAATATGGCGTATATTTTTCATGGTGAACCCTAGCTTGGCACTCATTTCCTCCATCGTGTGATTACATAAATGGGATCTGTGATTAGTAACGATGGAACATGGAACTCCAAATCTAGCTATGATATGATTAAACAAGAAGAGAGCGGAAATATTACCATATTCCTCATATGTAGGCATGGCCTCAGCCCATTTAGTGAAATAATCAATGGCTATGATGATGTAACCATGCCCCTCGGCTGAGGTAGGCTTACAATGCATGAAGTCAATCCCTCATTTGGTGAATGGGCCAAAGGCAATGATGGGGTGGAGCGGAGCAGGATGGGTGTGCTTTTTAGGATAGAAGTGTTGACAAGATGGCCATTTATTAAAAGCTTCATGACAATGTTTGAATATAGAAGGCCAGAAATAGCCAGCACGAATAATTTTCTAGGCTGTAGCCATCCCAGATAAATGACCGCCACATGCTCCAGAGTGGCAATCATTTAACACATGTTCATCCTCCTTATGAGTGAGGCATCGCCGTAGAATAGATTCAATACCACGTCTATACAAAGTATCATTAAGGATGAGATAGTATTTCGTGTGGTGATGGATACAGTGGTGATCATCGTGAGATAAATACGGCTGAAAAAACTGTGTCTGGAGATATATCAAAAAATATCCATACCAAGGATCAATAGTGCTTATCAGGAACATGAATTCATCCAGAAATGAATCACTGTGCTCATATTCCATCGAACCACAGGGAAGATCACACATAAGCTCTGTAAAGACCAAGGATTTCTTTGATGTAGCCTTGGCAAACTCCAAATCGAACTCTTGAAGGATAACAATCCAACGAGAGTACTTTCCCCCGAGGACATGACGAGTCAGGATGTAGTACATCGGTTTCTGGTCTGCCAATACGGTGGTAGTGCGAAGTAGAATGTAATGACGAAACTTTTGTACAACAATGACTGTGGTGAAAGCTAACTTTTCCACACGTGAATAACAAGTTTCAGAATCCAGGAGATTCTTACTGGCATAATAAATCATGTGCTCCTGACCGTGGAGATTGTCGCACTAAGACCATAGTTATGGTAGTAGCAGAGGAAGCAATATACAAGAGAAAGTCCTTTGAATAATTAGGGGGGTGTATCATGGGTGAATGAGTCAGAGCGTGCTTAAAATTATCAAAGGCACGTTGGTCCTGGTCTTCCCAGAAGAATGGGGTGTTCTTCTTAAGGAGACGCATATAACCATGTGTTTTCTCTGCAAAATTGCACACGAAATGATGGAGAAAGTTTTCCTTCCCTTGCAAACTTTGGAGTTCAAGGAGATTAGTTGGGGCTGGTAGATCAAGAATGGTGGCAATTTTTAAAGGATCAATCTAGATGCCATCTTTGGATACCACAAATCCTAGCAGGTGTCCTATCTCAACACAAAAAACACATTTATGCAAGTTGAGCCATATATTATAATGACGGCATCTCAGGAATATCTCTCTAACATGACCAGGGTGGTCCTATCGTCACTGTGAATGAGTAGGGAGGTCGTCAAGGTACGGTTCAACAATGTGTTTGACATCGTGAAACGCATAGGACATTGCACGCTGGAACGTAGCTCCTACATTTTTCAATTGAAACGGTAACTTCTTATATGCAAAGGTTCCCCATGGGCAAATGAATGTTGTCTTATGCTGATCGGAGGGTAATATCTCAATCTGATTATAGGCAGAGAAGGCATCCATAAATGAAAAGATGACACTTCCAGCACAATTGTCGAAAATCTGATTGATGTGCGGGGTTGGAAATTTGTTCTTGGGACAAACTTTATTGAGATCCCTAAAGTTGATACAGACTATAATGGTTCCCGGATTTTTATTGACAGGGACAACATTTGATACCCATTATGTCAGGGGTATAGGATAAATAAACCCAGCTTTCAGAAGCTTCTTAATTTCAGCCTTTATAGCTGCGGCCTTCTGAGGATGGACTTGCCTAATTTTTTTCCTGATAGGTTTGGCTGAGGGATAGGTTTTAATCTCATGGACCACTATGGATGGGTCAATCCCCGACATCTCTTCATAGGACCAGGAAAAAATATCATGTAATTATTTAAAAAGTGCCTTATAGGCTTCAAATTCATCTGCGAAGCAGTTCTACCCAACATGAACATGCTCGATAGTATCAGGCTTGGCTAATATGTCAATCAGGTTCATCTATGTAATGCTGCAATGGTTTCCTTCAGAATCTGTATTTTGCAACAATATAGGACTTTGGGGTACATTGACAATATTAGTAGGAAACAAGGATGCAAAATCATGGTTAACCGAACTGGTGTTGGGGAGGAACATGGATCTATGATGGTGATCCTCCCAAATGGACTCATAGGTGCTCATGATCTCAATAATGGACTCATCAGAAGGAAAATTCTCAGAGAGATAATCTAGAGTGGGAAGAGAAGGTTCTAACCAATGCAATAAATGGTAGGGATTCAAAGCCACTAGATGAAGGTCATCAGTGTGATCATCGGAAGAGGTTTGAATGGAATCATACATAGCTTCCTGCGGACTTAATGAGGTAGACTCAACAAAATGTTTGCCCCTAGGCTCACAATCAAATGAGGTGATCATATGGACTGATGCAGAATCCGTGCTAGGAGGAGTGGATGGAAAAACTCCCATGAGGGATGAATCCTTCAATAGGCCTACGCCAATCGACTGGTAAGG
The DNA here is from genome assembly GCA_001517045.1 of Pseudotsuga menziesii. NCBI lineage: Eukaryota > Viridiplantae > Streptophyta > Pinopsida > Pinales > Pinaceae > Pseudotsuga > Pseudotsuga menziesii. Next base: position 83,573 of record LPNX010172436.1, read on the forward strand.
AGGAGGGGACTGGCCAAACATGGGGATGTTATTAGCCGTGGAGGTAGTAACATACGATGTATAGAAATCAAGCTATTCAATAGTAAGGATTCTCCCCATATGTGGAAATTGAACGGTTCATAATACAATTAAAGCAACAGTAGTCATAGCGTAGAACCAATTTCATCCTAGAAAGAGATTGTAATCTAAAGGGGCATCTACCACTTCTACTTGGATGGAAACGGTTTTTCTCCCCAGCTCGACCATGAGGGCTGATATGAGACCATGGGGTTGGAAACCCCCTCTATCAAAGGCCTTAAGGGTCGTAGGTGATGTCACAAGCTCGAGAGAGCCAAGGGCTTTCCAACAAGACAGAGACAAAACGGAAGTCGAAGCTCCTTCATCTAGGATTGTTCGAAAAACTTTCTTTCCAACCACTTTCATAATGACTTGAAAAGAAAGTTTATGTGGTGACCTAGGCTTATAGTTCTCAACATTGAAATGAATCAAGTTGGTGTTATCTGGGTCTAAAGCTCCTAATGCAGTCAACAGGTTTTTGTGTTGGGTGGGGAAAATTTGGAGCACTTCTAGGGTAGACATTGCACAAGGTTCCTGAGTGAGATATTCAACCACATTATAAAATTGAGAAGCTAGGGAATTGGGATTAAATACTGCCTTCCAAAGAGTACTCTTAGGTGGGTGCAAAATCATGTTGAGAGTAGGCTTCTCGATAGACAAGGGGACAGTAGACGAGGACTCAGGAGAACTAGTAGAAGGGGCTTTCCCTGGAGACGGATGATCTTCATTTTAATCCACAGGTTTATCATAATTATGACTTCTAGTTTACATATGGATGGTATCTGAGGACATGATACGAATTTCTTCTGACGAACTAGAATTACCCTGATTAGACATGTGGTCTATCAGTTTTTGTTGAGAGGGAAAAGGATCCGTAAGTACCGCAGGTGTGGGATTGGACTTCAAAAACTGGGAGATTTCATCCCGACGAGGACACTCCTTTGAAAAATGGTCACCACCGTAGAGCAGACAGGGATATTTCACTTTTATTTTCCCTTTGTCATTTTCACCGTTGGTTGGTCATGGAGTCTTCGGCTGGTTTCTAGATTTTTTATTTCGATTTCTACCTTTCTTTTTACTACCCCAATTTTGAGTACTTTGAATAGAATTGACCTCAGCAGAAACCTTAGGATTTGAAGGAGTAGGGGGGCCAGTTTGGGTTTGCTTGGAAAGTTTCACTGTGGATAGGGACTAGATTGAACCAGCAATCCCATCAACTGGTACTTCTGCTGGTGGCTTGGCAGGATCGGTGCTGGGGCGAGGAGCTTGAGGAATCAAGTCATAAAGAGTTCCAGAATGGGAATAAACCAAGTCTAGGTACTGAGCCCGAGTAATAGCCTGCTCTTCAATGATGACACCACCCATAGCCACATCTCGGGCAATAGGAGGCAACAAGGATTTGGTGAACCAATTAGCTAGTAAATAACCTAGAATTGGGGCCTTAATAAGCCTTCTTCACCTTCTCCACTCATGAATATGATCAGATATGTGGGTGGAGGTGTTATGTTGTAGAGAGGTTAAAAGATCAGTATCCATTTCATAACGAATAGGGATTTGAAAGTGTGTAAGAAACATGATTGCCAACGAGCCAAAATACACAAACGAATGTTGTGGGAGTTCAATGTACCACTTCGTGGCCGTACTGGTCAAATTTCATTGAAAGAGTCATAATAAAATGGATTAATCCATGAGGGAGTTGGAAGAACACCATAAATGGAATGTCATAACATGGTTCTTCAGATCGTCTCCCTGCTTCCCATCGAATTTTAGAATATCCGATGGTAACTTTACCGGAATGGGTGGCCATGAGGGATTGTGTTGAATGGGGTCATTAATCAACTTGGACAAATTAGGTAAGTCCAAAGTTGCTAGGAAAGGTAACTATCAGTTGGGTTGCACATACTGGTAATATTGATATGGCATATAATTACCAGTAGGACCATAAGTAGACTGATAAACAGGTTGTTGTGACGAATAACTACTGTAATAACTACCCGCAGGAGGTTGATTTCCAGGATTAGGACTGCTAGGACCACTAGGGCCTCTAGGAGGAGGACCGTTAGGGCCACCGGGACCACCAGGACCATTGGGACCACTAGGACCAGTAGGATCACTAGGGCCTCTAGGAGGAGGACCGTTAGGGCCACTGGGACCACCAGGACCATTGGGACCACTAGGACCAGTAGGACCACTAGGAGGCGGACCACCAGACCCTCCGGGGCCATCAGGGGGAGGTAAACCTCTAGAGCCACTAGAACCACCAGGAGGAGGGCTAGAAAGAGGAAAGCCACCAGGTCCCCTAGGACCACTAGGGCCACTAGGACCATAAGGAAGAAAGTTTCCAGATCCTCCGGGGCCATTAGGCCCCCCAGGGGAAGGACCTCCATAAGGCGGTCCTTCGCCACCTCCCACACTATGTATAGGTATCCCCCCCATAACTGGCATGTAAGACTAGTTGGGTTTCCCCCATGGCATAAAAGTGTTACTAGGGTATGGAATTCTAGTATAAGGTATTCCTATATGATTGGTTGGATGATTACCTATAGGTATTTGATAACCATAACCTCCAGAAAATTGAATGGTTACAGGTTGAGCCCCGGAGGGTTGACATGAACTGGATGGGGGACTAACCACATTAGTATGGGTGGGAGGGGGATAAACTGTAGATGGTTCTATGTTAGAGGTCTATCCTTGACTAGGAACAATTCTGGTGTCAGATAACCTAGGTCGTTCCAGGGGTTTCCCCCCAGCACTAGAAGGTGTAGACAAAACAAGAATTGAAGATTGAATCTCAGGTGCAGAAGACCACGGAAGATTAGGCATAGGCATAACATGAGAGGTGATAGGGGTGGAAATCTAACCTGGGTTGTGAGTTTTTATTGGACGATCTATAATCAGTTCAATGGGTCTCATAGAATTGGCCAGTGATTGATATCCCACAGGAAGAGATGTGGAACGTTTTGGTGTCGAGCCTAATAGGCATTGATCTGCTTGTCAATATCCTATGCACGAAGAATGGTAGCACGATATTTCCTGGATTCTTTTTCATCTTTAGATGAGTTTACACGAGTGCCAAATGAGGTAATGGCCTATCCTATAGGTGTCTCCCAAAAAGGAGCATTGGGACTAAAATCCGGACGGGTTGTATCATCAACATGACCTTCCATGGTAGAATGGAACGATGTATTTCCCTGAGAAGGTTGTTTGACCAAGGAAGGCAAGTGTGAAGAATATGGTACTCCACTTTCCACAACCATATTGTCTCCCACTTGGGAGGTGGTAGCAGCTCGTTGGTCGATAGATTCCATGGGATTATTTCCTGAACCAAGAATAAAATCAGGTGGCAAGCCCTGTACTCTTCTGGACTGTCTTAAATCAACCAGTTTGTACAGTTCCTAACTAACCTAGGGTCTGAAAATCTAGAAAACACACCAAAAAGAATTTCCCTACACAAGCTATAGGTCAAAACAAGCACACTTAAAATGATAGGAGGAGTTCAAAAGTCAGGTCTCTCACTAGGATTGTCAAGAAGGCGCCACTCACGATATACCTCGAGGGTACGTGCATAGTAATCTCCCCGAATGCTATTTTTGGTGTACGAATCCAAACAAGATGGCCAAAGGGATTTTCTCAGATGGATAAGGTACCCTAGTGGGGTCTCCCAATATACTCAAGGTACATGGGAGCTCGAATCAGTAGTAGTGTTGTCTAATGCATAACTGTACACAAGGGGCCTTTTGATATACAATCGAGTATGTGAAGTACCTTTCTATATACCTCAAGGGTATGTGAAAGGCCGTTCAATATACCGATGGTACGTGGAAGAACTGCATGAGTCCCGGAATGTAATGCAGACAAATAACGACAGCTCCTACACTTAACGATGCCCAAACACGTCTCTAACCTATCACTCAAGTTACTATGTAAATTTTAACCTACAAATACCATTAATTTTAACTTGTACGGTTAGGTGAATGCATGATGTTTTGACAGAAAAGTAAAACCATGCAATATGCTAGTGCAAAATGATCAATTTACCGTTCAGTATGCCTACTTATGGGAGGGAAAGAGAGTGTTTTCCTTTTGTTTCAAAACCAAAAATACTTCCACACAACAGTCATGAACATCACATCAAAGACAAGCAATCACTTTTCCAAACTGATTTATTCTTTCTGAAAGCAAATGAGAAGGGGAAGAATCTCTTTTCCTAAAAGAAAAACATGAAGCACACCTATATGCAAATGGACTCTACCTTTTCAATTTTCTCAAAACATAAGCAAATCTAACTTAAAACAACTTTTTTTTTTAATCGAGATAGTTCTAAATGTATGAGAGATGAAAGATCATGAAAGTCCTGAAAGCTTGTAATGCCAGTCAGAAAACCAATGTCCAACGCTCAATGATAATATCCTAGTCTCAGTCAAAAAATTTCTTTTTTAAAGGAAGGGAAAAGAAGTTTACTATGCAAATAAGAAATGAAACCTACAAACTAATCTAGTGTTCTTCTTTTAGTCTATGCAATAGAAATGAAAAGAGATTTTACTAACACCCTAAGCTTTTCAGAAAAAAAGAAATCCTTTCGCAAACACAACCAACAAACATAGAAGTGGATGAACAATCAAAAGACCAAATCAAACTTTCGAAATTCCACTCAAATCAATCTTAAACCATAAAACTATCAGAAGGCAAGCATCAGATTTAGTAACACAAGTCTGATAAGCAGAAATGAAAGCAACAAAATCCAAATTTTTTCAAAGAAAAACAAGGAATAAGGCTTTGGAATGATGCCTACCTGGCACCGTGCTTTGCAGGTGTTGGCAGAGCATTTCCAACACAGCACCGCTTCTCGCTAATAGGTTACAGGCGGTGGCACCGCTTCTCATACATAGCATAGGCGCGGTTCCCTGTAGATGACCAAAACACAAGAAGAATGATGGATCAAGTCAGAAAAAGACTAGATCAGGGAAAATACTATTGAATTGAGTATAGAAACAGAGCATAAAAGATCGAAATGACTCAGATATGAACAGATCTGGAAGTTTCAAACCCAAATGAAGTAAGTCAGAAAGTAGATCTGACCGAAGAGAGTTGAAGAAGAAGGAGCCTGGATCCAGACAAGAGTTGTAGACTGAGGAAGATCATAACAACTGATACAACTACTCCCCAACGGAGTTTCCAGATTTGTTAGCTGGAATATTTCACCTCCTACAGACAACAAGGTGTTCTACTGGTCTGAATGGTTTAGATCCAGAACAAATAGAGAAAAGAGGTTGAAGACTCTCCCTAGATGCCATAGATATCTGGAATGTAATGCTTCAATTTTTACCCTGTGTACCTACAACAAGCTTCAACACGCAAACATATCAAAACCACCAGAATATAATCTACTAATCTATGTTAGTGACTAAGGAATCTAACAACATACATGTGAAATCATACAACAACAATATATGTGGGACAGAAATCAACTTGCATCAAAGAAATATGAAGAAGTTTACAACCAAGCCTTAGTGTTGACATGCATCTCTATGAAACCAAGCATTCTTATCCCCATAAGCTCCGACTCTAGCTCTCTCTATGCTCTCCAATGATATGGGCCAAGTGATCAATCTAGCAGCATAACAATAACTTAAGAGTTCTCCCCCTCAACCATGGCCATAAGATTGTATTTATAAGGCTATATGGATAGGGATGGTTGAGAGATTAGTGGGTGAGGTGGCCTCTAAGATCCTAGGATGAGGGATCTCAAGCTCAACTAACCCATAATAGTAGGGATAAGGTAGGACACGAGGCTTATCATCTAGAAGCCTCAGGAAACTTCTCTTTTTCCCTTTTTACTAGGGTACCACATTTCTCCTTCAATAACATAGTGGTTCTGGTAATAACCACTTATGGACCAAGAGCCATAAGTGGTGGCACCACTTGTGGGAAACATGGGATGGGTGGTGAGACCAAGGGTACCGCTTCTAGTGTACAAGATAAGCGTGGTGCTGGGAATTTGTATGAAAGATTGACATCTAGTATGGGTTTCCACTCTAGAAGCTGGGATTTTGGGCAAGTAGGTATTTCAAATATCTTATCACATGATGGTGACAGGATTTTTGTATAACAGTTACGTTCACGCTTGTAAAAGTATCAGAACGATTGACTAGTTGGTGGTGGGTTATCTCTTTCTCGGAATGACTAGGACTATTTACGAAAAAGGACCTTTTGGAGTTTCCTTGTGTCTTTGTTCAGACTCTTTAAACATGAACGATATTGAGTTCACTTTCATCTGACTAATAAAATCAAACGATGGAATACCCCATCTGGGAATGAACCCCTCCTATCTCAGGTTCGTAAAACATGTGAGAATGGAATCATCGCTTGATGAGATATAACAAGTGTTTGTTACCCTCTTTGGACTCATAAAAATGAAAAGAGAAAATCATCTGTTAAGATGGGAAATTAAGGGAAAAGGGAATGTTTTTCATTTGTATTTATGGTAGTTTACAGTCCACCTTTGAACATGGCACCTATTTGGATTTGTATATATCTAAACATTTGGGTATTTATCTTGTCTCCGAGTTGATCCATTTTTGTGATTTACCTAACTCCTTTGAGTCAATTCAAATAATTCTTCATCATTTTCCTTTCATTACATATGGTTTTAATCTCATCAATTCAATGGTACCAAGTCATTTGTCATGCTGAAAATTGTTCAAAGGATGTCTCTTTCAAAAAATAACTCATCAGTAACTTTACCTATCCATAAAGTTAGTCATGTCTAAGTCAATTTCATTACTTCAAATCAACTTTTGTTCCATTTCTTGTGTCACTGATGGGGGGATCATCACGACCCTCCTTTGACAAGTGTATTCCTGTCGACTTCAGTTCATCATCTGGGAATTAGACCTAGAAACCTAGTCAAGTACCTTGAAGCCTGCATGCCTCAATGGCAGGTTTACTCGCTTTCAATAGTATGCTTTCATTATTGGCCTCTGTTTGGAATATTCTATCAAGTGTTTGAATTCAAAACATCCATTCACACTAGAAAGAATGTATTGAGATACATTGGTGATCATTGACATTAATAATGATTTCCCTTGCACTTGTTAACAATATACATCAATGTCTGGTAATCAAGTGTTTTCTGCCATGTTCGACTTCAAAACATCTATTCACATGGTCAGAATCATACCTGTTGGGATTAAAATGAAGACCCTGAGCGGTTAGGCTTCGTCACTCTTATTTCCTATCCTCGGCTTGAGTTTGGAGAATAGTTAGAGTCTTGACACAGATCCATATTGTATGCTTAGTGGCTCTGTTCAGTATTTGAGGCCGAGTAACATGGATCTACTTTGTATGTCCTGTAGCCATGTTCCACCTCCTACATCATTTTTTCATGGATCTAAAGTGATTTTTTAGTAGCCATAACATGGTCATCCTCATGGATCTGCAATGTATTGGTCCGCAGCCATGATTCATATGGATAAGTCAGTTATTGGCCATATTTCAATTATGATATCATCTCTCATTGCCTCTATACCAGATTGATATCTTGCAAACTATTTCACCTATCACTTCCTTCTAGATTCATACTTTTTGGGGAATTCTGTTGCACATGAAAATTACACAGTTGCATGTTTTTCCTTTCATGAATCCTAACCTGAGGTTCCTTGGCTACTTCTTTTTCCATCCCTAGATATTACGGTGCTTTTCCCCTATTTTGACAAAGCACCGACGGTGTTCTGTCTAATGAGGCAAAGTGCGCCAGTTCCATTTTGTCCCTTGGAATCATGCACCGATGACACTTCTCCCAATTGAGCAATGAGATTTGGTGCTTTTTGACCTGAAACCAATTGCACCGGTCAACCAAAAATGTGAAAACAGAAATTTCTAGAAGCTTCCTTACGAAAGCTTCCATGGAGGCAGTTCCTACTTGCTTGGGAGAGGTGGCATTCACCTTCCCCACATGTTGGGATCACCTCTTATCCATTCCTCAAGTGAATCTCATGAGACTTGGCCTATAAATGAATCCTTCATGGAGTGAGTGAATGAGGCCAAAGAAAGTACCCTTATGTTGTTGGATTGAGATCTAAGTGAGAGGCAAGATAGAGTGGGATTGTATGTGAAGATATTGTCATAGGTGTGAAGGATTGTATATTTTATTTAGAGCATAAATCCATCAACATCAAGGCTTGGTTGTAAATTTACTCTCTCATTATTAATACAAAAGTGTTACCTTTTCCCATATTTAATGTGTTCTAATTATAGATTAGATATTTTTGGACTCCTTGATCACTGACATAGGTAGTTGATTTGTTATCATTCTCTCACTTTGTGTTTTTTTCTTTTGATCGATTTTGCAGGTTGTTGGATCAGGGCCCGCAGCTACAGGAAAAGCTGCTATATCAGGACAAGAAAGTCAAAAGAAACAGTACAGAAAGCGGCCGAGAAGAGAGAGCTCAACCACTTCACTTAAGGCAGTGGTGAAGAAAAGAGGGCTGAGCTACCCTCATAAAGGAAAAGGAGCAACGGGAAGAGGTATTGAAGACAAAGGACAGAAGGGGAGCGACTGAGGAAGTGGTACCCATACCCACGATCAGCGCCGGGAAGCGTGGAATACTGCAGTATGACCAGTAAGCGGCATTTCAAAGTACAAATGCGTCGACTGTCACAATTAGGGTTTTTTGGGTTACTGTTGGGATAGGCCCACAGTTTTGTATCAGGGTGAGACCTTTGGGCCACCTATTTAAGCATGTATTTTGTATTGTAAAAAGTTAGATAGTAGACAGTTGGTTAGATAGATAGTAGACAGTTGGTCAGACGGATAGTAGACAGTAGAGAGAAAGATAGCTATTTCTTTAGACATCTGTATTGTAAGATATTGTAAAAGAGCCGAGCTCTGGTTCTGTATTCAATATGTATTATCTTACTGTAACCAGTAGCTGACTCCTTGAGTATGAATGTAACAATCAGCAGGGATTGAGAGAGAGAGAGAGGATATATTGTAAGAAGAAAGCAGAATAGAAGAGAAGAGATCTAAGAGAGAAGGGCTCCAGCTGAGAACGCGGAGTTTCCCAGAAGATCTCGAGCTGCATAATAGGTTGCAGCGGAACTGTGTTTACTCTCTCAAGATATAATATAAAAACTAGTTCCTGTGGACGTAGCTTCCTCCTTGGAAGTGAACCACGTAAAATCAGTGTGTTGTGTGACTATTTCATGTGATTGTGTTTACGTATTTGCTATATGTTACCTGTTATATGAGCTTAGCTAACAGTTAATGAATGTGTGTATGCTATCCTTCAGTTTATAGTAACGTAGAGGATTAAATGTGAGTTGGATGTGTTAAGTATTCTGCATATAAGTATCAGAGTTTGATTCACACAGTAACAGTTACAGTGTCAAGAGATTCCTGTATACTCAGTTCCATAAGTTGAGCGCAATAGATGTTGAGCATATTAGATCGTAGAGGCTAGGTGAAGTTGTTTAACGCCCTTGTGAATGTTAGCTGAGCTAGTATAAGAGAGAAAGGAGAGTCATTGGATCGTGAGAGTTGGAGAGTCCTATTAAGTCTTACCATAGAAGCTATCGCAGTGTAGAAAGGATATATCACACTGTCGGAGGAGTCACGGTGTGGGATATCATAGGTAAAGAGTCAAGTATAAAGGAGATTTTGCGCATCATCAGAGAAGTCGCGATGCGATAAGAGTCAGTCTCAACAGATTCTGCTTGGAAGAGAGATACAGTGTAATAAAGAGACTCAACTGGTTAACCAGAGTTAAGAGGAACCTAGGATGCTACAGAACCTGGTTGAGGACACGTGAGTCTTCAGCCACCCCATCTAGGATCATTTTAGGTGAGACTTCAGGCCGTTCTGCGGTCTGTCGCCGAAAGGGCCAATGAGCTAGGGGTTTTGTTGGTACATTACAGTAAACCCGGGTCTGCCCATAGATAACCAACACAGGTATTGAACATTGCAAGGACTTTTGGAACAAGGATGAAAGGACTTAGGTCCGACGTAAGATTTTGATTTCATGTTATTTGGATTGATTAATTAGGGGGAATATATACTACTGTGCTCTTTTGTTTTACACTTGTACTTTGCAAGGTAGAGGAACAACTCTTGTCTACAAGAGGTGTAAAATTCCTGGTAACAAAAAGTAGGATTTGTTTTTATGAATTAGTACTTGAATCATATACTCTATTAGATTTGGTAGTGGTTTGATGAGTTGGTTCAATACTTTATTATATTTGTTAGTTGTTTAATGGCTTGATTTAGCATGAACTTATGTATCTTTTTTGTTGTTATGTATCATGGGTTTGTTTTAATTAAAGAAAAAATTTATGAATTTTGTAATGATTGTTTTGGGAATTAAAATAAGTATTAAAGTAAGAGAGCTCCAACACAAAACTGGCCAAGGAATCTTCATGCTAGGACATATCTAGATCCAAACCCCCTCTACATTTTTCCTAATATACTATTACTCATTCCCCATCAGCCTACACAAAACAATGAATGACACCTTATTCTTTGCATGTAGTCCCTTAGGATATCCTCGTTCCCTTCTAGTGCGCTAGTATAGGTTGTTCTGGTAGTATTTCTGTTGGAACTCCAAGGACCTTAGATGTGGGCCATGTTTTCTCTCACATGTACCACCCAAGATGTTTAGAATGGTAACCAACCTGCAAGTTTGAATACTAGAATGTGTTACCACCTAAGTTGTACTTAGTGGTTTTTTATCAAATGAGCTTGGTGAACCGGACAGGGTTAACTTGTTCGGACTTCAGAAGGCCTTTGGAAGTACTTCTGGGAAGTGCTTGTTGTACCATATCACATGTTCATACCCCATGGGGGAATTGTAATAAATGTTCTAGAACGATAGTGTCTATAAAATACTCGGTCTCTTAGACTTTATTTGTTAATCCGATCAGCCCAGGGTGTTTTTTCCCTTGGTTATTATTGGTTGTTGAATAAACGACTGATAATT